>CM041779.1:211776446-212132561 GCA_023374045.1 Limonium bicolor | reverse complement strand
GACATATAAGTACGACTATATTATCATATAACGTTGCTAAATTTAATTGTTCATAAATTACTTTATGCCCGAATTATATAACACGTTATTTTCGGATAGTCTCCTCGCGTTTATGATTTTATGTGAGTAAATATTCAGGGGTGTTTCACTTACTATTTCAATATTATTTATTGAATTTTTTTGATTAAATAGTTAGTTAATTTTCTTTTAAACATACATTTTTAGTTAAAGCAATATATTCTATTAAATTAAATATTACTTAGTGAAATTCAAAAACATAAACTCGATATGCCAAAAAATAAAAAATAAAGTATATTAGCATATAAAATTGTTCTTTATTTATTAAGTAGGTATGAAATCTATAATAACTTTTATATATAGTTAAAACCTAATAGTTTATAAAAATAATTTTATAATTAATCATTACTTAACAAATGCAATACTTATAATTAATCATTGTGAAATATACTACAAGTATTTTAATATAATTGAAATTTTACATTGTTATTTTATTAGATTGTTCCTTTCCTTGTAGAATGTTTAATTAAATTTGAATAATTAGTAATAGTTTTCAAAGACTATTTATCAACATCCGAATATTAGTATGATGTTCAAGTTATATAAATCACATTCATATTACATGCTAGTATGATGTTTTATTTATGTTCTATATACTCAATAATTAAAAGTTTCTATTCATGGTATCAATCTATTATCCAGAAATTTAATTTAAATTGTAAATGTTTTTAAAAACAATTTATTAACTTATTTTGTGGGTTCTTATTATTATAACAATAAACTTTATTAGTTATTATGTAATAAATATGTTTTTTACATATTTTCAAGTTAATATATATATATAATTAAAATTTATAGTTTATATCCAAAAAATAATAATAATTTGTTACTTATCAATGGTATATTAGTAATTGTATACTTATTCCAAGTCTATTCCTATCATTATTTTGTCAACTAAACAAAAGATACGTCAAATTCCAGGTATTTACATCATAACAACTAAATGAGGTCATATTCTATTCTTAAAAATCCATTCCAGTAATTTTATTCTAGGAATTAACATTCCTATAACCAAACGACCCATAATGCCGCATACGTCGACATAGAGTTTTTTTCTTCTAAACCACCAAAATAAGATTAAGGAGAAATTAAATTCATAATAAATCTAGGCTTTTTAGTCACAAACCATTTTTGACTCCTTTCATACTGAAAAAAAAAATCAACCTTCACACAAAGGAGACAGAAGTTATTCACATCTTCACCAATTGGACAGATCGTTCATGAAAACCTCAACTCCTTAGAACCCATAGAACGCAAAGCCACTCCAATCGATCAAATGCCTTGGCATATCAAGTTTAAGGCAAAATGACCTCTACTAAAAGCCTTCAAAGTTTTCATCCAATTCGTGAGCTATAATAATATTTTCAAAGATCAGACACTCAGCGACAAAAGCACCATGGTCCTTAGTGATAACAAACTTCAACACATCCCTTATCCGGTTTACTAAAACCCTTGAAATAACTCTATACTATGTATTACACAGCGAGATAGGATGAAAGTCTTTCATGACATTGACACTTGTCTTATTGGGTATAAGACCTATATGAGTATGATTTAGACCACTAGACTGAAGTCTTGATTCAGCACAAGAAGGGCAGCATCAATGAAGTCATTACCACAGTATATCCTAATATGATCTGAGAAAGGTACCATTGACACCATCTGGTCTTGGGGCCTTATTTGGATACACTTATCAAAAGGCAAGAAGTACTTCATCCCTATTGTAAGATCGGCCAATAGCATCACAGTGCTATTTAAGTATCCTGTTTTCAACACATGCTAGAAGATAAGGGATGGGAACATGTTGGGTAGTATGGAACAACTTCTCGAGATAGTGACGGGCCACTTCCTTCACTTCTTCCTAGTCAGAAATTTGTGCTTCGTGATCATCAACCAAATGGATCATGTTTTTCCGCATCCTAGACTGGACCCTATTAAAGAAGAAGGTGGTGTTTCGATCCCCTTCCTACAACCACCGATGTCGTGAATGCTGAGCCCACCTCGATTCCTTCTTAAGCAGAAGCCAATCAAGTTCACGATTTAAGTTTTTCCATCTAGCTAGCGCAAAAGCGGGTGGAGGTTGATGAGCAACCCGGTCAATTATCGTTTTGAGCTCTACAATATGTAAGTTCTCCGGCCTCTTCTTTCTACAGGCCCCAGCCTTTAACGTTTGACACACCTAACAATCTTTCGACATACTCACCCTTGCCCATTCCACTCCAGATATTATGTATTATTTCTCAACATGTAGATCTCCCACCCAACAATTTTTAAACTTGAACAGACAACGACCTCCTTTGAACAATGTTTGGGTAACCAATTTGATAGGTAGATGATCGGATCATCCCCACCGAAGATGGATGTTACGAGCGTGTAGGAAAATTCGTAACCATTCAGAAGTAGCCAAAAATCTATCTAAACGACATTTAGTATTGTTTACCCCACATTGTCTCGATCCTAGAAGGTGCAGATATAGATGACAACTCCTTGATCAACCTGCTCCCAGTCACTTAAGCAATTCCAAAAAACTAACATTCACCCATGGTTTCGATCACACCTTCCTTATTGCTCATATCCGTACAAAATTCCACTAAAATCTTCAAAGACAAGCCATATATGGTTAAGAGACAGAGCTCGAATTCTCCATCGGTTTCTGGTATTGGGCCAACCATATATACCTGTACATCGTCAACCAGACCCTAAACCCTTTCAATCTATAACCATCTATGTGGTGCGCTGTGTAAGTTTGAATTTGTAAATATTATCTCTTCAACACGAGCAATATATACCCTGCATTATATTGATGTTTGAGGTTGTATCTTGAACTTTCAGTCCAGCTATTTTGATGTTTACAACTTGAAAAGTAGTATTGAAAGACACAACTCAATTGAATTAGAAGCTAAAGCTGTATTATTTTGACGCTTATGGTCCAGCTATGTGCAGTTTATGATCAGGTCATGTTTTTAATAACGCGGTTATTTCGGGTAACTGAAAACCAAAATATAACCAAAAACTGAAGTATGAAAAATGTGGTTTTCGGTTCGGTTTTTGGTATGTCAAATTTTTTTTGTTAATGGTTAATTTGGTGTTTGTAACGTTAACTCAGTTAATTCGGTTATAAGCAAATTGACCGAAAACCATTTTTTTTCTAATTCGGTTATTGGTTAACCGAATTAACCCAATGGACAACCCTAACCATGACAGTCCCCTGGTCAATAATGTTAGATCGGCTTTTGAGTGAGCCCCAAAACTAGCCGTTTGAACTCAAAACTAGTAGTTACACGAAAAATAGGGGCATTTGTGAACATCACTCAAACAGTGGCATATTGTAAGCTACAAAATTTAAATAGTGACATATTGTAAATTATAAAACCAAACAAGAGTATTTTATGTACTTTTAAAGTTGTTTAAAAAAAATAGCCGTTACACAGTTAAACCAATGCCATTAATTTTTTTTAAACTTTTCGCCAAGGGCACTTTAGTTATTTTCCAGGGAGGGTTAATGATGAAATTAACATTCGTTAATGGACAGTGACATTTTGTGAATTTCAAACTCAAATCGTGACATATCAGGGACAACTTTTCAAAAAATATACCTCCACTACACACGATATTGTCCACAACAAAATTAATGATGCTTCTTAAGCTTCTACCAAAAATAGTCATCTCCCTCCGTAAACGCTTCATCTCAAAGAGAAATATGTAACGACCCCAAAACCACCCTGGTTGAGAGACCGTTACATGCCGCGCGCTTATTACCTAAGACACGCAAAGCTACACTATCGAAACCCCAAAATAGAACTAATGCTCATATATTACCAGATAAACGATTACAAAATGTCTTTACAATACACAGGCGGAAGCCAAACTGAATTACAAAGCATAATCTAAATACAACTGGGCCCTAAGGCCAAACAAACTAAATACAAAACTCAAATGCCAAAACAAAAAGTAAGAGCTGAATCTCCAAGCACGAACTAAAACCTGCAAATCAGACGGAGATAGGGGTGAGCAAAACTATTGCTCAGCAGGTGATAAACTTCATCAGCTGAGCACGCTCAAAACAGATACTGAACATACATATATATACGTATACCAAAGCGCTTATCCAGAGAGAAATCAGAGACAAAGCAGAAGCCTTTCAAATAGACAGAAGTCTAAAGCAGAAGGAGCTAAGCAGTGGTCAAAACATACTCAAAAGTAGAAGGTAAGCTGAAGCTGAAATGAAATACCCCTAACCTTTAAAATATAATTAAATGATCTATTAATGATCTAACATGATTATTAAACATCTAAATATTATTGGGGAACAATCTAAAAGATCTCAACAAGGCAAAACACGCCTTAAGATCGGTAAAGCCAAAAATGCGCTTTAAGACACCATAAAGATTGTATGACCTCAAATAAGGTCCAAAGTGGATTCCTAAGTATTATAATGAATCAAGGCACACAATGAAACCATTCTCAAGGAGAACTAAGCTCAGGAACACCCTGTGACACAAAAATGTGCGCTAAAACTCCTTAAAGCACGTTCTTGTGAGATTGCCTTTTAAATTGATTTTTAATGGGCTTAAAAATTATAATTATCCTTAAATATGATATATAATCATATTATATCATATTAGGAATTTAATTCCAGAAATTTACGAAATTTTACAAATTTATTATTAAAATATTAATAAAACCCTAAGTGGGGCCCGCATGAGTCAATATTGACCAAGCATGGTCAATGGTCAACTAATTGACCCACTTGGACCATGGAAGCCGGCTGGCAATAAGAGAGGAGGCAAAATAATTCCTTGATTGACAATAATGCTACCTAATACATTACTTTTTGAAAATTAAGCTTACTTTTACATTATTTCAAATTCTTTCAATCATTCCTTCCTTCCTCCTTCCTTCCTTGTCCGATCTTCTCCATCCCAGCCGAGCTCTCCCTTCCTCTCAAGCTCTCAAAGCTTGCTCTTGAACATGGAAGGCAAACCTAGCTCTTAAGTCCTTAAGGTAAGTGTTTTAATGTCATTTTTAGCCCTTTTTCTTCATCTCTTCACTACCAACACCTAAATTTCGTGACTCATCAATTCCTATGGCTTATTATCAGTGTTCTAAGGTTAGAACAAGAGCTAAACTCGGTTGAGACCAGTAGAGGGACCAAGGTTGTTCAAATCTACATTTTAAGGTAAAAATGTGCTTTAAGCTCATAACTTTGATTCCCTTCGAGTTTGGCTGTGAAACTTTGGCATAGCCATCTTCTCTCATTTTCATGTGGAATCTGTTGGTTAGCCATTTGGAGCAAGGGTGACCGAGATCCAAGAGAAATACTCTCTTTTAAGGCATTTTTCCAAGGTAAAACCTAATAACAAGGTAGTATTTCGAGATCTAACTATTTCCTATGTCAATATGGTGGATCTAACACCTTGTGGTGTGTTTGGTTCAGGTCGAAAATACCTAGAACTTCCCTTGCATTTTTAAGGTGATTTTTGCCTTAAATCTTACATTAATTATCCCTTATGGTTAAGCTCAAGCTTGGAGGGTAACCATATCTTGTTTTTGTGTATTAAACATGTCTAAATCAAGTGGTGATTTTTCCTACAAGTGGCCGAGAGCATACAAGGCTTAATCAAGGTATAAACACTTAAACTTATGGTTTTTTAATTTTTAAGCATATACATATATATGGCCGAGAGTGAATATATTATATAGGTCATATTGACCTAAAAATGGAAAAAAATGGCTAAGATAAATTAAGCTAGTCATTTAAGGGATTTAATTAACATGATGGTCAAATTATGACATTATGTGGAAAAATAATTAAACCTAAGTGAGGCCGAATATATGCTATATTTTGAGACATTTATTGTGTAATTTATTTTGCAAGTTCAAGGTTGTAATAAGGCCATGTCATTAGGCCATTTTATTTTAAGTTTATAAGCTTATTTAGTTTTATTTATGCTTATAATTAAAATTGGGGCCAATTCGTAATTACTAGGAATTTAGGAAGCCGTGGGCTTAATTTAGAGCAATTTAGGCTTTTTAAATAAATTTAATAAAAATTATAACATTTTATAAAGTTTTGGGTCAAAACTGTAAAAATAGAAAAGTATGGGGTATTGTTGGTAATTACCGAAAGTTTGAGTCCCAATTGGTATTAGAAGTCAAAGTTGACTATATAGGAGACTTTGACCAACTTTGGAGAATTTTAGAAATTAAAATACTACCTTATAATAAGATACTTATTAAATTGTAAAAGATTTATAAGACTTGGGGTGGTATTGTGATTTCCGAAAACTTGGGGGTACTAAAAGGAGTTTAGTACAAACCTTAGGTTATTAGGAATTTTTAGAAGTTTATTTGGTATAATTTGGAGTTTATATGAATTATATAAGAATAATATATGGTATTTCATATATTGTTGCAAATGGGTAACATATGTGGTAAAATCGAGATTTAGAGAAAATATAAGGTTAGGAATAATGTTTATAACCTTTTGGTATAGTTTGGTGATTTTTGGAATTATATGAGGTTTTATAAGGACATATGTATATATGGTTTTAATGGAATTAGAAAACTATATGTTATAAAGAGGGGAAATTGGCGAATATAGAAAGTTAAGTGGTGGGAAAATAATTTAAATCGACCATGGGGTCTGTTCGGTTATTTTGAGGAAATATAACCATGGGTTATAATTTAAGGAATAAGGATTATAATATAAGGTATATACTATAAGTGTAACAAGGAAATATAATTTGGGGTTGAGTTGTAAATTATGGAAGTTTGGTGGGAATTAATTAATACCGAGAGTTTTAAGGGCTGTTTGGTTTTATTAACAATATATAACTATAAGTTATAATTGTTTTAATGACATAGTTGTCAAAATATATGTTATATAACTATAATATAACATGGTATGAATTATGTGGAGGATTTTGTAAATAATTAAGGAACATAGGTGTTGTTCGGAAATATTAATATTTTTGAATGAACTTTATAATATGGTTTTGATGTTATAAGAATTATAACATTTGTAATATAAGAGGTATTCATTAAAAAGAATGAATATATATTATAAGAATTGCCATATAAGAAATAGTTCCATAGATACATACACATAAATAAATATGTGTTGTGGTGGAAAATATAATATGGTTTAATGACCATATATTTTCATAGTTAAAATGACATATGATAAAGGGAAAAGAATTACAAACATTGGATATGGAATGTTAGGACAGTACATGTGATAATAAGGATTGATAATGCAAAGTATCATTTACCACATTGAATTTGAAAAAAAAAGAGGAGAAACAAACCTTAGAAAAATAAATACTAAGGTGAAATGTATGGTTTATGACAAGAATCATACATGCAATATAGAAACAAACTATATGATGTACAAACATACATTCGGTTACATGCGATAACAAAAGCTCAACTATAAAGTATATTAAAATACGAGACAAGACTACGCTTGTAATATAACACTTTTCCAATCTCGAGTTAAACCTAAAACCCGACAAACATTGACAGTTAATAACGGGGGTTAACCGGGAGGTATTAGTGACGGTACGGGGTACCGTAGAATTTTGTGTTGTTATACAGTATGCTAATCAGTAGCATTATGTATTGTATAGACTGTTAGAGACGACACGGAGCATAGGATCTTGCTGATTCATACTCCACCGTAATACTCTCAGGGTGAACGGTATGTTATTTATGTGGCTTGATTGTCTCTGAGGACTTCCTCAGTTCAGGCATTGTGTGAAAATCTGTGATAAGATTGAATGTCTGCTTGTGTGAATTAATATGCTTGAGTTGTGTATTAATGCTGCTTTATTATTACTGTCGTGCGATAACAGTACCGTTCGTATATATGAACATATTATAAAACGAACTAGCGGCAGTGATGCTATCTTGTATGTGTAACATAAGGAACGTAAGTAAACGTTGTAGCATCAGGATAATAAGATATATATATATATATTACTTGAGACTTATATACGGAGCATTGGCCTCTTTAACGCCGCTCTCGTATCTAACACTGGATCCCGAGTCGACATACTCAGGATTGGACTAACGACCTTAGTCTATTGTGTTAAAGAAAGTAATAAAACGATGCAATGGTATAGATATGTTATCAAGAGGATGTGGCTCTTGCTGTGAAATGTGATCCATTAACGATACTAGGATACCGTGTGGTAACCGTAAGTATCAGGATAAATTTCCAACGAACTACAGATTGTTTGTAGGACGGAGACTCTACCGCTGGAGTGGCTACTGCCGTGGGTGACCCGCCAAAGAGATGGGTAACTTAGAGACACGTCGTCCTAATGAGACGTTGTCATTAGACATGACCGAACAATTACGAACGATTATAATAACTCGTACATTAGGCGAACATTGTTTGGGCGTGCATGCCAAAGACGAGAGTTCATACTCGTTTATAATTCTCGTTGTTTCGCCTTGTTGTTCATTGGTTATGCTGTGTGGTTATGTGTGGTATGTTGGTGGTGTTGATTGAATAAGTCGTTGTACTCATAAGTGTGTTGTGAATTGGATTAATTAAATAACTGTACTTATATCTGTGTGTGAACTGGATGAGTCGAGTCACTGTGCTCGTGTGTGGATTTTGTGGATTGTTCGTCGAACGAGTCGACGTACTCAACTATGAACTTTCAGGTGTTGTTGGAGTGGAGTCTCCGTACTCATATAAGCGTTATAACGCTTTCATGGTTTATTACGATGCGATGTGTGGAGCCGGGGGCTTATTTGTTATTTGAGTTTACTGCAAATATAATGTTGCTTTACAGTTTTAACATTAAACTATTTGCATGAAAATGGTTTGCATGCTCTCGACCAAATAACTGAATGGTCCGAGGGTGCATGACAGTCAGGTAATAACATACTCAGCAGGGGCTGATTCCATACCACAAACTACCATTTTTGCAGGTATGCAACTTCCGGTGTCGGCAAAGAGAGTGACGCGCTGGGTAGTATGATTACAGTTATTCGAACATGCACTGTTGCATTTTTACGAACCTAGAAACGTGTATAGGTTTTGGATACTTAGAAAGCTCACTGTGAATGTATTATATTTTGGTTTGGGAGTTTAGATCTATCTCTTGTTGTCACTGCGAGAAAATGTTTCGTATTAAGAATATATCAGGAAGCACGTTATTACTCGTATGGGCGAGTAAGAACGGTGACCAGTAGTTGAATTGTTGAGATTACCGCTGCGATTATATTGTTAAGTAAGATGATTAGGAACCGAATAGAGTAGGGGTGTTACAAAAGTGGTATCAGAGCGGAGTACCGCTCTGATGACAAGAGATAGTAGGATTTATACAGTGAGCATAGGTTTTGGGAATACGGGAAACGTTGTGAGGATACGTGACCTTGCGGGGTTGATGCAATGCCTAAAGCTTGCACACCATAGCCGTGAGGCACTTCAATATTAAACGACCGAGTAAAGGTCTAACCCGCCCTTGACTTATGCCAGGGAGAGGTCGGGTAACAGTACTAAGGAAGAACACGGAGCAGCGGAAGGTGGTGAAGGTCCAGCAACCCCAAGTAACGCGAAGATGGTATGAACCACTCGCACTTGATGGGAGAGCATCCCGGGAAATTTGCAATGGTACCCCACCCGCCGCAGCCCGTATCGAGTACTATCTAGTGAGGCAATGAAATGAGAAACACCACGGAGATAACTCTCCTGATCGGAAAGACCCGATGTGGATGCTAAGAAGATTATGTTAAATGTAGAAATAAGACTTTGTGTTTGATGTAATGCTTAGGACCGGGGGTCCTGGTAATGACATAATGTCTACCATACGAGGATGAGAAATAATGGACCGAGTTTGAGGAGAAAAATTTCCTGTAGGACTAATGGGGCTAACTTGCTAAAGCAACCCTGTCCTATATCCAAGAAAACCTGGTACGCTTGGGGGAAAAGGAGAAACGACAAATGATTAGTTTAGATATGTAATATAAGGAATTACCTTTTTGAAGTCTCACCCGAAGCGAGTAACTCTAAACCATGCAACACTGAAGGTTCAAGATGGCCCGACGTGCATGAGGAGATCTGAGAACTGTAGGAACAAGAACTCGTCAAATTGCTATCATGCAACGCCTCGTGAGGAAGTAAGACTATACCATGGTAAACTTGTGGGAACGAGTCGGGAGTGAGACTATATAAATTTGAATAAGAACTTTGACTTGAATGGAACCCGATAGGGAATAGCACTGCACTGACACACCGTACCGGTGGCTCAGTCTGCATGGTGCACTTGCCACTGCAAGTGCCACATAACCAAAGCTAAATTTCAACCTACCTTGCGCACTTGCTACAGCAAGTGCAGCGACAGTAAACTAACCCTAAAGGACGTGGTGGTCCAGGCGGTTACCAATAAACACTAAATCTTATGTAAGTCCGTAATGCAATAAAGCAGGACACAACCTTCTTAAGGGCAGGGGTACGAAACCCTTGGGTTTGAGGTCGAAAACCTCGAGAAGACCTAGCCGGTCTGACCATTAACCAAAAAAAAAATACACCATTTAGTAGATATTAAAAGGGGAGTGAATGAGAATAACAATTAGTGCCTTCAAGTCTAACCCCAGTGCCGGTATGGACATTAAACGTCAACATTACCATGGGGAGTGACGGGTCTTCAGGACCAGCATAACCATATTTAGAGAGTGCGTGACACTCGTGGTTAAACCACTACGATTGAACATTGCCAGAGGGCAAGAAGTGAGCTATATGAGAGGACCTTTAATAAAAATAAATAATAATAGGCAGATGTGAACGTGCAATAAAAAGGGGCCGATGTAATGCCCGCACCACACACACCGGAGGTGTCGTGATCCATTATGCTGCTAGACTCCCGTATGGAGGGCAGTGGATATAAACTAAAAAGTGAAAATTGCCTGGACGGAAGATACCGTTACCTCAAAGAGGATGGAGGAAATATGAGTTGAATAAGAGTAAGGACCACACAATGAAGAGGAATGATTAGCGGAAACCACTAAGTTGTGGGCACCCAATTGTAACCTCAGGAGAAAGTATTAAAACCAACTAGGAATAAATTAAATAACAAGACTAACAATCATTTAACTATCAGAATCAGTATTGAGGCTGAATATCGTATGGCATAGGCCTACGGAGGGATACCTTAGTACCACCAAAGTGACCCAAAACTAGGGGAAAAAGGGTGATGAATCACAAGTACTGATTAATATCAGACTAACGGGACTACCATAAGACAGGGGAAACCCGAGGTGTCAACCTTTATCATGGAGTCCGGAAACACCATATGGTGTAACCCAATAGATTGGGTGGAATCCGCATACTGAAAACTCATGTCTGAAGGCGTTAACAGCCTAGGAGTGAACGGGAGAGATAACAGGTAGTTACTGATCCCCACTCACAAATACCAGATGACGAACATGTGGAAACCAGAATCAGGGCGATAAGTCGCAAACACCTATCTTAGAGAAAGTAAGGAAATATACATTAATAAAAGAAACCATAGAGCCTAATATTAGGGCCATTCTGACATTAAAGGTTAAGAATTGGCAGCATAGCTACTCAAACATAAGTTACCAAGACTAAGAGTACGATAATCACCGGGTACGAACGCTACGAGTGCACTAAACGAGACATGGGACGACCGCACTCCTAGGAGCTTGTGGGCCTGACAAACTATATGAAGTTAGTTGGGTAAGTAGTAATGTATCAGTATGGTACCCCATGCATGTAAACGAGTGGTGTAGGACCCAGGAGGTAATCAACTCTGTGTCTAAGTCAGCGAATGGAACCCTGACTAGGTAAACCATGTAATGACGAGAGAGATCTCAGTCAAACTAGCAAGGTTAGGAAAATCAAGGATAGCTTGATAATAAAGTGACATAAGGTCGCAACTCCACAGTGGAGGAGTTAAACATAAGTTTTGGGGATTTTAGTAAACGAGGAAACTAAGGCCAATTGAATGGTAATGGCAAATTGAACTCATGAAAAAAGGAATTGAGGTATTAAGGAAGTTATATTAGAGAAACCTTGTGATAAGATGCTACCCAAAAAGGGGGCACAAGAGAGTTATACCACGCGCTGAGGGCGCTGCGATGATGTCGTTAAATAATAACAACCACATGCTCAAGCCATAAACGTTAGTATGTTAGTACCAATTAGGTTGAACAGAAAATGAATACCAAGCTAAAACCCACAGTCGTATTATATGTTTACAACAGACGAAGGGCAAAAGCGAGCATTACAAGAGATACTCTAAGCTGGAGATTAGATACTCCATGCAAACCGCAACGGCGGATAACCGTCCAATCGACTGGTACATGGTGCGCAACAAGCGACCATTATAATAACTGTTAAATACTAAAGTACCAACACACGAGGGATACGAGTTTACACTAGCAAAAGCGGACCTACAAGGTACCCAAAGAACGAACTCATTCCAGAGGGAAATAACTTAGAGTCATGAGGCGCCAGTTGGTGCGCATATCAGACTCGTCTTGACATTTTAGAGATAACTACTGCAAGCACTAGGTGCTAGAGCATAGCTCGACAACCCTTTTACTGAAGGTTAGTTCGGTAGGGTGACATGAACTCATGGGAATATACCATGAGCATGTATGAATTCAGGAGAGCTGAATAAAATGGCTAGTTGAAAAATAAGTGTGTGTGACTAACGATACCACACAGCCGAATAAATTACACCATTCCCATAATTATGGAAGACTGTGTAGAAAACACCGTCACATGGACTTGGAACGGACATGAAACTACTACCTAAAAGGGGTAAACTAACCATATAGTAGTTGGGCAGACTGCTTGCGGAGCGAGTGGGCCCATATTGCTTAGGTTTGACATACCTAGCAGGCTTGAGGAACACAAATGATGTGTTTACATCTTCCGATCAAACCGTATATGAATATACATACACCTAAGCGAGGTAGGCGGTATAACCTGAGGGGCTAAAGCCCGACCCTATGGAAAAAGGGGTAATGAAATATGTAACACATTAGTGCACGAATAATCCCACTGGAATGGAACATCTTGAACTTATTACTTCACGATGATATATTCGTAGATTACGTGGGCGTAATCATTTTTAAGGGGGGTAGAGCGATTAAAATATACCGTACGTAGGAGTACGTAGCGCATGGTACACATGCAGCAAACACTATTATTGTACGTAGAGTACAAGTGTTACGATTGTGTTATGTTACTTGAGGTAATATTGTGATGTATTATGTGTATGAACATAAATATATTTTAGTTCGCATTAGTTATGGCGAATAGGAAAGGGAGAACAGATAGAGTGTTCTTATCCTAATTCCGATTATTTATGCAAACGTTGCGAACACTAAACACATAAACGCCTAACTTGTTATCTCCGGTTGAGAGTTCAAGTAGGTCTATCTGGTAGCTTCGATGGGAGATGGCAAATAAAAGTAGTAGAAAGCTCCATATCATATGATTTGTGACTCGGTATGAAACAGAGTATTGGAATGCGATGAGTGAGTCGGCATGAGACCGATGTATAGCCTAGTGGAGGTAAAACCTCTAGGAATTGTATGAATAATTATAAGTCGAGTGAACTTGGTACGTGGTTAGGATACATGACCCTATATGCCGGTGATTAGGTTAATTACACTAGTTGACTTGTGTATCTATGGGATACGAGGTGGTAAATATCAAGAGGAAACGAGATTAGAAGTGAATAAACAATTGATTGATTGAATTTGACGTGGGAAGTTGAACTTGATCCTGGTCCGATCAAGGGAAACCGAACACAAATTGAGGTGAGAGATAGTTCAACACTGACGCTGACCACGTCGGGGTTGAATGATTCTCGAAACTTCCTACAAGTGGACACAGATATGAATGGAAATTGGAATTTAGGCGTCACTCGAAGAGCCGTGGACCGTGGAGTCCTTCGTCATTAGACCGGTGTGTCTGCGAGTGACATCACCCATAGAACCGTGGACCGCAGAGTCCTTTGTCGTTAGACCGGTGTGTCTGTGGGTGACTAAGGAAATAAGGTGACTGCCCGAGGAGCCGTGGACCGCAGTGTCCTTCGTTATGATCAAACCGGTGTGTCCGCGGGTAGTAGACGTTGGTGGGTTGGGGATCGTCAAGTCCTGGTCTTTAAGACTGCTTCCCTGTGAGTTGTCAACGTTAACTATATGTGCACATACATGTGGAATGATGTGTGGGTATCCTCGCGAGATACTAACATGTAGATAGGGATGCGTGGAGTATCCCTTGCGAACACCTTTGAGTACTTTATGAGATTTGCACCTTGTCTAGTGCTGTGTATTATGAGTTTGCACCTTGTCTAGTGCTGTGTATATGAGTTTTGCACCTTGTCTAGTGCTGTGTACTATGAGTTTACACTGGTGAATATTATAGTACCGCTGAGTACTTTTGGTGAATTGGATGTGCACCTTGTTTAGTGCTGTGATATAATGAGTTTACCATGAGTTGGCTATTTGATATTATGTATGTATAGACTAGGTCTGAACCTAGTGGGAGTTACTCCCTAGCAATGGACTGTTTGGTTACTTAGTGGAACTTGATTCCTTAGGTGAACTGTAGAGGATTAAGGACTTCGGGACGAAGCCTTTTTAAGGGGGGTAGACTGAAATACCCCTAACCTTTAAAATATAATTAAATGATCTATTAATGATCTAAGATGATTATTAAACATCTAAATATTATTGGGGAACAATCTAAAAGATCTCAACAAGGCAAAACACGCCTTAAGATCGGTAAAGCCAAAAATGTGCTTTAAGACACCATAAAGATTGTATGACCTCAAATAGGACCAAAGTGGATTCCTAAGTATTATAATGAAGCAAGGAACACAATAAAACCATTCTCAAGGAGAACTAAGCTCAGGAACACCCTGTGACACAAAAATGTGCGCTAAAACTCCTTAAAGCACGTTTTGTGAGATTGCCTTTTAAATTGATTTTTAATGGGCTTAAAAATTATAATTATCCTTAAATATGATATATAATCATATTATATCATATTAGGAATTTAATTCCAGAAATTTACGAATTTTTACAAATTATTATTAAAATATTAATAAAACCCTAAGTGGGGCCCGCATGAGTCAATATTGACCAAGCATGGTCAATGGTCAACTAATTGACCCACTTGGACCATGGAAGCGGCTGGCAATAAGAGGGAGGCAAAATAATTCCTTGATTGACAATAATGCTACCTAATACATTACTTTTGAAAATTAAGCTTACTTTTACATTATTTCAAATTCTTTCAATCATTCCTTCCTTCCTCCTTCCTCCTTGTCCGATCTCTCCATCCCAGCCGATCTCCCTTCCTCTCAAGCTCTCAAAGCTTGCTCTTGAACATGGAAGGCAAACCTAGCTCTTAAGTCCTTAAGGTAAGTGTTTTAATGTCATTTTTAGCCCTTTTTCTTCATCTCTTCACTACCAACACCTAAATTTCGTGGCTCATCAATTCCTATGGCTTATTCTCAGTGTTCTAAGGTTAGAACAAGAGCTAAACTCGGTTGAGACCAGTAGAGGGACCAAGGTTGTTCAAATCTACATTTTAAGGTAAAAATGTGCTTTAAGCTCATAACTTTTGATTCCCTTCGAGTTTGGCTGTGAAACTTTGGCATAGCCTCATCTTCTTCTCCTTTTCATGTGGAATCTGTTGGTTAGCCATTTGGAGCAAGGGTGACCGAGATCCAAGAGAAATACTCTCTTTTAAGGCATTTTTCCAAGGTAAAACCTAATAACAAGGTAGTATTTCGAGATCTAACTATTTCCTATGTCAATATGGTGGATCTAACACCTTGTGGTGTGTTTGGTTCAGGTCGAAAATACCTAGAACTTCCCTTGCATTTTTAAGGTGATTTTTGCCTTAAATCTTACATTAATTATCCCTTATGGTTAAGCTCAAGCTTGGAGGGTAACCATATCTTGTTTTTGTGTATTAAACATGTCTAAATCAAGTGGTGATTTTTCCTACAAGTGGCCGAGAGCATACAAGGCTTAATCAAGGTATAAACACCTTAAACTTATGGTTTTTGTAATTTTTAAGCATATACATATATATGGCCGAGAGTGAATATATATATATATATCTATAGGTCATATTGACCTAAAAATGGAAAAAAATGGCTAAGATAAATTAAGCTAGTCATTTAAGGGATTTAATTAACATGATGGTCAAATTATGACATTATGTGGAAAAATAATTAAACCTAAGTGAGGCCGAATATATATGCTATATTTTGAGACATTTATTGTGTAATTTATTTTGCAAGTTCAAGGTTGTAATAAGGCCATGTCATTAGGCCATTTTATTTAAGTTTATAAGCTTATTTAGTTTTATTTATGCTTATAATTAAAATTGGGGCCAATTCGTAATTACTAGGAATTTAGAAAGCCGTGGGCTTAATTTAGAGCAATTTAGGCTTTTTAAATAAATTTAATAAAAATTATAACATTTTATAAAGTTTTGGGTCAAAACTGTAAAAATAGAAAAGTATGGGGTATTGTTGGTAATTACCGAAAGTTTGAGTCCCAATTGGTATTAGAAGTCAAAGTTGACTATATAGGAGACTTTGACCAACTTTGGAGAATTTTAGAAATTAAAATACTACCTTATAATAAGATACTTATTAAATTGTAAAAGATTTATAAGACTTGGGGTGGTATTGTGATTTCCGAAAACTTGGGGGTACTAAAAGGAGTTTAGTACAAACCTTAGGTTATTAGGAATTTTTAGGAATTGATTTGGTTAAATTTGGAGTTTATGAATTAATAAGTATAATATAAGGTATTTCATAATATTGTTACAAATGGGTAACATATGTGGTAAAATCGATTTAGAGAAAGTATAAGGTTAGGAATAATGTTTATAACCTTTTGGTATAGTTTGGTGATTTTTGGAATTATATAGGTTTTATAAGGACATATGTATAATATATGTTTTAATGGAATTAGAAAACTATATGTTATAAAGAGGGGAAATTGGTGAATATAGAAAGTTAAGTGGTGGAAAATAATTTAAATAGACCATGGGGTCTGTTCGGTTATTTTGAGAAATATAACCATGGGTTATAATTATTTAAGGAATAAGGATTATAATATAAGGTATATACTATAAGTGTAACAAGGAAATATAATTTGGGGTTGAGTTGTAAATTATGGAAGTTTGGTGGGAATTAATTAATACCGAGAGTTTTAAGGGCTGTTTGGTATTTATTAACAATATATAACTATAAGTTATAATTGTTTTAATGACATAGTTGTCAAAATATATGTTATATAACTATAATATAACATGGTATAATTATGTGGAGGATTTTGTAAATAATTAAGGAACATAGGTGCTGTTCGGAAATATTAATATTTTTGAATGAACTTTATAATATGGTTTTTGTTATAAGAATTATAACATTTGTAATATAAGAGGTATTCATTAAAAGAATGAATATATATTATAAGAATTGCCATATAAGAAATAGTTCCATAGAATACATACACATAAATAAATATGTGTTGTGGTGGAAAATATAATATGGTTTAATGACCATATATTTTCATAATTAAAATGACATATGATAAAGGGAAAAGAATTACAAACATTGGATATGGAATGTTAGGACTGTATGTGATAATAAGGATTGATAATGCAAAGTATTGTTACCACATTGAATTTGGAAAAAAAAAAGAGAGAAACAAACCTTAGAAAAATAAATACTAAGGTGAAATGTATGGTGTATGACAAGAATCATACATGCAATATAGAAACAAACTATATGATGTACAAACATACATTAGGTTACATGCGATAACAAAAGCTCAACTATAAAGTATATTAAATACGAGACAAGACTACGCTTGTAATATAACACTTTTCCAATCTCGAGTTAAACCTAAAACCCGACAAACATTGACAGTTAATAACGGGGGTTAACCGGGAGGTATTAGTGACGGTACGGGGTACCGTAGAATTTTGTGTTGTTATACAGTATGCTAATCAGTAGCATTATGTATTGTATAGACTGTTAGAGACGACACGGAGCATAGGATCTTGCTGATTCATACTCCACCGTAATACTCTCAGGGTGAACGGTATGTTATTTATGTGGCTTGATTGTCTCTGAGGATTTCCTCAGTTCAGACATTGTGTGAAAATCTGTGATAAGATTGAATGTCTGCTTGTGTGAATTAATATGCTTGAGTTGTGTATTAATGCTGCCTTATTATTACTGTTGTGCGATAACAGTACCGTTCGTATATATGAACATATTATAAAACGAACTAGCGGCAATGATGCTATCTTGTATGTGTAACATAAGGAACGTAAGTAAAACGTTGTAGCATTAGGATAATAAGATATATAATATCTGAGACTTATATACGGAGCATTGGCCTCTTTAACGCCGCTCTCGTATCTAGCACTGGATCCCGAGTCGACATACTCAGGATTGGACTAACGACCTTGGTCTATGTGTTAGAAAAAGTAATAAAACGATGCGATGGTATAGATAAGTTTATCAAGGATGTGGCTCTTGCTGTGAACTGTGATCCATTAACGATACTAGGACCGTGTGGTAGCCGTAAGTATCAGGATAAATTTCCAACGAACTACAGATTGTTCGTAGGACGGAGACTCTACCGCTGGAGTGGCTATTGCCGTGGGTGACCCGCCAAAGAGATGGGTAACTTAGAGACACGTCGTTCTAACGAGACGTTGTCATTAGACATGACTGAACAATTACGAACGATTATATAACTCGTACATTAGGCGAACATTGTTTGGGCGTGCATGCCAAAGACGAGAGTTCATACTTGATAAGTGTCCAAATGAGCATGATTTATAGGTGTATTTCATATATAATATTAGCACTTTTCTTGCTCATTTCTCCACTTCGGTTAGTTTCCTCTAGTTTATGTTTTTTATTTATCTCACAAAATTATTGGTTTAACATGAGGAAAACCAAGCCAGAAGTGAAGTAGATAAAGAGACGAACCCATAGACGCAAACGGCTCAGAAAACGGACTTATAACGAAGAATGTAGAGCCGGTTGAAGATTGTTATATATATGTATAATATATATAATATCGCACGGAAACAAACAGAGGCAACCGCCCCGTATTGGGCGGTCTACTCTAATGCAACCGCCTCGCGGACAAGGCTGAGGCAACCGCCTCTTACAGAGGCGGAACAGGTAGAGGCAACTGCCTCAAAGGGAGGCGGACATGAGTGAGGCTACCGCCTCAAAGGGAGGCGGACGTGACATTAGGCTACCGCCTACAAAGAGGCGGACAAGAGACAGAAGACCGCCTCGCGGTCAAGACAGAGGGAACCGCCTCCTTAACAGGCGGACAACATACAGAGGACCGCCTCCTTAACAGGCGGACAAGACACATGGAACCGCTGGTTAATTGGCGGACAGCACAGAGAGGACCGCATGTTATCTGGCGGTCGTGTATAAATGTTCCGGAGCTTATCGTCTTCGCCGTCCTCTGCAACTCGCACAACTTGTCGCACAACTCGTCCACTGTCTGCATTAATGAGCCTCTTATCCCTCACGCGTCTTCATCTTCCTGTCCCCTGCGCAATCAATGAATCAACAGTTAAACAAATTCGTACGGACCCTCTTCTCCTCTGCCTCTATATAAACCCACGGCCTCTGTTCAAATAAAATAATTCCATTCCTCCGAATCCAAATTGTTATTATTAGACCATCGTTAGACAGTTTCCACACCTACGTTCCATTCCATCCTCTAATCCTCCACTTCTCCATTTTAGTTTAATTCTACATTTCACCACGAAGCAGAAGCAGTATAAAAGAAGAGAAGTAAAAGGGAGCTGGATCAGAAACGAATCGCAGTCCAGTCTCCGCCAGCAGTCTCCAAATTAATGGCTATTTCTGTTTCCTTTTTATTACTGTTTATGTCTGAGTGATTTTACTCGTATCCTAGGATGGGGTTTGTTCCTAAATAATTCAGACTTATTATTAATACCAAGTTTGCTTATAAATATTTGTTTTGTCTCTCTAAATTATTAAATGCTTAACAACTGATCATTTTTATGCATTTACGGTTTCTCTTATTTCAATGATTTTGTAAATCTGAGAATAGACCATAAAGAGAGATAAACGTTAGATATTATACTCCTTGATTAGCAGATAAAATCCATCGCTGTATTAAAAAGAATTCTCGCTTAAAGCTAATTAATGATTTTAGACTTTTTCTGATTGTAAAAAGTCTATTGATTTAATTAAGAGTTGTCCTTATCTATGATTTAGGAAGGCCACAAGATTAATTCTTAAACAGACAAATAAAGCAAATTAGGATTATAATTATTGTCTGTACTTAAATAAATATTTCACCTGTTTCACTTATTAAACTTGTTTTAATTCCTTTCAGCAAATATTGTTAAATGCTTATTCTGACAAAATACTGCATTTATTTGGTAACTATCAACATATGATTTTGAGATAGTCAAAGTACCACAAAGGAATTAACCTTAGTATTTACCTCCGGATTGAGCAGGAAAATACTGAGGCTATTAATAAGAGTTCGTAACTGACAATTATTAACTCTAATAGACAATAAATAATTAAGACAGGTTTTATAAAATTGTTTAAGTAATTTAGGAAATTCCCCCGCTATCCTAGGATACCTTTTTCCATCCATTTACTTTATTTCACCGTTTTTATTATTTCTGTACTAATCCTAAAACCAAGCTTGCCTCCGGCTAAACCCCATTTACTTTTTATGCACTTTAATTTATCTTTTTGTACATTTACTAAATTGGATAATTAATTAGACAGTTGCGAAGTCTCTGTGGATACGACCTTGTTGTACTACAAAGATTGGGTTCACTGCCCATAGTTAGCAAGATAGTATAGCTTTTTTTTTTGGTTTTTTCTTTTTGCCCCTTTTTCTGCTTCGCGTCCAACTATCTGGTTCATTATCTGATTAGTTTTCCTGTTATTTCTGTAATTACCCTTTTTTTTTTTTGTATAAATTTTTGTTTCTTTTTAAAGGTACTTAATTCTGATGGATGACCACTACGATCAAGCAAAAGATTGGTATGGTTACCCCTATGGCGCAGATGACTACAGTCAATGGAGTGTCTGCCAAGAGTGTGGAGGAGACCATGGAAGTACCTATTGTCCTATGGTTGCATTAGAAAGAGACAACACCATTTTACGGGAAATGATGGCAAATTTTACCTCAACCATTGAAATGATCCGGCAAAGAACGCTAGATCAGGTAGAACACATGGAACAACCCGTTCCACAACTAAATGCAGTGGTTCACGAGGAAGAACAACCTGTTGAGGACATAAGCTACTCTCCACCTCCTCCCCTATTCGAATTAGAGAATCCATCACCAAACAACTATCAGCTTGATTATGGAGACAACCCCTCAGAAGAGAGTTTATCCTTGGACTTCATGGAGTCCCCTCCCTCTGAAATCAACTACTATTTCCCCTCCTTCACCGTGCTCTACCCAGAAGATGAGGGTGGACACATCCTCAACCTTGAGAAGGAGGAGATGCCGCCTCCCTCCGAACCATCAGAAGAGAGTGCTATAGTAAATTTCAAGGAGCCACTTCCCTCTGAAGATCCCTTTCAAGGTTCTTACCATAAGCCTCAACAACAAGAGGAGGATTTTTACATCCTCCAATTTGAGGAAGAAAAGTCATTTCCACCGGGTCTTCTGTTAGAACTACATTCCCGGCAGTACCTCCTCAAACACCGGATTTTGTGGAGTATTAATTTTCTTATTTTATATGCCGAGGTAACGTTTTGTTTTGATCCAGGATAACGACAAAGCGTCTAGCCAAAGACGTTAAAGAAGGGCAGCTTCCTGGGAGGCAACCCGGGTGTACTTTTATTTGTTTTGCCTTTATGTTCTTTTAATTTTCAGGTTCTCTTTAAATTTTATTTTTGCTAACTTTTAACCCCGTTTTTAGTATGGTTGCTTCTAGTGTCTTATGCAGGTGCAATTTCATATCTACACCGCAACCAAGCTACGCTACTTGAGGCTAAAGCTCAAGTGTGGGGGAAGTCCTATACACGCTCGCAAAAATAATATCAGGGGAGTACCAGTTTCTTTAAATTTGCTTTTATTTAAATAAAAAATTGCAGAGGAGCGTTTATGTGCTTAACTGTTTATTTGTGCTCTTCGTGTTCTCTCTATTTTATCTACTTACCGAAAAGGCCTTCTGAGGTTTTCCCTTGTTTTTCTGGTGAACAATGAGGACATTGTTCAATTTAAGTGTGGGGGAGTGTGCCCTTTTCGGTGACATTTTGTGCTTAAATGTTTAATCTCTCTCCTTATTTTTCGTCTGTCCAAATTCAAAATTTATGGACCCTTTATATGTGGGTTGTTCTCTTTAAGAATAAATACTGTTATGAATTGTGGGATAAATGTACAAATTTTAAAATTTTGATTACTTTTGAGGAGCATTTTATATGCGGTGTGACCAAATAATCTACAAATGGCTGGATTTATTGCTCAGGGTTTCTTTCTGTCTTCTCTCTTAGGGATTGCTAAGGGGTACTTCTCTGTTTAAAAAGAAAGAAAAAAATAATAATAAGGGACTAGCGAGACGCCATTGGTAACCAACAAAGAGAGTTGAGTGTTCTTAAATACAAAGGCGTGATGCCTATATTTTCTCATCTCTTATGCAGAAGTGAAACAAATGCATGAATCTATTTTTCCTTTTGTTTTTTCTCCTCAATGCCCATTCTTGAGAGAAGTTGGCCATGGTAAAAGTTCTCAGTCACCTAAAAAGAAACATTGGAGTACCTTAGATCATACCCCGAAACTCTATGTTTTGTTTTCACCCTGAGCACACCTATGCCACCAGCAGTTAATTTTTCACACTCCTCAATAAGTTAAAAAGATCATGTTTATCCTACCCTTTATAATAATATTTGTTAGTATTGAGCATTCCCTACTTACTTGGGTACGTGATTTTGCTTGAGGACAAGCAAAAAGATAAGTGTGGGGGTGTGATAAGTGTCCAAATGAGCATGATTTATAGGTGTATTTCATATATATATTAGCACTTTTCTTGCTCATTTCTCCACTTCGGTTAGTTTTCCTCTAGTTTATGTTTTATTATTTATCTCACAAAATTATTGGTTTAACATGAGGAAAACCAAGCCGGAAGTGAAGTAGATAAAGAGACGAACACATAGACGCAAACGGCTCAGAAAACGGACTTATAACGAAGAATGTAGAGCCGGTTGAAGATTGTTATATATATGTATAATATATATAATATCGCACGGACACAAACAGAGGCAACCGCCCCGTATTGGGCGGTCTACTCTAATGCAACCGCCTCGCGGACAAGGCTGAGGCAACCGCCTCTTACAGAGGCGGAACAGGTAGAGGCAACCGCCTCAAAGGGAGGCGGACATGAGTGAGGCTACGCCTCAAAGGGAGGCGGACGTGACATTAGGCTACCGCCTACAAGAGGCGGACAAGAGACAGAAGACCGCCTCGCGGTCAAGACAGGGAACCGCCTCCTTAACAGGCGGACAACATACAGAAGACCGCCTCCTTAACAGGCGGACAAGACACATGGAACCGCTGGTTAATTGGCGGACAGCACAGAGAGGACCGCATGTTATCTGGCGGTCGTGTATAAATGTTCCGGAGCTTATCGTCTTCGCCGTCCTCTGCAACTCGCACAACTTGTCGCACAACTCGTCCACTGTCTGCATTAATGAGCCTCTTACCCTCACGCGTCTTCATCTTCCTGTCCCCTGCGCAATCAATGAATCAACAGTTAAACAAATTCGTACGGACCCTCTTCTCCTCTGCCTCTATATAAACCCACGGCCTCTGTTCAAATAAAATAATTCCCTTCCTCTGAATCCAAATTGTTATTATTAGACCATCGTTAGACAGTTTCCACACCTACGTTCCATTCCATCCTCTAATCCTCCACTTCTCCATTTTAGTTTAATTCTACATTTCACCACGAAGCAGAAGCGAGTATAAAAGAAGAGAAGTAAAAGGGAGCTGGATCAGAAGCGAATCGCAGTCCAGTCTCCGCCAGCAGTCTCCAAATTAATGGCTATTTCTGTTTCCTTTTTATTACTGTTTATGTCTGAGTGATTTTACTCGTATCCTAGGATGGGGTTTGTTCCTAAATAATTCAGACTTATTATTAATACCAAGTTTGCTTATAAATATTTGTTTTGTCTCTCTAAATTATTAAATGCTTAACAACTGATCATTTTTATGCATTTACGGTTTCTCTTATTTCAATGATTTTGTAAATCTGAGAATAGACCATAAAGAGAGATAAACGTTAGATATTATACTCCTTGATTAGCAGATAAAATCCATCGCTGTTATTAAAAAGAATTCTCGCTTAAAGCTAATTAATGATTTTAGACTTTTTCTGATTGTAAAAAGTCTATTGATTTAATTAAGAGTTGTCCTTATCTATGATTTAGGAAGGCCACAAGATTAATTCTTAAACAGACAAATAAGAGCAAATTAGGATTATAATTATTGTCTGTACTTAAATAAATATTTATCACCTGTTTCACTTATTAAACTTGTTTTAATTCCTTTCAGCAAATATTGTTAAATGCTTATTCTGACAAAATACTGCATTTATTTGGTAACTATCAACATATGATTTTGAGATAGTCAAAGTACCACAAAGGAATTAACCTTAGTATTTACACTCCGGATTGAGCAAAATACTGAGGCTATTAATAAGAGTTCGTAACTGACAATTATTAACTCTAATAGACAATAAATAATTAAGACAGGTTTTATAAAATTGTTTAAGTAATTTAGGAAATTCCCCCGCTATCCTAGGATACCTTTTTCCATCCATTTACTTTATTTCACTGTTTTTATTATTTCTGTACTAATCCTAAAACCAAGCTTGCCTCCGGCTAAACCCCAATTTACTTTTTATGCACTTTAATTTATCTTTTTGTACATTTACTAAATTGGATAATTAATTAGACAGTTGCGAAGTCTCTGTGGATACGACCTTGTTGTACTACAAAGATTGGGTTCACTGCCCATAGTTAGCAAGATAGTATAACTACTATTTTGCCCAACAATACTCGTTTATAATTCTCGTTGTTTCGCCTTGTTGTTCATTGGTTATGCTGTGTGGTTATGTGTGGTATGTTGGTGGTGTTGATTGAATAAGTCGTTGTACTCATAAGTGTGTTGTGAATTGGATTAATTAAATAACTGTACTTATATCTGTGTGTGAACTGGATGAGTCGAGTCACTGTGCTCGTGTGTGGATTTTGTGGATTGTTCGTCGAACGAGTCGACGTACTCAACTATGAACTTTCAGGTGTTGTTGGAGTGGAGTCTCCGTACTCATATAAGCGTTATAACGCTTTCAGTGGTCTATTACGATGCGATGTGTGGAGCCGGGGGCTTATTTGTTATTTGAGTTTACTGCAAAATATAATGTTGCTTTACAGTTTTAACATTAAACTATTTGCATGAAAATGGTTTGCATGCTCTCGACCAAATAACTGAATGGTCCGAGGGTGCATGACAGTCAGGTAATAACATACTCAGCAGGGGGCTGATTCCATACCACAAACTACCATTTTTGCAGGTATGCAACTTCCGGTGTCGGCAAAGAGAGTGACGCGCTGGGTAGTATGATTACAGTTATTCGAACATGCACTGTTGCATTTTGATACGAACCTAGAAACGTGTATAGGTTTTGGATACTTAGAAAGCTCACTGTGAATGTATTATATTTTGGTTTGGGAAGTTTAGATCTATCTCTTGTTGTCACTGCGAGAAAATGTTTCGTATGTAAGAATATATCAGGAAGCACGTTATTACTCGTATGGGCGAGTAAGAACGGTGACACCAGTAGTTGAATTGTTGAGATTACCGCTGCGATTATATTGTTAAGTAAGGTGATTAGGAACTGATCAGAGTAGGGGTGTTACATGAAAGCTCGACGAAATCAGAAGCTTAACAAACTCAAAAAGCTTAAACGAAATCAGAAGCTTAGCAAAATCAGAAGCTTAGCAAAATCCAGAACGTAGCAGAAGACAGTAAGCACACAGCAGACCGTCTCAAATCAAATACAGATAGAGAGCAGACGAAGTAGAGCACTTTACAAATCAGAAATCCTCAACAGACAGGAAGCACACTGCAGCCTATCTGAGTTTGTAAACAGACAGAGCAGGCGGAAGCAGTACAAAACAAACAGAGGCGTTCAAAGGACAGAAAGCACACAGCAGTCTGTCAAATACCAGAGCAGCGAGAACAGACAGAAGCTGAACAGAACACAAACGGAAGTGGGACACTAGCAATCAGAGCATACAGACAGAACGAGCAACCAGCTCGTGAACAGAACGAAGAAACCTCACTCGTAAACAGAATAGGTGTAAACACCCGTGAACAGAACGGGGAACATCACCCGTGAACAGAAGGATCCTACATAGCGCGCTACGAGACAGCGAGACCAGCCATCCAAAGGTTCAGATACAGAGAAGACTAGGTCCCAAAACAGGAGCTTTCAGAACAGACCAAAGCTTTATACAGAACAGGACAGAAGTCCTGTCAGATCATAACAGAAAGCAGAAGCTTAACGAAATCAGAGTAGAAGCTTACCAACGGAAAGCCTTAGCAAGACAGAAGTCGTAACCCGACTAGTAAATACGAAAGCAAACTGAAATCAGAGGTTGAATCACATTTTTAGAGCAAAACAGAGTTCAAAAGATTAACAGAGACCTTAAAATCAGAAAACACTTAAACACATGAAAACAGATAGTACTCGGAAAGAGGAATCCAACGCCACAAACGGCACTCAAAACGGAGCTCAGACGAAGAAGTTATGGTCAAAACAGTGAGCAGTCCGAACTTGTGTCCGGACGTCGAAGTTCGGACGCAAGTCGAACTCAAATCCGCAGAAAATTTCAAGGTGTCTGAACATCCAAGTTCGGACGGATGTTCGGACGTCTTCGGAAACAACTCGAGGAAAGTCCGAACATGTGTCCGCGCTTCAAAGTTCGGACACATGTCGAAGAGAAAATCAGAGGGCGCAAACGGGGTGTGTCCGAACTTCCAAGTTCGGACACAGTGAAACTCTCAGAAAATCCAGACGCAACAGAGCGTGTCCGAACTTCCAAGTTCGGACGGAAGTTCGGACGTGCCGAAAAGTTTGATTTCCAGAACGAAATCAGATGCGAACAGAGTCCTCAAAACAATGTCAAAAATGCAGTGCGAAACCAAAGTCTTTAAACCATAACCATGGCAGTTTTAGAAGGTCAAAACCAAGACAAATCAGACAGAGATCGATCACCAAACATAGGGCAATTAAACAATCCGAACTCTCAAATCAGAAGCACACAGAGTTCACAAAACAGAAGGGAACTATAAAGGTAGATTCACCTTTGTCAAAGCAATACTTACATAACAAAATACGCAAAACAAAACCAATCCCACGGGGTTGTAACGCATCAAAACGCAAATCCGGAACTCACACAAAATCACCACAGATCAGAAACCACACAAACATATACGGAAAACAACAGAACCAAAACCCCCGTGGGTGAATGCACACAACCGAATCCATCTACCACCTACCTCACATCCGTAGCAATGCTATCTCTGCGGACTCTACGAAACGCTCTCCTCGAATCTCCACTTGCAACAACGAACCCTCAGACCAAACAATTCCAGAATTCTAGAGTTAAAATCAGAAGAGAAAGAGGGGAAAACTTAATGGAGAATAGAACCGGAACTTACAAACCAAACCTGACAGACGATTGACAGACGAACAGAATTCCTCTAGCAGATCTCTAGCGATTAATATTTGAGAGTGAATCAAAGAAGAGAATGAGCAAAGGGAGGAGAACTTGAACGCATAGAGAACGTCGAGAGAACCGTCAATGAGAGAGATGAAGGAAGGGGAATAATTGAACGTGAATTAGAATAAGAGAGAGAGGGAATAAAATAGTTTAATAAATCTCTCTCTTATGGAATTAATAAATAACAACAAGGAAGAAGACAATTGTAACCCTCCTTCCTCAAGCTAATTAACATTAGAAGAATGTCATAGACAATCTAATATAAGATTACAAAATAGCACAAACTCCCTTTGCGAATCAGAAAGGAAATAAAAAAAATCTGGGGCATAACAATATACCCCCTTAAAAAGAATTTCGTCCTCGAAATTTGACGAAACCAGAATGCTAGCAGATGCACTTCCAGTGCAGGAACACTACAAACACGAACAAGGAGTTAACACTCAGAACAGAATGCACTGTTGATTGACTGACAGAAGGACCAGAAGAAGACCACTAATACATAGCTCCAAGGCACAGAAGGGAACACTCACAAGGCTAACACTCAGAATGCACTAGCTGATTGACTGACAGAAGGACAGACAGAAGAGTACTAACTCCCACGGGGGTTTTGGTTCTGTTGTTTTCCGTATATGTTTGTGTGGTTTCTGATCTGTGGTAATTTTGTGTGAGTTCCGGATTTGCGTTTTGATGCGTTACAACCCCGTGGGATTGGTTTTGTTTTGCGTATTTTGTTATGTAAGTATTGCTTTGACAAAGGATAATCTACCTTTATAGTTCCCTTCTGTTTTGTGAACTCTGTGTGCTTCTGATTTGAGAGTTCGGATTGTTTAATTGCCCTATGTTTGGTGATCGATCTCTGTCTGATTTGTCTTGGTTTTGACCTTCTAAAACTGCCATGGTTATGGTTTAAAGACTTTGGTTTCGCACTGCATTTTTGACATTGTTTTGAGGACTCTGTTCGCATCTGATTTTGTTCAGCTGCTATGTATTTATTATTTTATCTGATTGTTGAGATAATTCTTCTCATTCTTCCCCAGCGATAAATCACCCTTCTTCTATTCTATTTTAACTTCTATCCTATTTTAACTAAATAATATTTAATTCTCTCTTTAATCTCGAATCTAGATCCTTCCAAGATTTGACGTTATTCAATGGCTTTTAAATTGGGAACTTATTTGAAAACTCATTTCAAGTTATTTTACAACATTTACTTATAAATTTTCCTCTCACTAATCTAAATACATTTATTAGTTAAAAACTAATCCTTTAATTATTTCCATATTGTTTCTATTTAATACCACGATCGCTATCACGATCGCTTCCATCTTCAACCTATTGCTTCCACTCTTCTCTCTTTCTTCAAGCTCTCAAACTCTTTTGAATTCACGCTCTTATTTTTCCATCGACGTTAGGCTGTTTCTCTGGTGCCAGTTCGTGTAGAAGGGTAAGGGGAATCCATTGGTAAGGTTAGGTTATTAATTCTTTGGTTTGGGTATATCCTGATTGTATTTCTGTTGCGATTCTAGACACCGAGTTCCCTGACGAACGCTACTGCTAACCTTGCTGAGTGATTCGGTGGCTGTGAGCGTATCCAGGTAAATGTTGTGCTCAACATCCTTACCTCTGTGTTTTGTGAATATCGATGACTTGGATTCACTGTGGTTTTGAGATTGTGGAAGTTTGGGATTTATTTCCCCCGTGTGTTTTCTGGTGTAATGTTTTGCGAAAGGATTGATTAACGTTTTGGGAGACTTTCTTTGAATTGGTTACTGGATTGATTGGTACCTTCTGGTGCTCCGTGTAAATTATTGGTGCCTTGTGGCGCTCCGTGTAACTATTGGTACTGTGTACCCCGTGGATATTCTTATTACTTTTGCCTGCAGACATAACTTGCAGTTAAGCTCTAATGATCTACTCCTTTGGGTCATAAGTTACCTTCTGGGGGGTGTGCACACTTAAGGACGTAGAGTGAGGTGGGATTCTTATTATTGCGACCCGGATTGGGGTCGTCCGTGTAAACCATTGATTTGATTCTTGGAAAGTTCTCCCCCGAAACAATTTTTCTAATGGTGTTTTGGTGTTGGTAAAGCTGGTTAATATTATGGTGTGAGTTAATGTTTTACAAATGTAAATTGGGTTTTAAAATGTATTTTACAGGTTGAGACAATGTTTACTCAGTTTCACTGATTTGCGCGATCCCTTCGCGTTTTCCATTGTTGTTTTATGATCGCAGATACTCATGGCTGAATTGGGGATTGGGGACACGCTGTCACATAGCTTAGGATGACTGAATAATTGCTACGTTTGGAACAAGTTGAGTTATGTTTTGGAATTGTTATGTTTTACAAGCTTTGGAAACGTTTTGGTTCTGGTTAGTGGTTTAAGCCTGAGCACTCTTTGTTGGAGTGTGGCGGTAACGCCCGTAAGGATTTTGCTATTCCGCTGCTATCTAGTTGATGTGTTTTACTCGAATAATTCTTTAAGAAGTCTTGGATTTGATGAAGAGATACTTATTGTGTATGAGATCTTGCAATGGTATATTTTGCTATCAATTGAGGTACTAAGTGATTGGAATGACTCTCCTTTGTTTACTGAGTTTTATGGTTGATTTTGATGTTAATCTGGTTCTGTTTGCGCTGGAAAGGATGCCCATCAGGACTTGTCCGAACGTCCGTCCGGACATCCATGTTCAGACAGGTCCCGAATGTTTAAGAGGCTCTCTGTTTTGGTGTGTCCGAACTTCGGTCCGAACGTCGATGTTCGGACACGCCACGTTATTTTTCTCGGACTTTTCAAACTTACTTGTGTCCGAACTTCCAAGTCCGGACACAAGTTCGGACGCCTTTGGTTTACAGACCTTTTAACTTTCGACTTGTGTCCGAACATCAATGTCCGGACACAAGTTCGGACAAATGGATTTCTGTGGTTTAACTTTCTCGACTTGTGTCCGAACTTCCCATGTCTGGACACAAGTTCGGACCAAGCTTGTTTTGCACCTTTAGGGCTCGTTTGGAGTCCGTTTTCGAAGCCGTTTTCACCGTTAGCTTTGTTATTTTATTACCTATGTTTTAAGGCAAAATCCAGGGTGTTACAAGGATATGAGATCAGGTGATTCAGTTCTAATTACCTCTATAACCCAACACATTGAGTCTGGATCACCAGGCCCCAACAGTTAATGGAAATGATGCTCATGGTATCCTCAAACCCTCGACAGTTAATGGAAAGGACGTAGAGCTCTATGGTATGAAAAATCAGCCAAATGTTCAAGTAAGTGTTTTATGTTCAATTAAGTGTTTTTTGGATCTTATTGGAGATTTCAAGCAAACGAGAAAGAAAGTTGTGCGGTGTTTGCTTCTGAGATCGATGTCAAATGATTTTAAGGATTGTTTGTTTGTGAGAGCAGATTTTACTGATGTTAGGTATTGTCGCGTTACTTTTACGGTGTAATTAATAAGCATAAACTATATTTTTGGCCAGAATTTGACAACCGGTTATGGAATATGGGCCAGGGAAGTTCTTATGAACTTATCATATCAATTTTACTTGTTGGGTTGAAATAAATGAACCTGAATAATGCTAGCTAGATGTTCAAAAATCTTTTCGTTTTCTAGCTGATGCGACTTCAACATCCAAGGTTCCATCAAACGATCGATCAACCTTAATTGGTTGCATTTATTTCAAAAGAATGTACATCAGGTAGCTAAACCCAGACCTTGTTATAGCTGAAAAAAAGAGTCTATGGCGGATTAGTGATCAAGCATAGTTGGTTCACGCCATGTTCATGCAGTAGCTCTATTTAGCAAGGTATTTACTACCGTATTAACGAGATGGTAAATACTGCTAGCAATATATTAAGAAAAATATGCACCAGTGGAAAGGTTCGTGCCTCATTATTCCTTCAAATAAGAGGCTACGTACTAAGGATTTTAGATTTCTGATGCAAAATAAGCACACGCATAAAAGCAGAGTAGATTGACCTAAAATGAGTGATCGGTCGAAGACTGGATATTTTTTATTTATCCAAAAACTGAATTAACCGATTTTATTTTTTGGATTTTTAACCGAATTGAAAATTTCAATTAACCGAATTATCCTAATTATAATTTGGTTTGGATTTGGTTTTTACTTTGTCTAATTTGGTTAACCGAATTATCCAAATTTTCTTTACAAAAGAATATTCTATTTTCTAATTTTAGTCTTTAGTGACAAATAGTCAAACACAAACCCTAAATTTTGGTAAGTTGAAATCCAAACTAGCTAAAATTTGGATTTCAGTTTGGATTTCGGATTTCACTTTAAAAAAAAATTGGATTTCCGATAATTTGGATAATGGTTAATTCAGTTTCGGTCTTAATTTGGATAATTCGGTTTTTAACCGAAATCCAATTTATTTTTTACAATTTGGATTTCGGTTAACCGAATTATCCAAATGATCACCCCTACATGTGGAGTATGCCTTCCATTTAAACAACTGAATTTCTTTAAAATGAGATAACTTTTTGAAGTCTGTCGGCATATTCTGGTTTTAATATTTTTAGGTCCGGTTAGAAGCAGTTTTTCGGCTCAGCTAGTGCCGACCCGTCTAGACCGATTTAGTTTTTATATATATATGAAATATACATTATATGTAATTTAATTTAATAAATATTTTATATATTTTTTAAAATAAATAATATAAAAACCAAGTGGGACGAGAGTATTAGAAATGTGCTGCGGCCTATTGCCGATGTTTATCCGGGTTTGATTTTTTGTCGAAACCCTATGTAACACCCCATCCAACAACAAACACATAACAACAATCTGCAGCGGAATACACACCTCATCAAATAACTTAACTCATTGGTGTTACACGCCGTTAACCACCCACGTGGCTAACAAGGCTAATACATATACATTGTACCGGTCTGATGAGCTAAATTCCTGAGCGACTACACATTACTATCCCTTTCCATTAACAACAACAACAACATACACCTTTCAACTGTACCGAGTATTCACAAACTGATGCCGATAACAATCTCGGTCTTACTACACCTACTGTACATGTACTACTTAAAAGATTACCCATGTACAACGACTACCCCGTCCTACTCTCGAACGGCTTCCTGCTCTTTGTACCTGAAATAGGAAAAGAAGAGAAAGGGTGGCCCCCAAGGGGCTCTGCACCTTTGCTGGTATGGTAATCCCGCAGCCCACATGCTACCGGGCCACACAACTAATTGTCGTCTTAGCATGCAGTTGATTATATTTAGATCATGCATGCAACTGTAAACACACAACACATAACATTTCGCCTCTATGGGCTCAACAAACGGATAGTACATCCTTACTTGATAAGTCACTCATGGTATTCATTATCCCTAGAGTGTTTCTCCTCTAATGGAGCTACTTCCTTAATAGACGACAACTACCCATTAATCGGGTTATCCTTAAACGCCTCTTATCACAAACTGGGATTCATATCCATGATCCACATACTCCACATTATACAACATATGACACTCATCACATAACAACACTTTCCACGTTTCAACGTGTACATAATAACATTGCAATAGATATTGCATCATAACGACAATACATAACATAACGGGTACGGTTCCCTTTATGAACCGGCCCAAACATAGTCAGTTCACTTGTAGCCTAGAGAATGTTGCCAGTCTCATGATAAGCTCATTACATAACTCGTTACCGTCTCGTTAAATGAACGGATAACTTAACACAAGGTGTCTCGGATATAGTGATCCAAGCACACCGAACAAACATAGCATAGTATGCCCCTGTGGCCCGACGTGAGTCAGTAATAGCCTTGGTTAAGCTAAAGGGAAGGTTGGGAACCAAATTGGAAAACAACCATAACATACAGAGAGGATCGAACCTGATATGACAACGACCCCCATACTAACACGCGTGGCCGGAACAGACCGGACTCCTCACTTCCCCCGTTAGCACTTGTTAGAAGTTCAACATTGAACTTAATTAAACAATCACAACATTGGGTTAAGTCTTGTTAGACACACACAAGGGAAGGGAGAGTCATACATTCACACACAAACATCACACACAAACATCACATAACTAACTCACGCATGGCCATGGTTAGAACGTTCCATAGGTCGGAAACGTTATCACCGGATTCCGTTCTCTTACGTTTACCTAATAGTGGTTAACTAGCCTTTCAAGCGCATTCGAGGTTACCGGTATCGGCACGTAAACATACAACAACAATAGCGACTGTAAACTCGTTTCATGATTTATCTTATAACGTGGCAAACACACAGAAAAACACATTGGCATACAAGCCGGTGTAATCCGGTAGGACACAGGTTGCAAGAAAACCATACCTGTCACCGGAGTCCACTTTACCATGTCCACTTATGTTCCTCGAGCAATTCTCGAACAACTGACAACATTACATGTATTTTTATTAACATCGGGGTAACACAATTGTTTAAAGTCTAATGCTTATAACTTTTCCCCGTTAACTTAGTTACATAACTTCACTTTTTAACTTGTTTTACTTTTACATTTTAATACAACCTTTCCCCCACTAAATTGTCATTATTACTCACTTAACATGTCCTTAACATTCTTATAACATCATTACTTAGTAATCACCATTTTTAGGCAACTTTTCCCACCTTAAAACAAAGTTTTTGGTCCATACAGTGGCCTGTCCGAACTTGTGTCCGGACTTCGGAAGTTCGGACATGGGTCGAGGAAAATTAAATGAAGAAGCTGGTACGTCCGAACTTGTGTCCGGACTTCCCAAGGTCGGACACAAGTCGAGACTCTGAAAATTTTTACGCAACAGGCCTGTCCGAACGTCCATGTCCGGACGGATGTTCGGACAAGGCAAAACACTCATTTTCTAAGCCTTTAAGCACTTAACCAATTTCACCAAACTTCTCTTAAAGCCTCATAATGTTTCCTAACATCATTTGGTACACTCACATCCTCATACAACATCCAAAAAACTCATTTTCTATCTCCTTAATCACTTACTCATTTCATACCGAAATTCCTAACACTTATGATATTCTCCTTAGGTTTCTAAGTGGTGTTCATACCTATGATAACCACTATGCCAAAACCCATTTTACATCTTTAAACACCATAATGCATGCTTCTTCCACTAGTTGAACACTTAACCATTCTCAACACTTCCAAACTCACCAAAACTCTTTTTAATCACTTAGAACTTCTTATACATTATCTAAATTTTGACATGGGTTCTTCTAGCACATTTCTATACCCAAGCACATAGCTTCCACCACTAGACATTCAAGAATACCTAAAATCCACCAAGAGTATTCTCACACACAAACACCTAGGTTTTCACCCTTTTACAACCAAAAACACTTAATCATTTAATGCACATTCCTTACACACAAACATATTGTTTTTCCTCCTTTAACCATCCAAGACACTCATCTTCACAAAGAATGTTCTTTACACACCTCTAAATTCTCAAACTACACTACATCACAATATAGTGCATAAACTTAAATTGCTTGGCACTTAGGCCCTTAAATAACATGGCTCTTAGGCCCTTAAATTGCATAAACCTTAAACACTGAATTTCCACATAGTATATTGCCTTTAACCTGCAAATACACTCAACATCACATATGCCCCTTAATAGTTTCCTTGAGAGCATTTTCTAGGTCATTCACCTTTGGCTCCTTAGGTATTTTATTAAGCAATCAAGCTCATTTTCCTAAGGCATTTAAACTACATTGAGATAGCTTGTTTACCTCTTTTTCCTCACAAACTTCTTTCTTGTTTCCTTGTAAAACCGGTAGGGTGTTTGGTTGTTTGTCAACTTCTAAACAATGTACAAATAATAGAATGAGCATTCAAGCATTATGCTTCATCTCATTGTAAACCCTAGTTACATATATTATCTTAAGGTATTAAAATGATTGTTTTACCTTGGAAAGGAAAGAGAGCTTGGATATATATCAAGAGAGGACTCCACCAAGCCCTTGGGAGGTTCAAATGAAGCTAAAGCAAGCAAGGTAAAGACACCATTGTGAGGTGAATTTTCGGACATCATATAAACATGGAGGAAACATGGATTTTCTTTGAGTTTCCTTACCTTGAAGCAAAGGAGAACAACAAGGTGTGAAAATATTAGCTCAAGCTTCTTCAAGGGTGAATCTCCATGGCACCAAAATTGAGTTCTTGAAGATTTGAAAAGGTAGAAGTGTAGAGCTTGGTCTAACTAAGACAAATATGGTCTTAGAATTTGATTTGGAGCATGGAGTTGGATTTGGCAAGGAAATGAAGATGGAGAAGAGAGGCTACTATAGCCCATCGGTTTTGAAGAAGAGAAGAGAGAATGAAGACCGTGTGAAATGAGAAGGAAGAAGAGAATGAGAAGGTAAGTAGCTAGCTTAAGATATTTATTTGTTAAAAGCAAATAGTAACTTGCTTTATCCTTTATGTATTTATTTGATAAGTGCTAGCAAGGGTGGTGACTCACACCATGAAAACCGGCCCCCATTTAATAAGAAGGGTGTTTTGGTCTTTGTTGACCAATTAACTTATAAATAACATATGTTACAAACTAGCTTATAAAAGTTACTATTCATAAAAACAAGGCACATAGATGTGAAATTTTGATTTCCCATTGATATAGACTTCCAAATGTGACACTATATAGTACACATGTTAATTAAAGAGTAATGATGGACATTTAGCCATTCAAAACTCATTTACAAGACAATTTTCCAAAAACGTGCTTTAAGACTCCTTAAAGCACTTTTTGTGTTTTAACTTGTTTTCAAGCTTGGTTTTCTTTGGTAATTGATTTAATATGTTCATTAACATATTTATAAGGTATAGGTATGACCATTAGGTCTTATACAAATTTATCACAAGCTTAGAGCACATTTTTGCTCTTATTGACTTTAAGGTATTTTCTTGTGTTTTGTTTGGTTTAACTGTCTACCAAAGTTTCCTAAGGACTTAATTAGCCTTATTAAATCATAATTGAATATTATTAAGTCTTGGTAGGCTCTTTGGGTCCTAACCAAGTTCACTCATAGCTTAGAGCATGTTTTTGCTCAAACTGTATCTTAGTGCTTTATTGCATTTACTATGGTTTAAATTGTTCACTGATGTCTCTAAGGCAATTTTTAGCCTTTACATACCATAGTTTAGTATTTAAACAATATATCAGGGTTTGGGGTATTTCAACCTACCTGAATATCCAATTAGATACGAGCGCATGAGGCTGTTCCGGGACCGGGTAAAACTGTCGTATACCTTGTGATCACCTCTAAACTCTATACATTGATCTATATAGTCATTTTTTCTGCTATCACCAAGATTTGCTAAGAGTCAGCCGGAAGGTCTTTCAATGCTTTGCTGCACTTTTCGATAGAAGCTAATTGTAATAGAAGTTGGCATAATTAAGCATTAATGGTTAGTGCTATATATATATATATATATATATAATCAGTCACTTATATGGTGTTCTCCTGGAGGAAAATGATAAGCAACTGATACGGAGTATCCTGGGCTGCCAAATTAAAACCTTCCTAGTGAATATCTTGGTCTGCCATTGAGGGCAAACCCGCGCAATTCTGAAACCTGGAAACCGGTGGTGCAAAAAATTGAAAAGAGGCTATCCTCGTGGAAAGCCTCATGTCTTTCTCGCGCAGGAAAACTTGTTCTAATACGGTCGGTACTGGACAGCATCCCCATTTATTACATGAGTATGTTCAAGATGCCCAAGAAAGTGGTGCAAAAAATCAACTCCATGCAGAGGAGATTTCTATGGGGCAATGGTAGTGGAAATGGGATTGCGCTGATGAAATGGAGCGCCCTGACCAGACTGAAAACTTTGGGAGGTTTGGGGATAGTTGATTTGGAGATAAAAAACGTTGCACTAATGTTCCGTTGGTGGTGGAAATTAATAAGATTGGGAAAAATTTATGGAAAAATTGGAGGAAGGTGGTGGCTGCTTTGTATAATCAGGAGGTTAGACTGCCCATTACTGACTTGTCATGGCAAGCTCTGAAAAGGAAAGGGGTTTGGCAATCCATTGTGTCGATTGGCTAGTGGAGAAATGAGATGGTGCAAGATGTACTAAACAGGAACTTAAGATGGATGGTAAGGAATGGGAGAAGCACCAGATTCTGGCTAGACCCTTGGTTGGGGGATTTCACACTCCGAGTCAGATTTCCAAGGCTTTATTTAGCTAGTGAGATGAAGAGTGTGTTCTAACTGATGTTGGAGTCTGGATAGGGGATTGTTGGTAGTGGAATCTCATATGGCGAAGGGAGCTGTTCACTTATGAAATGGAGGAAGTTAACTTGTTATTGAACCTGATAAATCAGGTGCGCTTAGATCCACTGAATAGAGAGGATTTCCTGGGCTCGGTTGTGGGGAAAAATAATAATTTCTCCACTGCTAGCTTCTATTCTGAGATTCTGAAATAGTCCTCACCCAAGTGCTCCTTCTTGGCACCGTTCTGTTTGGAGCAAACACGCACCAACTTGGGTTGAGATGTTAGTCTGGTTTTTCTCTTAGTTCCAAGCTGTGCACTCGTGATAGGCTATGAACATGGTCACAGTGTCGGCCATCTTCTGCCCGCTGTGTAACAGAGAGGTTGAAACAATTGCTCATCTGTTCCTAAGCTGCTCGGTGGTATTGATTTTTTGGGACAAGATGTTCGACTGGGGGGTGTCTGCGCTGATCTGGACGATGAAATTCATGACAACTTAGAAAGATGGTGTGCGCAGACACCAAGATTACCAGCAAAGCGCATGTGGACAACCACGTTTATGTTCGTGATTTACAATATTTGGTCTGTCAGGAATCAGGTTATCTTTGATGCAGCTGTAACAGACTGGGGAGCAGTGGCAACATCCACCAAGCTTCAGATTACAGAATGGTACAAGAAAGACAAATCTTGTCAGGGGACATCTCTTTCGCTGGTTTATAGTTCAAACATTAAAATGCTACTGTAATGGGTTTCGCTGTTGAAATGTTTACTGAGAGGGAGTTGTGCTGTTTTTGTGTTCTGTAAAGGATAGTGAGTTTTGTCTGTACTCTCACTTATAGCTACGCTTCTGGCCAGTTAACATTTTCACTGCTACTTATATGTAGCCCACCGATCAAAATATATATATATATATATATATATATATATATATATATAATATTCTGTGAGATAGTTCCGGATCTTGGCTAATGGTTCATAGCCCACAACCTGTATAACTATAGGTTCACTCAAGAAAGTAAACAACAAAGTTATTACTTGAGTAAAGTACTCAAAACCCTCTTAACGATTGGGCATAATACAGTTAACTTTTTTTGTGTTTATCATAATTATTGCTAACCATCTTAAGGTTACAGTATCTTTGACTATGAACTCCGAACTATAACTTCATTATCAAAACGTTAACCACATACTGACGCATCAGCTTGAACACATTATTAATGACAAGCTGGACAAAAAACACTACTTAATCAGCATTTTTATTGTCTGAAAAATGTTAACCCTACCTCGAAAATGCTTCTGAATTGTGATAAGAGAGAGTTAAATGATGTTAATTAAGCAGTTTTGTTGTCCAAGCTGACATTAATAATGCGATTAAGCTTATGGGTCGTCATGTAGTTAACGTGTTGATAACAAAGTTATAGTTCGAGTGCTCATAGTCAGAGATACCGTAACCTCAAGGTGGTTACCAATAATGATGATAAACACAAGAAGGTTAACTATAATGCCCATTCCTAAAAGGAGTTCTGAGTAATTTACTCTTATTACTAACTCATTTGATGTATCTATTTCCCATGATCAAGATTGTAGATCCCCTTCACAAACCTAGCGAGAGATGAGATCCGTCCAAATCGTTCCTTTTTAGAAAGAGGAGAATCACACCTCTTCATAATCTATACTCCTTTCTATTTTAAATGTTAGTCGTTTTAGAGATTAATCTGAACTGAAAAATAATCCAGATCCATCTCCAAAATAACTTACATTAAAATAGGAGGTTGTATATAGTTATCAAGTTTTAAGTTCGCTGAGATTAAATTGTTACTCTCGTGAATATTCAAAGAGGATTTGTCCTTTTCAAAAAAAAAAAGACTCGAGGATTTGTAGTGGTTGTGACTAGACCTGGCAATTCAGGTCACTTGGTTCGAGTTCGGTTCGGTTCGGGTCAGGTCAATTTGTAGATATTTACTATTCGGTTTGGTTCGGATCGGATCGGGGTCAATGGTTTAAATTTGATTAGGGTTATTTCGGTTTGGTTGAGTTCGGGTTTGGGTGCTTTCGGTTCGGGTTAGCCTTTGAGTCATTCAGTTTTTTCGGGTTATAAGTCAAATTCGGGTAACTTATCCGGGTTTAATTGATAAAAATTTTAAAGTACGAATTTTAAGCAACCTTCGTAACTTGCATTGATTTTCATATGCGGCTCCAAATTCTTTTAATATAGTGTTACTTTTGATCAAGACTTCTATTGTGTATAGGTTGGATAAAATCAAACTGGATGACAAATTTTGTAAATGAATTTAAACTATTAATTGTATAGACTAAGTACAAATTAAGCTTTTGTGAATTAGTGGTCAATATTCGGAAATCGACGAGTTTACCCCGCCCACGCCCGACGTCGTGCCTCCCGTCATCCCGCGCCCGTCACACCTGAGCTCATCACCTTGCACAAGCGTCGCGCATCTACACCCATCCATCACCGCCTCGCACAAGCGTCACACCCCACGCCCATCCATCAACATTCAAACCATTCCCAAGTCCTAAATATAAAGAAACCTAAGTTTATAAAATATTGAGTAATATAAAATAGTAATGATACACATTACATTGTCTTATACAACATTTTAGGTTAAGTTGTTAAGGTAGATGGAATAAGGTGGGGATTATTCATCCTTCAAGCCTTATTCATCCTCCAAAATGCTAGTCTATCTCACGATTCACAATAATCTACCATTTGGAATATTTATTTTCCTCATTTTATTGCATAATTTTCTTTAGGCATATACACATTAATCTTGAATAGTATATGTCTCAACTAAAAAGTTTAGGTTTTATAATTAAACTTCATCAACATTTTAGCCATTCCCAAGTCTCATGTCCTAAACATAAAAAAAAAACTAATTTTATTAAAATCAAAATTAGTATAGTATTATAAAATAGTAATGATACACATTAAATTGTATTATAAAACATTTAAAAGCAAAACATCTATAGTTTGTAGCAAACATCCATATGTCTGATGATAACAACACAGTTTATGAATGTTTATTACAACAAGGCTTGAGATGCTTGAAGATGTTCAATATTATATATATATATATATCATTTGTGAGCAATGAACACTTATTGGATGTCTAAATCTCCATTATGTGTTTTTGGTTTCAAGATTATTTTTACATTGGAACAACTATAGTAGATTTAGATTTAGCAAAACATTCAGGTGGATTCGGTTCGAGTTGATTCGGTTCGGGTGAATTCGGTTTGGGTGGATTCGGTTATACCAAATTTCGGTTTGATTCGGTTTTGGTTTGGTTCGGTTTGGATTTTCGGGTCACATTTCGGGTCACGCTATTCGGTTTAAGTTCGAGTGTGGATCGGGTTGGATCGGTTCGATTTTTCTGGTTCGGGTCACCTTTGCCAGGTCTAGTTGTGACTGTGTTGCAGGCCTAAAATAGATGAGTTGCCATCCCATCACTTCCTTCGAATAATGAAAACGCTGGGTGAGGTCGCCCGCCATGATTGGATCGGGCCGGGTTTCTAGAAAGGGATCAAGGAGAGAAAAAAAAAGACATGTGATCTAATGCCATAGAGGGTATCGTATCGATAAAGAGAGATAGCAGTGGCCGAATATTATACTCTAGTATTGATATGTATTGATGCAGTTAATGGGATTACAACAAAGTATATATACAAAACTGGATTGGGCTGAGACCACTACTCTTAAGTATTATTAATGGGCTCATTTATTATGGGTATCTAATATTTTTAAGAGAAAATTTATGAAATAAAACTATATTTTTTCAATTTGTTAAACACCTTTAAAAGATTGAAAGTAATGAATAAGTTTTCCCAGAGATTCAATGCTCTAGCTTAGCAGTTATCCATCTTTTTTAAAACTTTAGTATTAACAAATTCAAAATATTTCTTAAAAGAAGTAGATAACTATAAAAACATGCTAAAATAAAAGATGAAGAACTATTAAAAATATCTTCAAATATAGAACTTTTTAAATATTTATTTGAAATTAAAAATTATATATTAAGTACTGTAAAAAAGACAAGTGTTTTCAAATAATTTTAAAAAAGAGAATAATTAAAAAATATATAAAAATATAATTAATTATCAAATAATATTTAAAAATAAATAAAATGATTTATTAAGCACCAAAATTTTAAAAACTTAAATAAAATTTAATTATTTGTCTAGAAAATAACTTTCACTTATCAAAAAAAATTTATTAAATATATAAGAAAAAAATACAATCTATTTATTAATTTATTAATTCTTAGAATTACCCTATTCATACTCACGACTTTAGAGCAATTATGAACTTATTCTATATTAGCTTTTTAAAAATTATCTATTGTTTTTACCAATGTAAATCATTTCTTAAAATAATTTATTCTTGAAATTTTCAAGTATTATTATGTGTTTAAAAATTTATATTCTATTTTACACATTACACATTTTTTATGACATAACTTCTTTGTTTTCTTAAATATTACTTCTACATATCTACAAATAATATTAGTAATTGTCATTTATAAATAACACTAAAAAATTTAAGGTACGGTATAACTTTTTAATATTATCTTTGTACTATTATCTCTAGAAATCTATATTCTATTTTATGGTACTTATTAATTCTAAAAATTATTTTATTTTTTTGTATATTTGAATTATTTTTTAAAAATATTTTTATACTTTTAAATTTTTATGTTATTTTGGGATTTTGTGATATTATTAATTTTATAAAAATTTAAAATATTTTATTAACTAGTAAAAGAGTTTTTTTTTATTTTATTCTAGTCAATCAGCTACAATTTTAAATAAATATATTGACATTTTATAACTTTCTTTTTTTAGTAGTATTTTATGATTTATAGAGAAAATTCTCTATTTTAATTTGGTAAGAGTGTGTGGCAACTACTAAATTATTTGTGTTATGCCCCAGAATTTTTTTTATTTTATCATATTTCTTCTGATTCGCAAAGGGAGTTCGTATTAAACTGTAATCTTATATTAGAATGTCTATGACATTCTTCTGGATGTTATCTTGTTAACTTTGAGGAAAGAGAGTTAAAAGAGTTATTCTTTTATTTATTTATTGTGAAGGAGGGCTATGGTCCTTCCAGTTTTATTGTCATTTAAGGAGTTAGGAATTTAATTCTTTCCTTATTATTCCAAACTTTCCTTTTCCCTTCCTCATTTTCAATTCACGTTTATTTTCCTCCTTTCACATTCCTGACATTCACCCTCATGACGGTTCTTCCTCGCTCTCTATAACCTCCCTTTTGCTCCTCTTTCTCTTCTTCAATTTCCTCTCAATTACTGATTGCTAGAGATCTGCTTGTGGGATTCCGTTCGTATATCAATCGTTTGTCAGGTTTGGTTTGTAAGTTCCGGTTCTATTCTCCATTAAGTTTTCCCTTCTTTCTCTTCTGATTCTAACTCTAGAATTCTGGAATTGTTCGGTCTGAGGGTTCGTGGTTGCAAGTGGAGATTCGAGGAGTCTGTTGGTTAGGGTCCGCAGAGATGGCTTTGCGTCGGATGTGAGGTAGGTGGTAGATGGATTCAGTTGTGTGTGTTCACCCACGGGGGTTTCGAGCGATGTTTCCGTATATGTTTATTTGACTCTCTGATTTGTGGTGATTTGGGTGATTTCTGATTTGCGTTTTTAATGTGTTAAAACCCCGTGGGTAGTATTTTGATTCGTATATTTTGGTTATGTAAGTATTGCTTTTACAATGGTGAATTTACATCTGTAAATTTCCCTCTGTTTTGTGAATTCTGAGTACCGCTGATTTGGGATTTATAAGGATTGTACATGGATTTGTGCGTGAGATTTAATGCATTGTATTTGCATTTTTGAGTGGCTGAAACCCCATGGTTCCTCTGTATTTATATCTGATTTGGTGTGGGTAATACTTTGGTATAGATTTGTGAAGTTTTGGTAATGTTTCTGATCTGTTCGTAGCCTCTGTTCTGCTGATTTTGTGCTGTCCGAACTTCTGTCCTAACTTCGAAGTTCGGACAGCATGTTTTGAGCTTCTGTATTTTCGCATTCGGGGTGTGTCCGAACTTCCGTCCGAACTTTGAAGTTCGGACACCCCTGTTTTACGAATTTTCCGAGTTTCGAAGCTCGGACGTTGTTGTTTTCTTCACCTCGTAACGTTTCCGAAGATTTTGTCCGAACTTCGGTCCGAACATCGAAGTTCGGACACTGTGATTTCTCTGCGGTATTTGTTCTCGGCATCTGTCCGAACTTGCAAGGTCGGACATAAGTTCGGACGTCTCACTGTTTTGACCATAACTCCTTCGTTTGAGCTCCGTTTTGAGTGCCGTTTGCGGCGTTGGATTCCTTTTCTCGAGTACTATCTGTTCTGATATGTTTTGGCACATGTATATGTGTACTTTAATTTGAAAGCCTTTGAACTCTGATTTGCCCAGAAAGAGTGTTGAGCTTCTACGCATCTGTTCGCTATTCGTGTTTGATAGTCAGTATATGACTTCCGTTTTGATAAAGGATTATGATCCGTTTGATGTGCTTCGGCCCTCTGTTCTGTTCTGTTAAAGGCTTCTGCTTCGTTTTGTAAAGCTTCTGTTTTGGGACCTAGATGTTTAGCTTCTGAGCCTTGGATAGTCGGGTCTGGCTGTCCCGTAGCATGCTGCGCAGGAATTCCTTCTGTTTTTCCCTTGGGTTCCATTCTGTTATATCTCTCAGGGTCCCTTGGATGTTTAGTGACCGACGGGTCCATAGCTGTCTCTACGGCTTCTATTGTGGGATCTTCGGATCCATAGGACGTTATTGAGTCCTTTGATGTGTCAGCTGGTGTCTAGTGTCCCACCTCTGTTTTGATTGAGCTTCTGTTATGAACTTCTGAGTTTGTGGTTTGCTTTGTTCTGATTTAAGACTTCTATTCGGTTTGCTCAGTTCCTGCTTCTTTGCTCTGATTTGACAAACTTCTATTTCGGTTCTGCTTGTCACTCCTCTGATTGGAGAAAGCTTCATTCTCTATCTGATTTATGTTACAACTTCCAGTCTGATTTGCTAAGCTTATGTATTAGTATATGATTATGTTCAGTATATGTTTTGAGCATGCTCAGCTGATGAAGTTTATCACCTGCTGAGCTATAGTTTGGCTCACCCCTATTTCCGTCTGATTTGCAGGTTTAAGTTTCCTTTGAAGACTCCGCTCTGCATTATGCTTCGCCTTTCACTTTGTATTTGTAGTTGTGGCTTAAGGCCCTTTGCAATTTGATTCTGTTATGTAATGAAGTTGGGCTTTCGCATGTAATGTCAGATAGACCTTGTAATCTGTTTCTAGTTAATAAAAGTGTACTTTGCTTCGGTTTTGGGTTTCGTATGTTAGAGCCTTGCGTTATTAGGTAATAGATACGCGGCGTGTAACGTCCCTAACTCCTAGGGTGGTTTTGGGGTCGTTACATTTAGTGGTATCAGAGCCAGGTTGGGCTTTCTTTGGGTTTTGTGGGTGTCTGCATGCCTACGCTTCCGTGTCCTTGCCTGTTATGTGCTGTGTACTGCCTGCTGCGTGATTTGACAGCTGTTTGCTGTATGATTTGCTTGTTTCTTGGAGTCTATTGAGTGCGTCTGCTCTGTGGTTGTCCACTAACAGAGTAGCGCAGCGGAAGCGTAGTGTCTGATTGTCTGTGTGCTTTTTGTGCTTGAGTCTGAATCCGAGGGAGTCGGGCCCTTTGGAAAAGGGTAACCGAATGCAAGTTTTGGTTTGTTAGAGTTGTGTGCTTCGGTTGTGTGCTGGTGACGTGGTTTGTTGTGTTCTGGGACGTGAGTTAGTGCGTTGTGATCGAGCTGTGAGATGTGTGTGAGATCAGATGAGTTTGGCTAAGGTGATGCGTTGTGATGTAGGTTCAGGTGTGTGCTTGGTCTATATGCTCTGTGTTTAGGATGGGTTTGGATTTCGAGGTCTGAGTTGTGTGATGGGAGCAAATGGGTGCTTCAGTGTGTGTTTCAGAGGGTGTGTTGAGCTTTGGTTCTAAGTGGCTTGAGGTGTGGGTTTGAGAGAATTGTTTGGTTGGTCCTTTGTAGAAGGACATCTTCTGAGAGAGTTGAGCATTCATCCTGTGTCTCTAGGCTGAGCTTTAGTAATCTTCAGTTATGTTCCTTCAGTTTGTCAGTCAGCAGCTGGTGCAACTACTGCCCTAAGCCTTTAAGCTTCGCCTTCTGTGATCTTGTGTTTCGCTCATTCTGATAGTGAATCTGCCTGTAAGGTTGTGTGTTAGCTCGAGCGAGGTGAACTCTTAGACGAGTGGTCATCTTTTCTATGCTTCCTGAGCCTTCATGCCTAGCCTTCAGTAATCATCTGTTTCGCTTCTTTTGTCAGTGAGCCAGCCAATAAGCTCTGAGCGCTAGCTTTTTGAGGATAGATCTTCAGAAATGAGTGAGTGTTGTTCATGTGCCTACAAGTTAGCCATCAGTAATCTTGTGCTTGGTTCCTCCGACAGTGTGTTCGGTGTGTCAGCTCATGTGTGGTAAAAGCTTCCGAGCTATGTCAGCGTTCCTTCTGTGTCCTTGTGTGGCGCCGTCAGTGATCTTCTGCTTTGCTTCCTCTATCATCGAATCAGCTAGTGTATTCTGAGTGATAGCTTGTGAGTGTTCTTTGGTGCCTTAGAGCTATGTGTTGGTAATCATCTTCACGTTCTTCTGTCAGTCAATCAGTAGTGAGTTCGTTTCTGAGCGTTAGCTCTTGGTTCGTGTTCGTAGTGTTCCTACATTCGAAGTGCATCTGCTAGTATTCTGGGTTTCGTCGAATTTCGAGGACGAAATTCTTTGTAAGGGGGGTATGTTGTTATGCCCCAGAATTTTTTTTTATTTTATCATATTTCTTCTGTTTCGCAAAGGGAGTTCGTATTAAACTGTAATCTTATATTAGAATATGACATTCTTCTGGATGTTATCTTGTTAACTTTGAGGAAGGAGAGTTAAAAGAGTTATTCTTTTATTTATTTATTGTGAAGGAGGGCTATGGATGTCCTTTCAGTTTTATTGTCATTTAAGGAGTTAGGAATTTAATTCTTTTCTTATTATTCCTAACTTTCCTTTTCCCTTCCTCATTTTCAATTCACGTTTATTTTCCTCCTTTCACATTCCTGACATTCACCCTCATGACGGTTCTTCCTCGCTCTCTATAACCTCCCTTTGCCCTTTCTCTTCTCAATTTCCTCTCAATTACTGATTGCTAGAGATCTGCTTGTGGGATTCCGTTCGTATATCAATCGTTGTCAGGTTTGGTTTGTAAGTTCCGGTTCTATTCTCCATTAAGTTTTCCCTTCTTTCTCTTCTGATTCTAACTCTAGAATTCTGGAATTGTTCGGTCTGAGGGTTCGTGGTTGCAGTGGAGATCGAGGAGTCTGTTGGTTAGGGTCCGCAGAGGCTTTGCGTCGGATGAGGTAGGTGGTAGATGGATTCAGTTGTGTGTGTTCACCCACGGGGGTTTCGAGACGATGTTTCCGTATATGTTTATTTGACTCTCTGATTTGTGGTGATTGGGTGATTTCTGATTGCGTTTTTAATGTGTTAAACCCCGTGGGTAGTATTTTGATTCGTATATTTTGGTTATGTAAGTATTGCTTTTACAATGGTGAATTTACATCTGTAATTTCCCTCTGTTTTGTGAATTCTGAGTACCGCTGATTTGGGATTTATAAGGATTGTACATGGATTTGTGCGTGAGATTTAATGCATTGTATTTGCGTTTTTTGAGTGGCTGAAACCCCATGGTTCCTCTGTATTTATATCTGATTTGGTGTGGGTAATACTTTGGTATAGATTTGTGAAGTTTTGGTAATGTTTCTGATCTGTTCGTAGCCTCTGTTCTGCTGATTTTGTGCTGCCGAACTTCTGTCCTAACTTCGAAGTTCGGACAGCATGTTTTGAGCTTCTGTATTTTCGCATTCGGGGTGTGTCCGAACTTCCGTCCGAACTTTGAAGTTCGGACACCCCTGTTTTACGAATTTTCCGAGTTTCGAAGCTCGGACGTTGTGTTTTCTTCACCTCGTAACGTTCCGAAGATTTTGTCCGAACTTCGGTCCGAACATCGAAGTTCGGACACTGTGATTTCTCTGCGGTATTTGTTCTCGGCATCTGTCCGAACTTGCAAGGTCGGACACAAGTTCGGACGTCTCACTGTTTTGACCATAACTCCTTCGTTTGAGCTCCGTTTTGAGTGCCGTTTGCGGCGTTGGATTCCTTTTCTCGAGTACTATCTGTTCTGATATGTTTTGGCACATGTATATGTGTACTTTAATTTGAAAGCCTTAGATAAGCCTTTGAACTCTGATTTGCCCAGAAAGAGTGTTTGAGCTTCTACGCATCTGTTCGCTATTCATGTTTGATAGTCAGTATATGACTTCCGTTTTGATAAAGGATTATGATCCGTTTGATGTGCTTCGGCCCTCTGTTCTGTTCTGTTAAAGGCTTCTGCTTCGTTTTGTAAAGCTTCTGTTTTGGGACCTAGATGTTTAGCTTCTGAGCCTTGGATAGTCGGGTCTGGCTGTCCCGTAGCATGCTGCGCAGGAATTCCTTCTGTTTTTCCCTTGGGTTCCATTCTGTTATATCTCTCAGGGTCCCTTGGATGTTTAGTGACCGACGGGTCCATAGCTGTCTCTACGGCTTCTGTTGTGGGATCTTCGGATCCATAGGACGTTATATGAGTCCTTCTGATGTGTCAGCTGGTGTCTAGTGTCCCACCTTTGTTTTGATTGAGCTTCTGTTATGAACTTCTAAGTTTGTGGTTTGCTTTGTTCTGATTTAAGACTTCTATTCGGCTTGCTCAGTTCCTGCTTCTTTGCTCTGATTTGACAAACTTCTATTTCGGTTCTGCTTGTCACTCCTCTGATTGGAGAAAGCTTCATTCTCTATCTGATTTATGTTACAACTTCCAGTCTGATTTGCTAAGCTTATGTATTAGTATATGATTATGTTCAGTATATGTCTTGAGCATGCTCAGCTGATGAAGTTTATCACCTGTTGAGCTATAGTTTGGCTCACCCCTATTTCCGTCTGATTTACAGGTTTAAGTTTCCTTTGAAGACTCCGCTCTGCATTATGCTTCGCCTTTCACTTTGTATTTGTAGTTGTGGCTTAAGGCCCTTTGCAATTTGATTCTGTTATGTAATGAAGTTGGGCTTTCGCATGTAATGTCAGATAGACCTTGTAATCTGTTTCTAGTTAATAAAAGTGTACTTTGCTTCGGTTTTGGGTTTCGTATGTTAGAGCCTTGCGTTATTAGGTAATAGATACGCGGCATGTAACGTCCCTAACTCCTAGGGTGGTTTTGGGGTCATTACATTTAGTGGTATCAGAGCCAGGTTGGGCTTTCTTTGGGTTTTGTGGGTGTCTACATGCCTACGCTTCCGCGTCCTTGCCTGTTATGTGCTGTGTACTGCCTGCGTGATTTGACTGCTGTTTGCTGTATGATTTGCTTGTTTCTTGGAGTCTATTGAGTGCATCTGCTCTGGTTGTCCACTAACAGAGTAGCGCAGCGGAAGCGTAGTGTCTGATTGTCTGTGTGCTTTTTGTGCTTGAGTCTGAATCCGAGGGAGTCGGGCCCTTTGGAAAAGGGTGACCGAATGAAAGTTTTGGTTTGTTAGAGTTGTGTGCTTCAGTTGTGTGCTGGTGACGTGGGTTTGTGCTGTGTTCTGGGACGTGAGTTAGTGCGTTGTGATCGAGCTGTGAGATGTGTGTGAGATCAGATGAGTTTGGCTAAGGTGATGCGTTGTGATGTAGGTTCAGGTGTGTGCTTGGTCTATATGCTCTGTGTTTAGGATGGGTTTGGATTTCGAGGTCTGAGTTGTGTGATCGGAGCAAATGGGTGCTTCAGTGTGTGTTTCAGAGGGTGTGTTGAGCTTTGGTTCTAAGTGGCTTGAGGTGTGGGTTTGAGAAAATTGTTTGGTTGGTCCTTTGTAGAAGGACATCTTCTGAGAGAGTTGAGCATTCATCCTGTGTCTCTAGGCTGAGCTTTAGTAATCTTCAGTTATGTTCCTTCAGTTTGTCAGTCAGCAGCTGGTGCAACTACTACTGCCCTAAGCCTTTAAGCTTCGCCTTCTGTGATCTTGTGTTTCGCTCATTCTGATAGTGAATCTGCTGTAAGGTTGTGTGTTAGCTCGAGCGAGGTGAACTCTTAGACGAGTGGTCATCTTTTCTATGATTCCTGAGCCTTCGTGCCTAGCCTTCAGTAATCATTGTTTCGCTTCTTTTGTCAGTGAGCCAGCCAGTAAGCTCTGAGCGCTAGCTCTTTGAGGATAGATCTTCAGAAATGAGTGAGTGTTGTTCATGTGCCTACAAGTTAGCCATCAGTAATCTTGTGCTTGGTTCCTCCGACAGTGTGTTCGGTGTGTCAGCTCATGTGTGGTAAAAGCTTCTGAGCTATGTCAGCGTTCCTTCTGTGTCCTTGTGTTGCGCCGTCAGTGATCTTCTGCTTTGCTTCCTCTATCATCGAATCAGCTAGTGTATTCTGAGTGATAGCTTGTGAGTGTTCTTTCGGTGCCTTAGAGCTATGTGTTGGTAATCATCTTCACGTTCTTCTGTCAGTCAATCAGTAGTGAGTTCGTTTCTGAGCGTTAGCTCTTGGTTCGTGTTCGTAGTGTTCCTACATTCGAAGTGCATCTGCTAGTATTCTGGGTTTCGTCGAATTTCGAGGATGAAATTCTTTGTAAGGGGGGTATGTTGTTATGCCCCAGAATTTTTTTTTATTTTATCATATTTCTTCTAATTCGCAAAGGGAGTTCGTATTAAACTGTAATCTTATATTAGAATGTCTATGACATTCTTCTGGATGTTATCTTGTTAACTTTGAGGAAGGAGAGTTAAAAGAGTTATTCTTTATTTATTTATTGTGAAGGAGGGCTATGGATGTCCTTTCAGTTTTATTGTCATTTAAGTAGTTAGGAATTTAATTCTTTTCTTATTATTCCTAACTTTCCTTTTCCCTTCCTCATTTTCAATTCACGTTTATTTTCCTCCTTTCACATTCCTGACATTCACCCTCATGACGGTTCTTCCTCGCTCTCTATAACCTCCCTTTTGCTCCTCTTTCTCTTCTTCAATTTCCTCTCAATTACTGATTGCTAGAGATTGCTTGTGGGATTCCGTTCGTATATCAATCGTCTGTCGGTTTGGTTTGTAAGTTCCGGTTCTATTCTCCATTAAGTTTTCCCCTCTTTCTCTTCTGATTCTAACTCTAGAATTCTGGAATTGTTCGGTCTGAGGGTTCGTGGTTGCAAGTGGAGATTCGAGGAGTCTGTAGGTTAGGGTCCGCAGAGATGGCTTTGCGTCGGATGTGAGGTAGGTGGTAGATGGATTCAGTTGTGTGTGTTCACCCACGGGGGTTTCGAGCGATGTTTCCGTATATGTTTATTTGACTCTCTGATTTGTGGTGATTTGGGTGATTTCTGATTTGCGTTTTTAATGTGTTAAAACCCCGTGGGTAGTATTTTGATTCGTATATTTGGGTTATGTAAGTATTGCTTTTACAATGGTGAATTTACATCTGTAAATTTCCCTCTGTTTTGTGAATTCTGAGTACCGCTGATTTGGGATTTATACGGATTGTACATGGATTTGTGCGTGAGATTTAATGCATTGTATTTGCGTTTTTGAGTGGCTGAAACCCCATGGTTCCTCTGTATTTATATCTGATTTGGTGTGGGTAATACTTTGGTATAGATTTGTGAAGTTTTGGTAATGTTTCTGATCTGTTCGTAGCCTCTGTTCTGATTTTGTGCTGTCCGAACTTCTGTCCTAACTTCGAAGTTCGGACAGCATGTTTTGAGCTTCTGTATTTCGCATTCGGGGTGTGTCCGAACTTTGAAGTTCGGACACCCCTGTTTTACGAATTTTCCGAGTTTCGAAGCTCGGACGTTGTGTTTTCTTCACCTCGTAACGTTTCCGAAGATTTTGTCCGAACTTCGGTCCGAACATCGAAGTTCGGACACTGTGATTTCTCTGCGGTATTTGTTCTCGGCATCTGTCCGAACTTGCAAGGTCAGACACAAGTTCGGACGTCTCACTGTTTTGACCATAACTCCTTCGTTTGAGCTCCGTTTTGAGTGCTGTTTGCGGCGTTGGATTCCTTTTCTCGAGTACTATCTGTTCTGATATGTTTTGGCACATGTATATGTGTACTTTAATTTGAAAGCCTTAGATAAGCCTTTGAATCTGATTTGCCCAGAAAGAGTGTTTGAGCTTCTACGCATCTGTTCGCTATTCGTGTTTGATAGTCAGTATATGACTTCCGTTTTGATAAAGGATTATGATCCGTTTGATGTGCTTCGGCCCTGTTCTGTTCTGTTAAAGGCTTCTGCTTCGTTTTGTAAAGCTTCTGTTTTGGGACCTAGATGTTTAGCTTCTGAGCCTTGGATAGTCGGGTCTGGCTGTCCCGTAGCATGCTACGCAGGAATTCCTTCTGTTTTTCCCTTGGGTTCCCTTCTGTTATATCTCTCAGGGTCCCTTGGATGTTTAGTGACCGACGGGTTCATAGCTGTCTCTACGGCTTCTGTTGTGGGATCTTCGGATCCATAGGACGTTATATGAGTCCTTCTGATGTGTCAGCTGGTGTCTAGTGTCCCACCTCTGTTTTGATTGAGCTTCTGTTATGAACTTCTGAGTTTGTGGTTTGCTTTGTTCTGATTTAAGACTTCTGTTCGGTTTGCTCAGTTCCTGCTTCTTTGCTCTGATTTGACAAACTTCTATTTCGGTTCTGCTTGTCACTCCTCTGATTGGAGAAAGCTTCATTCTCTATCTGATTTATGTTACAACTTCCAGTCTGATTGCTAAGCTTATGTATTAGTATATGATTATGTTCAGTATATGTTTTGAGCATGCTCAGCTGATGAAGTTTATCACCTGCTGAGCTATAGTTTGGCTCACCCCTATTTCCGTCTGATTTGCAGGTTTAAGTTTCCTTTGAAGACTCCGCTCTACATTATGCTTCGCCTTTCACTTTGTATTTGTAGTTGTGGCTTAAGGCCCTTTGCAATTTGATTCTGTTATGTAATGAAGTTGGCTTTCGCATGTAATGTCAGATAGACCTTGTAATCTGTTTCTAGTTAATAAAAGTGTACTTTGTTTCGGTTTTGGGTTTCGTATGTTAGAGCCTTGCGTTATTAGGTAATAGATATGCGGCGTGTAACGTCCCTAACTCCTAGGGTGGTTTTGGGGTCGTTATAATTTGTGTGAGACAAAATCGAGATTAGTGGAAATAAGGTACAGTCTGTTCCAATTGGTCGATTAGATCTGGATCATTTAGAGTAATTTCTTGACTACATATGATACATATATGTATTTGTTATGTAAACTGTACAATTAATAAATAAAAACTGTTCAGATGTATATGTAAAGTTATATATTGAATTATGATATTATTGAACTTTTACTAGATGCACATACTAGCTTTAAACTGTATAACAAACTTACAAAACTTATATTTTTATACTATCAAAACTGTAGAATTTTGATATATTCAAAGATAGTTACATATACTAATGATTGCTCTTTAAATATGAAAGGGCAAGCAAAAGACGATCGATGATTCGATATGCATCCCCGAGTGGCGCCTTTTTTGGAGGTATGTCGTTGCTTTCTAAATCAATGCTAGCTGGCTTGATCTAGTCTTCTTATTTTTTAGTTACTTTCAACTTTCTGATCCTTTCAAGATGCATATGTTTACAGTTATGTATTTCTCTTGTAAATTATTTTCAACGCCAGCTATATTGGATGTTATTTTGTGTCTTGATTATTAAATTAATGACATTTAGAGATTTGGTAGTATTTAATTTAACATAATTTATTAAATAGATGATATGTAAATAGACGGGGTTCTAGACTAGGTTTCTGATGAATAGGTTTCTTCTGGTAAAATTTCAATATTAATCAACTTTAATAGAATTTACTATTATTATAACTAAGATCTGAATTTTCAACAGCACTTAATAATCAAGTATTGCCTAGAAACCTAGCTAGTACTTGCATGGTTTAGTTGCAGACTTGCAGTATATGGTACCCTACTTCCACTTCTTAAAAATTGATACATGATGTGCTCAATACGTTAATGATCATAATTAATCAATAAACCCATATATGACAAACTATGCGTTGTATGACTGTTGAAAAATAGTGTTAAATTCAATGAGGTTTTTTTTTTTTGGTATAGTTGATTGGATACGTTTTCCATCAAACTATTTGCTTATACAGAGTTTCACGGAAATGAACATAAATAAGTTTTGGAGTATTCCTTACACTATTAATGGTATTTTAAGTGAATATTTGCTAGGTGAAGGTTATAAGGATTTTCATTCATTAGATGTTGAAAAGAAGAGGTTTTTATCATATTCCATTAAGTGTTTATTTATGAAGGGTAAATTGTTATACGGGGTTTGTTTTAGACCTAACAATTCGGGTCAGTCGCTTTGGATTTGGTTCGCACTACTACAGAAATCACCTATTGATAAGTGTCCAAATGAGCATGTTTTATGGTGTATTTTTCCTCTAGTTTAGCACTTTTCTTGCTCATTTCTCCACTTTGGTTAGTTTTCCTCTAGTTTATGTTTTATTGGTTATCTTACAGATTTATTGGTTAAACATGAAGAAACCCAAGCTAGGAGCAAAGTAGACGAAGAGACGAACACATAGGCGCAAACGGATCTTAAATCGGAGCTGAAACGAATATTTTAGAAGCAAATCAATTTTCGTGTGAACCAGTCTGGTCCGGACACTGGTTCGGACACGTCCAGAGGGACGTCCGTGGCATGTCCGCCCAAAAAAGGCAGGACACAAAACAAGGACGCGTTTCTCTCCGCATAAGATCGAAGCGTCCGAACCACACTGGTCCGGACAGTGGTTCGGACGCGTCAAAATTGAGCACATCAGTGGAAAAATGGCAGGACAGGAAAGCAAGGACAAAGTCATGTCCGTGGAAATTTGGCCGGACAAGATGGAACCTGTCCGTGGATTTAAGGCCGGACAGAAGAAGAGAGACATGCTGTCCGTGGAAATAAGGACGGACAAGAAAGAAATGTCCGTGGAGAAAAGACTGGACAACAAATAGAGGTGTCCGATGAAATAAGGCCGGACAAGAGATAGAGATGTCCGCCCATTTATGCAAGGACACAAACAAGCACTCGTAGATCCAGAAAATTGACGCGCCGACCGTCTTCCCCATTTATCTTGCGGCGCCTGCAAACACATCTATTTACCCCATCAGCAATATCAGGCGCCAGCGCACTCCTTAAATTCCTCACGCGTGCTCCAGCTCTGTCTCCAACCTTCTCCTAGCTTCTATAAATACCCAGCTCCTTCTACGATAAATCACACGCGGGAGATTGAAGAAAACAGACGATCGTTCACCACACTCCACCATTCTCTTCCATTCATTTTCTCCCGTAACACCATAACACTCCATTTTCACCACTCCACCACACTCACTCACGTACTCAGCAGAAGCAGTAATTTAAAAGGAGAGGAAAGAGGCTGCAGAAGTGAGAGCGAGTGCAGACCCTTCTCTCCGAAATAATGACTATTTCTATCTTTTTATTTCTGTTATGTCTGAGTAATTTTTATTTGTATCTAGGATGGGGTTTGACCCTAATATTACTTAATTAATATTTATTACCTGTCTCTTTATTAAACTTGTTTTTATTCCTTTCAATAAATATTGTTAAATGCTTTACGCGACAAACTACTGCATTTTTATGGTAACTATCAACATATGATTTTGAGATAGTCAAAGTACCACAAAGGAATAAAACTTGGTATTTACACTCCGGATTGAGTAGGAAAATACAAGCTATTATTAAGAATTCGTAACTTACCCTTATTAACTCTAATAGACAATAAATAATTGATACATGGTTATAAATTTGTTTAAGTAATTTAGGCAATTCCCCCGCTATCCTAGGATACCTTTTTCCATCCATCAATTAATTTACCTTATTTTACTGTGTTTATTATTTTTGCACTAATCCTAAACAAATCAAGCTTGCCTCCGGCTAAACCCCATATTTGCTGTTTTTATTAAATACCGACTAGGATAATTGAAACAATTTCCCTATGGATACGACACTTGTTGTACTACTCCGACTAGATGCACTTGCCTATTAGTTTGCTATAAATCTATGTATATTAATGTGTAGATTTTACTCAACAAGTTTTTGGCGCCGTTGCCGGGGAAATTGATTCCATCAATTTCCCTTAGTTTTCGGTAATTCACTTGCTATATTATAATATTCTGTTTATACTATTTTGTTGTTTGTGTATTTTATTTCTATTAATTTCTTTTTACTTATTCCAGCAATTTAAATATCGCATTAAATACAGTCATTTAATTCTAGTCATTTAAATTTCCTGTCATTTAATTTCCAGTTATTTATATTTCCATTGTCATTTAAATTTCAGTAATCTAATTTCTGACATTTAAATTCAGTATTCTAATTACTAACATTTAAATTCTGTCATTTAAATTTCTGTCATCTAATTACTAACATTTAAATTTTTGTCATTTAAATTCTGCCATCTAACTACTAACATTTAAATTCTGTCATTTAAATTTCTGTCATTTAAATTCAGTTCTTTAAATTCCCTTGTTATTTAAATTCCCTTGTCATTTAATTTCCCGCAATTTAAATTCTGCCCTTTTTCTTTATTTTAATTTTATTATTTACTTAAACTGCATTTATTTTTGTTCCTTTTGTTCACTTATTTTCGGTCTTTTTACTCTTGTTAAAAATAATAAAAAAATATATAATTTTTGTTTAATTAAAGTTTATGAGCCTATTTAAATATTTCTGCTTATATTTATCTATTTTCTGTTAATTTCACAATTTCTCACAAATCAAATTATCTCCTGTGCATGCCCAACACTCGAAGGTTCTCCACTTATCAGTCCGAGACCCGAACCTGAGCGCACTTTATTCAACACACGAAGAAACCAGAGAAATCAAGACATGGCCGAAAACCAAGTCATAGATGAAATGGACCATGAAAATCAACCACAACACCGTGCTCTCTCTGATTACCACCAACCGGATACTAAAGGAAGGGCATCAGCCATAGTTCTCCCCAAACTAACACCGCAAGAAACCGGACGATGGGCTTTCAAAACTCACTACATCACCGCCGTCCGGGATTTAGGCAAGTTTAGTGGAGCAAATCCAGATGAAGCCCCAAATCATTTAAGTCTCTTCCTAGACTTCTGTAATTCCTTTGGTCAAACCGGCACCGTCAAAGAAAGAATCCATCTACAACTATTTCCTCACTCGTTGTCAGATTCAGCAAACAGGTGGTACCGAAGTCTTCCCTCCCGATCAATCCACACATGGCTGCAAATGGCCCAGAAGTTCCTTGCCAAATACTACCCAACCAGTAGAACGAGGCAATTGATCGGAGAAATCAACACATTCTGTCAGGAGCCGGGAGAAACGTTATACGACGCATGGGACAGATTCAAGGATATGCTGATGAAGTGTTCCCACCATGGTCTTGACGATCAATCCCTCTGCCTATCATTCTTCAATGGCCTGGATGATGGAAACCGCCTACTCGTAAATTCCTCTGCAGGAGGAAGTTTCATGATGAAATCTCCTCATGAAGGGATGAACCTTCTCAAAACCATGACAAGCAATACAAGACAGTGGACGAGATCCAAAGGAAGAACGCCACGAGCAGCAGGCCTACTCCAGTTGAGCCTACGGATCATTTATCAGCCCAGATCTCGTCCCTTGTGAAGATGGTGGAGAAGCTAACAACATCTCAAAACGAAATCGTAAAGACAATAGCTTCCTCACCTCCAGCTTCATCTGCAGAAGGATGTGCCATATACGCCGGTCCTCATGAAACCCATCAATGCGAAGGTAAAAGCGAGTACGAAGATGTACACTTCATAGGAAACCGCCCCGGTAATTCCTACAACAATAACATCAACAACAACTACCCATGGAGAAATCACCCGAATTTCTCATGGAAAAACAATGATCAAAACCAATGAGGGCAGAACAACAGTTCCAATACCTATCAGGGAAATAGACCCCAACCAAGCTCTAATATGGGTTATAGAGCACAAGGTGCCCCTCCTGGTTTCCACCAACAACAACAACCATCCTCATCCTCTGTTGATCCAAACGCGAAACTCAAAGAGATGATGAAGGGATTCATGTCTATGACTCAAAGCCAGCTTTATGCGCAAGAAGCTTTCAACCAAAAAATCGAAGGTAAATTCAATCAAATCGCAGAACAACTTGCTCAAAGACCGCCAGGGACTTTCCCAAGCCAACCAAAGCCAAATCCAAAAGAGCAAGCCAAATGCATCTATGTGAAGGAACACAATGAAGAAAAGATGGAGGTGGCCAAAACAGTTAAGGTTCCAGAACTTCACCCTTCCCTTCGAGAGTGAGTAATAGCAATCGAATTATCCAAAGGGAATATAGCTGAACTGGAAACCTCTGCCACAATCTATAAAAATCGCATTCAGTCCGAGAATACCTACCTTAAAGAGTTGGTGGCCAGCTATGAAAATGAAAAGCTCGATTTAGAAGAAGAAGAAGAGGTTAAGGCGATAACCTTGAGAAGCGGTAGAAAAACCAACGAGATTCACATCCCGCAAAGGTCAGAAGAATCCCAAGAGGATAATGAAGAAAGAGTTGAGGTTCCAATAGAAAAGACATCTCCCAACATTCTCACTATTCCACCAGCTCCAAAACCTTCTCCACAAGAACCGCCTCTACCATTTCCTAACCGACTCCAAAAGCAGAAATTGGATACTGAATATGAGAAGTTTCTGGCAATGCTGAAACAATTAAATGTTAACATACCGTTTGTAGACCTCATTGCCAAAATGCCAAACTACGTAAAATTTCTCAAGCACCTTATCTCCAACAAAACAAAATTGGTCGAAGTCGGTACCGTACCACTCAATGAAGCTTGCTCAGCTATTCTGAAACACCACTACCTTCGAAATGCAATGATCCAGGCAGCTTCACCATTCCAGTCACAATAGGTTGCACCTCATTTCCATACTCCCTATGCGATCTGGGTGCCTCCATAAATTTGATGCCCCTCTCCACTTTCAAAAAGCTGGGAATTGGAGATATGAAAAAGACCATGATGACCCTTCAACTGGCGGATGGTTCGGTAGCTTACCCAAGCGGAGTGGTGGAGGATGTTATCATTAAAGTGGAACACTTATACTTCCCATGCGATTTTGTCATTTTGGACATCGAAGAGAACTCCACTACACCTCTCATCCTTGGACGACCTTTCCTTGCCACAACCAATGTGCACATTTGGGTGGCCGGGGGACAATCACCCTTCAAGCTCATAATGAAAAGCTGGAGTTTGCAACAGGAAGGTCTCTAGATAACAAATCCAAGGATCTCAAGTTTGTGAGGGACACTCAATCACCATCATCCCCACTTCTCTTTGTCATCCTTCCTGATGGAATGTCCATTTCAGAGGCACCACCACCAATCCCTGATGAAAAGCGGGATAAGAAAAGTAAACATGCATCCAGGTGGAAACTCAAAAATGCCATCGAGTCATGCTTTGGATCACCTCCTCATAACCACCCCCCAGGTTTGATCTAACCCCCACTACGGTCTAGCCACAGACCTTAAAAAGAAGGGTAGCTTTTTTCGGGAGGCAACCCATATTTACTTTTCTTTTATTTTACTTTCTATTACAGTATATTTCCCTATATTTCAATATCTTTATATTTTGTTTTAAAAAAAATGCTCATTTCTTTCACTGTTAGCCCCGGTATTGGTTTGGCTGCCTTTAGTATCTTATGCAGGTGCCACTTCGTGTCCACACCACTACCAAGCTTCACTACTCTGAGGTTAAAACATCGAGTATAGGGGAAGTTCTCCCACTATCTATCATTTTCCAGTACTTCTATTTTATTCAGTTTTCACTTTATCAGTTTAATTTCCTTTTTAAATAAATGTGGTGAGAATTAATTTCACTTAAGTTCTTCTGGCTGTATAGAATATTCTTTCCAGGAACATACTATGTCCTTCTACAGCTGAACTCAAGTGTGGGGGAGCTCTGTCTAAACACTCTGCAAACTCTGGGGAGTACACTCTCTTTGTTTTGCACTTCAAATTTTTACATACTCCACTACTTTGCATTGTGTGAGGTACTCTGGTAGATTGCATGACCTCGTTAATTTAATTCTTCCTACGCAATGAGGACATTGCTCCAGTCTAAGTGTGGGGGGGACTCACTTCTCAGTCGCTCGTCTTAAAGTCTCTCTTTATTGACACATTGCTTAAAATGCTTAATCTCTCTGCTTATCTTGCGTTTGTCCAAATTCAATATCGTGGACCCTTTATATGTGGGTTGTTCTCTTTATGAATAAATACTGTCATGAATTGTGGGATAAATAGTACAAAATTTTTCATTTTGATTACTTTTGAGGAGCATTTTAATGCGGTGTGACCAAATGATCTGCAATGGTTGGATTTTTATTGCTCAGGGGTTCCTTCTGTCTTCTTTCTTAGGGATTGTAAGGGGTGCTTCTCTGTAAAAAAAAATAATAAATAAAAATAGACAAGGGACTTGCGAGACGCCATTGGTAACCAACAAATGAGAGTTGAGTGTTCTTAAATACAAAGGCTTGATGCCTACATATTATCTTCTCATCTCTTATGCAAAAGTGAAACAAATGCATAAATCTATTTTTTCTTTTGTTTTCTCCTCAATGCCCATTCTTGAGAGAAGTTAGCCATGGTAAAAGTTCTCAAAGTCACCTTAACTGAGAAGCATTGAAGCACTCCGGATCATACCCTGAAACTCTAATTTTTATTTTTACCCTGAGCACACCTATGCCACCAGTAGGTGATGGTTCACACTCCTCAAAAAGTTTAAGATCATGTACTGTTCACCTCCTTATTCTATTTTTCATAATAATATTTGTTAATATTGAGCATTCCCTACTTGCTTGGGCACATGGTTTTGCCTGAGGACAAGCAAAAAGATAAGTGTGGGGGTGTGATAAGTGTCCAAATGAGCATGTTTTATGGGTGTATTTCATATATTATATTAGCACTTTTCTTGCTCATTTCTCCACTTTGGTTAGTTTTCCTCTAGTTTATGTTTTATTGGTTATCTTACTGATTTATTGGTTAAACATGAGGAAAACCAAGCTAGGAGCAAAGTAGACGAAGAGACGAACGCATAGGCGCAAACGGATCTTAAATCGGAGCTGAAACGAATATTTTAGAAGCAAATCAATTTTCGTCCGAACCAGTCTGGTCCGGACACGTCTAGAGGGACGTCCGTGGCATATCCGCCCAAAAAAGGCAGGACACAAAACAAGGACGCGTTTCTCCGTATAAGATCGAAGCGTCCGAACCACACTGGTCCGGACAGTGGTTTGGACGCGTCAAAATTGAGCACACGTCCGTAGAAAAATGGCAGGACAGGAAAGCAAGGACAAAGTCATGTCCGTGGAAATTTGGCTGGACAAGATGGAACCTGTCCGTGGCGTGTCCGTGGATTTAAGGCCGGACAGAAGAAGAGAGACATGCTGTCCGTGGAAATAAGGACGGACAAGAAAGAAATGTCCGTGGAGAAAAGACCGGACAACAAATAGAGGTGTCCGATGCAATAAGGCCGGACAAAAGATAGAGACGTCCGCCCATTTATGCAAGGACACAAACAAGCACTCGTAGATCCAGAAAATTGACACGCCGACCGTCTTCCCCATTTTTCTTGCGGCACCTGCAAACACATCTATCTACCCCATCAGCAATATCAGGCGCCGGCACACTCCTTAAATTCCTCACGCGTGCTCCAGCTCTGTCTCCAACCTTCTCCTCTGCTTCTATAAATACCCAGCTCCTTCTACGATAAATCACACGCGGGAGATTGAAGAAAACAGACGATCGTTCACCACACTCCACCATTCTCTTCCATTCATTTTTCTCCCGTAACACCATAACACTCCATTTTCACCACTCCACCACACTCACTCAAGTACTCAGCAGAAGTAGTATTTTAAAAGGAGAGGAAAGAGGCAGCAGAAGTGAGAGCGAGTGCAGACCCGTTCTCTCCGAAATAATGACTATTTCTATCTTTTTATTTTTGTTAATGTCTGAGTAATTTTTATTTGTATCTAGGATGGGGTTTGACCCTAATATTACTTAAATAAATATTTATTACCTGTCTCTTTTCTTAAACTTGTTTTTATTCCTTTCAATAAATATTGTTAAATGCTTTACACGACAAACTACTGCATTTTTATGGTAACTATCAACATATGATTTTGAGATAGTCAAAGTACCACAAAGGAATAAAACTTGGTATTTACACTCCGGATTGAGCAGGAAAATACTGAGGCTATTATTAAGAGTTCGTAACTTACCCTTATTAACTCTAATAGACAATAAATAATTGAGACATGGTTATAAATTTGTTTAAGTATTTTAGGCAATTCCCCCGCTATCCTAGGATACCTTTTTCCATCCACATCAATTAATTTACCTTATTTTATTGTGTTTATTATTTTTGCACTGATCCTAAACAAATCAAGCTTGCCTCCGGCTAAACCCTATATTTGTTGTTTTTATTAAATACTGAGACTAGATAATTGAAACAATTTCCCTGTGGATACGACACTTGTTGTACTACTCCGACTAGGTGCACTTGCCTATTAGTTTACTATAAATCTATGTATATTAATGTGTAGATTTTACTCAACAAGTTTTTGAAAAACTTGTTGTGCAAAATAGTAGTTAAACTATCTTGCTACTTATGAGCAGTGAACCCAATCATTGTAGTACAACAAAGTCGTATCCACAGAGACTTCGCAACTATCTAATTAATTATCAAGATAGTAAATGTACAAGAAGATAAATAAAAGTGCATAAAATGTAAATTGGGGGTTTAGCCAGTGGCAATATTGGTCTTGGGAAAATAAAAATAATTAAAAGCTTAAATATAACTGCAGTGTATTGAATGGATGGAAAGTGTGCTAAGGAAGGTGAAATCACCCAAATATACTTCAGACATTAATTATAATCCTAATTTGCTCTTATTTGTCTGTTTAAGAATTTATCGTGTGGCCTTCCTAAATCATAGATAAGGACAACTCTTAGTTAATTCAATAGACTTTTTACAATCAGAAAAAGTCTAAAATCATTAATTAGTAATAAGCAAGAATTCTTTTAATAACAATGATGGGTTTTATCTGCTAATCAAGGAGATAATATCTAACGTTTGTCTCTCTTTGTGGTCTATTCTCAAATTTACAAAATCATTGAAATAAGAGAAACCGTAAATGCGTAAAAATGATCAGTTCTTAAGCATTTAATAATTTAGAGAGACAAAACAAATATTAATAAGCAAACTTGGTATTATAAATAAGTCTAAATTATTTGGGGTTAAACACCCATCGTAAACACAAATATAAAATTACTCAGACATTAACAGGAATGAAAATAAATTAAGAGAGAAGTAGCCATTATTTTGGAGACTGCTGGAGGAGACGGGAGTGCGGATCGCTCTTGCTCCAGCTGCTTCTCTTCTCTTCTTCTTATCCTGCTTTTGTTGAGTGGTGGAATGAAGAATAAAAATAAAATGGAGAAGTGGGGGATAAGAGGATGGAATGGATCGTAGGTGTGGTTTGTGTTGTGGTCGATTGTCTATTTTCTTCAATCTTCCGTCTGTGATTTATCGTAGAAGGAGCTGGATTTTTATAGAAGCAGAGGAGAAGGTTGGTGTAACTCCCCAACCGCTAAGCTCGTCATTACCTCTTAAACTGTCACTAAATGCTCTTACTCACGCAGCGGAACTCTAATTACAACGAGGGGTGATACAATGCCGTTAGCCACCCATATGGCTAACCAGGCCTTTCTCACATACCGTAACGGTCTGATGAACTGGAATAACCGAGTACACAATACATATACAATACTAAAATCATTTCTTTACTATACCGAGTTTACAATATATGGATGCCGACAGCATATTCGGTCTTACATCTCTTTCAATACATAAGTAATTAAATCTACTACCCATGCAAACCACCGACCCCGTCCTACTCTCGAACGGTAACATCATCGGTGTACCTGAAAGATAAAAACGTTGCCCCTAGGGGCTCAGCTTAACGCTGCATATGAAATTCGCATACCCCGAGTGCTAACCGGGGTACGCCGACTACTTTTGTCGGATACACATGGAGTTCATTTTAGTCAAACAACATGCATCATAGCAATACAATATATATGTGTATTACTCCAGGAATCTACATCCAATCACGGAACACAATTCCTAACTAACATAACAGGGTTGTTAGTTGTATCTGTTTACTCTTTGGCCTTGAGGGTTATACCTCACCATGCCTCGCTTACTCATTCAATATCACACCCGCTCTCTCGGGTTACTTATTCATATACACACCCGTTCTCTTGGGCTACTCATTTAATACTCACCCATTCTCTCGGGTTACTTATACACATTATCTCACCCACACTCTTGGGTTATTCATACTCGTTATCTCACCCACACTCTTGGGTTATTTATACTCAAGCTATTGTAGATACTCGAGACACTACAGGTCTCCTACGTCACGCTTGTTACTCTTAATACATTCTTAGGCCAAAACTCATGGCTCTCGAGCATAGTCTTACTTCCCCGGTTTCGACCCTACTCTGGTCTAGCATGGTGGGAAGGTTCAACTAGCTCACAGAACTCTCTCTTAGTTCCTAACTCCTTTACATAGGTCCGACTACTCTCGGACTACTCTCATTCCTATACACTCCTCTCTCGGAGTTATAATAATATTATGTGTTTTAGCCTAGAAGCATCACTCTCGATGTTTCTAATGACTTTGGGAACATTACTCAAGTTCGGTTAAACTTAGGTTTTAAGAGTTACCCATACGTTTCCTTACTCATGCTTTATTTGCTTATATCGGGTAAAATCCATATAGGAAGTCGACCATGTCTCAAGGGAGCTACTAATCCCTTAGGTTTATTTTACCTTCTTTACTAGTTCACATCTTTGAACTATCTTTAATCCTCTTGAAGGAGGTTCACTTATCTTTCCACTCTCATTTGTTTCGTGGATTGTGTCATTATGGTTTACAAACCGTTATCGGGTAATTACTCAACCCGCACATCTCCTCACATTCTAGGGAGTTCATATGTGTCATTATGGTTTACAAACCGTTATTTTCATACTTTAATCTTGATTAAGCCGGCACACAAACACACAAATCAACGTAACTCGGTTAGCACGCGGAGTATGAGAAAATCATACCTTTCACCAGGGTTAGCTTTACCGTGTGTTCTCACCATGCTAGGTTCACACTTGGTCCACTGATAACATTCAAATGTTTATATTAACATTAAGGCGTTACGGTATGTAAAATTAATACTCCCGTACTTAACCCCGTTATCCCGTTATTCCTAGTTTATTTCATGTGTTCTTAAACTCACAACTTTCTCATTCACTTCTCAAACTTGTTTACACTCTTAATGACCTTTAAACATCATTAATCAAGTCATAATTACCTTATACTATCATTACCCATCAAGCCCCTACCTTAGAATGGCTTTAAAATGGTTTCTATGAAGAAAATGGGGGTCCGGGTTTGTGTCCGGGTTTACAAACCCGGACCAGTGATTCTGGTCACTCTCGGGTGTATTTTATGACTGGTCCGGGTTTGTGTCCTGGTTTACAAACCCGGACCAGTAGTTTAGAATACTCTCGGGTGAATTTTAGATGTGGTCCGGGTTTGTGTCCTGGTTTATAAACCCGGACCACTCCTCTGATATATGTTTCTGCCGTGTTTTAGCACTGGTCCGGGTTTCTGTACTTGTTTACAGACCCGGACCACTTGCAGGTTTGAAAAATATATATGTTTTTGCTTCTGTTTCAACTCCAAACTCATACCAACTTCTTTCCCACTCTTCCTACATAAATTCTAGCATGTTTTGACATTGATTAAGCATTCAAAGCTAACCTAATCCAATCTATATCTTCATCTGTTGCTTAACCCATTTCACTGTAATTTTTCATCTGTTACAGATTCTAGTTTCTTGTCTCTGATGCAGTTTTCAATCCTTTCCTCCTTACCATTCTAACTCCACGCCTTAACACAATCAGTCCCATTGTTTCCTAGACAAATTTTGACAGAGCTTGCCCACTTCCTAAGCACTCTCACAACACTAAACAACTCACAAAAAATCAGTTTTACATCCCTGTTATATAAGCACTAATATCACTGCTACTACACAATAAATTCCCTCCTGTTATCACAAATATTGTAGCATCATAGCTACACTAATCAAGGTCATTTATTCACATTCAAACATTATGTTTTACAGAGAGCAAAACCATCCCATGTTTAGTTCATTACCTTGCTAGTTTTTCTGTTTTCTTTTCTCTTCTTCCTCCTTCTCTTTTCTCTCCTTCTCTTCTTGTTTCCACACCAACAAAGGGTATCGATTGTTATCTACAATCTTATTCCCATGCCATACATAACAAGCTAGTTTAGTTCTCACGTTTCTCACCAAATTAATATTTCAAGAGTTAGTTTTAGGGCTTTATCACTAAGGACTTACCTTACTCTCTTGAGGGAAAACTTTGAACAGCAAGACTAGCAAAAATCTCACCCTCTGTTGAAGAACAAAACCGGCTGAAAAATGAAGCCAAGTTCAACGTGGGCATTTTTTTTGATTTAGCAAGAATAAGCTAGAAAGATGGAAGACTTGAGCTTATATTTACCTTGGAGTATTAAAGAGATGGAGGAGACTTAAAACACCTCTTCGTGCTTCAACAGAGGCTAAGGTCAAGCAAATGAAAATGAGGGTTTTAAGTTTTTGAAGGGTGGATAATGTTGCCCTTTACAAGAGGAATCCAACGGTACTAATTTTGTGTGATTTGGTGAAGAATCGAGCAAGATAATGGAGGAAGAAGGTGAAGCTGTTTGCTCTCAGTTGGAATCGCCATGGAACTCACAGAGGAAGAGGAAGGCTCTGTCTGAGAGGGGGAAATCGTGAATCAGAATGAGAAAGGGAGGTGAGAGAGTACTAATACCTCTTTTACTATTCCCCACTTACTTTATTTCTTTTGTCCCCTTGTGACTTAATAAAACTAGCTAGTTACTTAAATGTGTGTGTGTGTTAATTAAAACCGGCCCCACACAAAATATAAGCTGGGAGCGTTTTTCATTTTTTTATAGAAAACGCTCGTTAATTTACCCGGTTAATCACTATTCACTAACCGGGCCTGTTTTTCGGATTTTTCTCATTTCTTTATTTTAATGGTGATTAAGCTCCCATTAATGCTTAATTATAGTTATATAGTCAACCATAATTTTTACGGGTCCATTTGACCGCTTAAAGTCACGTTTTCGGGTTTTCGAAAAACGTGCTTTTAAACTCCGATAGTGTTTTAATCCATTATTTGAATCCGTTTTCTTCGGGAATCATTCCTGTATACTAATTAGGCATAATTAAGCCTTATTAATCCATCTCGGACTCTAACGAGATCATATATCTTCTTTACTCGTAAAACGCGCATTTTAGCGTTTTTCACGTTTTACGCATTTTCTCTTTTCTTTTGGTTTTATTCTCTTTACCAATACTCTCTAGGCACTATTAGGCCTTTATTAATCATATTAGAATAATTTAATCACCACTTTTAGGTTCGGGGTATTAAAATCTACCCCCCTTAAGGAACTTTGCCCTCAAAGTTGGTGAATCTAATATGGTTAGTCTCATGGTATACTATACCAAGGTTATAATACTCATATAACCTTACAGACTCGACAGGTCTGTCTCTCTACACGCTACACATTCCACACAAATATCACAGCACGTATAGCAGTCACAAATACTCTTTTGTATTCTCTCCATGGAATCGGTCCGGAGACAAGAAGGCGCTACAGTCCTCGAATCCATATTGAGTAATACACTGTCGATCCCTCAGGTACCGGTCACGTTGGACACTTACGCTCTCTAGTCCACGGCCGTTTCATGACAAATGGGCACTTACTCTCTCTGGGATCTGATCAAAACGTTACACATATACATATCCTCAGGCACTCTGGTTGACTCACTCAACACAGGATCGTCTCAGGGTACTCTCCCTGTCCCGCTGCCTTTGGAAAAATCACACACTGTCACCGCCCCAACCACATTTAGGACCGCCGTACGTACGGTGCAATGGTTTCAAAACTAATACACGCCCACCGTTCTACCGGTCATCAAGACTTAAGGCCGTAGCCATCGGCGGGTGATAGCGGTTTAAAAACCAGTTTCCATTTCCATCTTCAAACTTGAAGAAAATCCTTTTTCAAAATCTGTTTGAATATTCTTTTTAAAACATCACACAACTCCAAATCCGGTTTATGGTAGTTGTATCTTTTCTTAGCGTGATTACTTGTGACCACTTATAGGGAGCTTCAAGAATCATCCAACCCTGATGTGATCAGCATCAGTGTTGAACTATCCTTCCACCTCAATTTGTGTTCGGTTTCCCTTGATCGCTAGCAGATCAAGTTCCACCTCCCATGTCAGTTTCAAACAAGCAGATAGTCAAAAAATTTCGTTTTCTATCTTTTTACTCTTTCTAGTCATATTCATAAACAATCCATTTTAATTTACCTCTTAGTTATGGAACTAAAGTCATCCATAATTCTCAATTTATTTCACTTCCTTTACCTACGTACTCAGTACTCATGGCGTCATTAGTCAAATTATTACTCAATTAAAGCACACAACATGCAACTCCCAAGGATGGAACTCACTCCATCAATCATTCTCAAGTAAATCACCTAGGAAAAGTCACTTCCTACTAGGTTATACACCGGTTTCATACCGATTCATACTCATAATATTTCATGTCTAATCTCAATAGACATATACTAAAGGGATTCTCATTCCCTAGGAGTCTCTCTACTCCTCTTTTCATATTTATTATATACACATTACTCGTGAAATACCCCAAACCTTGATATGTGGTTTAAATATTAAACTATGGTATATAAAGGCTAAAAAGTGCATTAGAGACATCAGTGAACAATTTAAACCATAGTAAATGCAATAAAGCACTAAGACACAGCTTGAGCAAAAACATGCTCTAAGCTTGGAGTGAACTTGGTTAGGACCCAAAGAGCCTACCAAGACTTAATAATATTCAATTATGATTTAACAAGGCTAATTAAGTCCTTAGGAAACCTTGGTAGACAATTAAACCAAACAAAACACAAATAAATACTTTAAAGTCAATAAGAGCAAAAATGTGCTCTAAGCTTGGGATAAGTTTGGTTAAGTCCTAATAAGCTTACCGAGATCTTATTTATATGTTAATGAACATATTAAATCAATTACTAAAGAAAACCAAGCTTGAAAACAAGTTAAAACACAAAATGTGCTTTAAGGGGCCTTAAAGCACATTTTAAAAAAATGTCTTGTAAATGAGTTTTGAGTGGCTAAATGTCCATCATTACTCTTTAATCAACATGTGTACTACTTAGTATCACATTAGGAAGTCTAAATCAACGGGAAATCAAAAATTTCACAAATATGTGCCTTAATTTGTGAATAGTGCTCAAATAGTGCTAGTTTAAGTTATAAGTCAACATAAGTCAATTATTTGGTCAACAAAGACCATAAATATCTCTAATATACAAGGGGGGGGGGCGGTTTTCTATGTGGTGAGTCACCACCATTTACTAGCTAGTTAAAAGAAAGAAGGAAAAGTAAGTAAAAAGTAGAAATTACCTTTATAACATAAATATCTCCAAATGGCTACCTCTCTCCTCATTCTCTTCTTTCTCCTTTGTTCCCACCGTCACCTATCTTCATCCTCCCTTCTCAATCTCGTTCTCCTACAGCACCATTCATATCCTATCTCCTTTTACTTGTAACTTATGATTCCATGCTTCGAATTTAATTCCGAGACTACCGTTGTCTTAGTTAGAGTAAGCTCTTCATTCCTATCTTTTCAAATCTTCAAGAACTCCATTTTGGTGCCATGAAGATTCACCATTGAAGGAGCTTGAGCTCATATTTTCATGCCTTGTCATTCTCCTTTGCTTCAAGGTGAGGAAAACCAAAGAAAATCAATGTTTCCACTTGTTTTTGTGTGTGACCGAGAATCACCTAGTAATGGTGTTTTCTCTTGCCTTTTTTTAGCTTCATTTCAAACTTCAAAGGGCTAGGTGGTGTCCTATCTTGCTACTTATTCAAGTTCTCTTTCAAATTCCAAAGGTAAACATCAAATTTTAGTGTTTCAAGACACTTATGTAAACCTAGGGTTTAATTATGAGTTTGAGTATTAAACTTAATGCTCATTACCCTTATATGTGTATTGGTTAGAAGATTGACAAGTGATAAAAGCTCCTTGCCGATTTTCAATCAAGAAAGAACAAGAGAAAACAAGTGAGAAAACTTGGAAAACAAAGAGGTAAATGACCTCTCTTAATGTAGTTTTATGTACTAGGAAATTGAGCTATACTTGCTTAATAATTAACCTAAAGAGCCAATGGGAAATGAGCTAGAAACTATCCACAAGGTGGACTAAAAGACATGGGAGCATTGTTGTGTGTATTCGCAGGTTGAAGGCATTTAAATGTGGATATTCAGTGTTTAAGTTTAATGCAATTTAAGGGCCTAAGAGCCATGTTATTTAAGGCCTAAGTGCCAAGCAATTTAAGTTTATGCACTATATTGTGATGTAGTGTAGTTTAAAGGTTTAGTTGGGTGCAAAGAACATCTCTTGTGAAGGTGAATGTGTTTGATGGTTAAAGGATGAAAAAAACCATATGTTTGTGTATAAGAGTGTGTATTAAGAGATTGAATGTTCTTGATTGTCTAAAGGTGAAAACAATGTGTTTTGGTGTAAGGTGATACAAGAGAAGCTATGGCGAAATTTAGTTGATAAACAAAAGAGTTTATGTGTTGTAATGAGATTTTTTTTGACCTAGAAGGTACTAGGAATTTTTAAGTGTTAAGATGGTGAAAGAAAGTGAATTAAGGTGTTCTTAGGTGTTAAGATGCCTTAGGCATAGTCTTGGAGATTTAGGGAACTAATGGATGATTTCTTGATACACCAAGGTGATGTGGAGGTGTCGTAAAGTCTTGTGCAAAGTTTGGTGAACAATGGAAGTGTAACGCCTTGTGAAGGTTTTAATTATGAACTTGTGGGAAAGACTTGAGGAGTGTGTGTAAGGGGATGAGTGTGTATGCAAATGATGTTTAAAAGGGTGGTTATAAGGAGTGAGGGAGTACTTTGGTTAGGTGAAGTTTTAGGCAAGAATACAAGTTTACAAGTGTAAGAAAAAATGTTCTAAGTGTTAAGGACTTAGTAAAAGTTGAGTAAAAGTTTAAGGAATTTTTGGGATGTTTCGAGAGGGTTTAAGTGTGCCCAAAAGATGTTAAAACATGTGGGAGAACATGTGTAAAGCATAGGAAAAAATTGGGATGAATTTGGAGTTCAGAAAGAGGAGAAAAGCACATTGAAATTGGTTCTGCAGTGGACCGCCCCTACGGACCGCCCCTGTGGGGAGGTCCAGTGCGAGAAGTGAAAAAAAAAAACGTGTAGCATCTGTTGTGGACCGCCCATGGGACCGCCCCAGAGGGGCGGTCCAGACCAGAGATGAAAAAAAAAAATTTGTTTAAGGCTCCTAATGATGGGGGATTGAATGGTAATGGTTTTAGATGATGTTTAGGCCTTGTTTGGTGACATGTAAAGGTCTTAAAGTGTGTAGACAATTTTAGGTTTGATGTGAGAGTTGTGAACTTAAGATCACAAGTGTAAAATTAAATATAACGGGATGACGGGGTAACTATGGGCGCATTAGACGTTAAACAAGCATGTTACTCCAATGTTAATGAAAGTAATTGTGATGTTACTAGTTGTACGGGATTTGTTCGAGGAAACTAGGAGGACACAATATAGTGGACCGTGGTGAAAGGTATGGTTTTCTTGCAACCTGTGTCCTACCGGATTACACCGGCTTGTATGCCAATGTTTTTCTGTATGTTTGCCACGTTGTAAGATAAAACATGTAATGAGTTTACAGTAATTCATTTATGTGGCGTGTTCAACTCCGATACCATTTAACCTCGGAAGTGTTAACCTTAGTTAACTGAGTCTAGGATCACATGAGAGTTTGGTATTCAGATTAAACGACCCGAACCATGGGACGTTCTAACCACGGCTATGCGTGTGTTAATTGTGTGATATGTGTATGTGAATGTAGGGATCTACCTTGTGTGTTTAACCCAGTTGTAATACTGTATGGTGTGTAGATGTGATAGACTCCATAGTGGGGTTCTAACTAATCTTAAGTAAGTATGTACTAACAGTGATGAGGAATCCGGTTTGGCCGGTCGCGCGGTTTTTGGGAGTGGGTATCCTTCTTAGCCTTACCCTTCTCTCTGTTATGGTTGTTTCCCTCACGGGTTATGATCTCCCATTAGCTTATTCCAAAGCTTAGCTATTCTGACTTATGATCGGTTTAGGGGGAAACATGTGTTTGTGAGGTGTGTTCGGGCCACCAAACCCGAACCATCTTAACTTAAGTTACTCGTCCGACTATTAGGACGGTAATGAGTGTTGTTGTTGTTGTATAACGAGCTTATCATGAGGGTGACATCATTCTCTAGGCTCACCAGTGAATTATCAATGTTTGGGTCGGTTCCTAAGAGAGCCGCTCCCGTTATGTTATGTGTTGTTGTTGTAATGCAATTTTCTACTGCGATGTTATTATGTGCACGTTGAAACGTGAAAAGTGTTGTTATGTGTTGTTATGTGATGCATGTTATATGTTGTAAAATGTGGAGTATGTGGATCACGCATATGAATCCCAGTTTGTGATAAGAGGCGTTTAAGGATAACCCGATTAATGGGTAGTTGTCGTCTATTAAGGAAGTAGCTCCATTAGAGGAGAAACACTCTAGGAATAATGAATACCATGAGTGACTTATCAAGTAAGGATGTACTATCCGTTGTCGAGCCATTGAGGCGGAATGTTATGTGTTGTGTGTTTACAGTTGCATGCATGATTTAAATATAATCAACCGCATGCTAAGACGACAATTAGTTGTGCGTGGCCCGGTAGCATGTGGGCTGCGGGATTACCATACCAGCAAAGGTGCTGAGCCCCTTGGGGGCCACCCTTTCTCTTCTTTTCCTATTTCAGGTACAAAGAGTAGGAAGCCGTTCGAGAGTAGGACGGGGTAGTCGTTGTACATGAGTAAACATTTAAGTTGTGTATATACAGTAGGTGTAGTAAGACCGAGATTGTTATCGGCATCAGTTTGTGAATACTCGGTACAGTTGAAAGGTGTATGTTGTTGTTGTTGTTAACGGAAAGGGATAGTAATGTGTAGTCGCTCGGGAATCTAGTCCATCAGACCGGTACAATGTGTATGTAATAGCCTTGTTAGCCACGTGGGTGGTTAACGGCGTGTAACACCAACGAGTTATGTTATTTGATGAGGTGTGTAATCCGCTGCAGTTTGATGTTAAGTGTGTTTATGTTGGAAGGGGTGTTACAAAAAGTGGTATCAGAGCGAAGTATCACTCTGATGACTGAATTACCGAGCTTAGGAAGTACCGAGTTTGGATTTTAGTACTTTGGGTTAAGGGTTGAGTGATAGCGTGAGAGATACGCTAGTTAGGAACTACCAGTGAATACTGAAAACCTACTATATCCAACCCGCCCTCCACAATCACTGTTTTATAACTTGGGAAAGAACGCCAGAGAGATGAAAGTCCTCTCATACTCGGGAAACCCGATCTGGCTGTTATTAAGTACCTCTATGAGAACTGAGAACCTGTCATATGGTAGATCCCGAGAAGTGGGAATTCCGGAGACAGTTTCTGCCTAAACAATGATAACCACATTTTATATCAAAGAATGAAGAAACCTATGCATAGGAGAATGGAATTTCCGGCAACCTAGGTCGACATGCCGAGCAGTCGAGAACAACCAGCTTGCAACGCACCGACCGTGCAACAGGCAAGAAGTGGATTAATAAAACCCGAGACGAGTGTCTACGGGACCACAGTTGATAAATAATACACCAACGGTATACCAACCGACAAAGGAACTACAACGTAGTGCCCAAACAAGAGACAAGTCTCGGCAACCACGACAATGCGTGGAACGGGCTACGAAGAGGAAACAATACAAAAAAAAGGGGGTCTTCCAGAATGGGAAACACCCTAGTTAGTGATTATCGTGTAAAGACAGTGAGGAGTCATCCGGAAGAATTATTATCAAGACTGTAAGAGCAAGTGAGGGCCAACAAGGCCACTGGTGACAGTATGGGTGAAAACAATACCACAACCGGTATGTGTTGAACCGATAGCCAGTTAACATGGCGCACTTGCCCTGGCAAGTGCTGCTATAACAGGGCTGTTCGGGGAAGTTTTGACCAATACAAAGTACTTAGTAAAGTACCACGAAGTTAAGTGCGATCGTTATAACCATGGAAGGGCTTAACAGCCTCACCTTTGTAATTGAAAGTACACCAGTCAGCAAGAAGCTAGATTTGGTTAAGGCAAGAAGGCATTGTAAAACCATGAGAATTTTTCTTTCAACTCAGATTTATTTCAAACTCTTTTCCTTCAAAACCAGATTTTCTTCCAAACCAACACTCCTTTCTAACCTTCTTTTAAACCAAACCAGTAAAACCAAGGGCAGTTGATAAGAGTTCAATAATGGATAAACTTTCCCTCGATTAAATTCGGGAAGCACGGAATGGATATTGTCACGGGACAATATAAGGGAGTTGACAACAGAATACTTCACCTAGGCGTGTGACGGACACTACGAGTGTACCAACTGAATTGTGGGACGACCGCACTCCGATAGGAGCTAGTGGGCCTGACAAACCTATTTATGGGTTAGTTGGGTAAGTAGTAATGTATCAGTATGGTACCCCACATATGTATACGAGTAGAGTCCGAAACACGGGAAGTAGTCAACTCTGTTCTACGGTCAGCAGTATAAGACAAACAAGAATTAGTGAATTCCTTTCAAGGAAATGTTTAAGAGTCAGGGAATACGAAGTGCACTAACTGTTATGTAAAGACATAGCATATGTCTTAAGGATCCCAGGGATAAACATGTTAGCTGGAACGGTGACCCAGCCTGTCCATGGCTAAGCAGATGCCTAATGTGGATACATTAATGTGCAAAGAACGGGATGAAACTCCCAGAATGAGTACCTACACTACCAGGAAATGTTGATCTTCACAGGAGGAGATAATAAGCCAGTTAAGAATGCAAACGGCGTGGCTAACGGAATGTACCAATAAGTGTGAACCAAATGTAAAGGCATAACTCAGCAACACCCAGGAGCAATCCTGAAAGGGTGTTCGCATCAACAATTGTTGCACGAAATAATGTGACAGAAACACAAGGGTTGAAACTAACACCCAGTTTAGACATAAGTTGTCAGGAGACGGACTGGCAATCCTAAGGGGCATCCCGTGAAAGGAGACGGAATGCAACGACCTTGTCATGGAGCTCAATATAATATCCAAGCCATGTAATGTTGTACAGAGAAGTACATGTGTGTGAACCGTCCACAGTGGACAGAGCTCGAAGCAGTAAAGCTCTTAAGCCACAATTAAAATGTGTTATGTAAATTAGATTGATTGCAAAAGTTTATGTTATATAAGTGAATAGAGTGGAGAACGAACCACTGCACTAAGAGTGGGGATACCTCTCGATGCTGTGAAACCGCTGGAGCGGTAGTTATGTGAACCAAGCTCAAGAGATATGTTAAGGATGGACGATGTTATTATTGAAAGAGAGCAGTTAGCTTAGTAGTATGTGTGTATAAAGTGAAACACCGAGCTGAGTAATGCCGGCTTGTGACTCGAATGAACAACGCTCAAGGAGCATTGGGTAGTCATCCAAATGATGACGAACCATAATGCGAGTGATGTAAGTATATGCGTGGAAGTTAATGTGACAGTAAATACGATGTAAGTTAGTGTTATACAATAAGCACGGTGCGCAGTAAGCGACCGTTGTATAAGTGTTGTTAAATAATGATGTGGCAGATAAGACCAGTTATGAGTTAAACTCAGTAGAGATGCAAGATAAGCAATGTTAAACAGACTGGGAAATAAGCCAGTGGTAGGTACTATGTGATGAGAAACTCAGTGTGAATTCCATGTGAATCACATGAGAGATTTGCTGTCAAGAGTTTACGCCTCTGCACTCAGTATGACTGAGTGTTTTGGTATTGCACTTGTGCAGTAATGATCGAGTGGGATAGCTAGGAATTGGAAACATGTTAATTGTGGGGGAATAATGTTATAATGGCCGATGCATAGGAAATGCAAGGCCGCACCAATAAAAGAGTACTTGTACAAAACCAAATGTGGAGACATTATTAACAGTAAGTGACTACAGTAGCACTAACTGCCAAATATCGGTATGGAATATACCCCAAATGTTGTAAATAGCTGAGAGAGCACTACACACTAGGTAGTAGCTCAATCTCAACCGACAGTAAGTCGGAAGGGAACAAGTCAATCATTGTGAAATGCATAGCTGTATACACAGTAAATTGTTATGGAAGTGGATAGAAAGTTTATAACTCACCAAATTCGCTAACGGTAAGAGATACCACGCGTCGGTTGAGAAACCATTGTTACCAAGATGAAGGTGACAATTGGGGATGTACAATACAGTAAGAATAACAAATGGGGCAATTAAGCTCTACAGTTATTACAGTTTCGCAGCAGAAACTAGTGAGCCAGTGATTCAAGTGTTGAATGTACATGGTGAGCATGAGTGAATGGCTAATTATTAACGCCTAGAAGCCTAACAGGCCAGAATCGAAACCAACTAAGAGTTTAAACAAACTCCAATGAGAATTCTTGGTTTAGGAACTAAACCGCCAATATGGTTAAGATCCTCTAATCAGAATCCATTGTGTAATAGACCGCGTGGAAGTTAAAACACTTCACGACGGCAGAACATTTTAAGCCAATGTTTAGTGATTGATTACGTGGGTGTAATCCCTTTTAAGGGGGGTAGAGCGCAAAACCACTTAGTGTGTATTACCGTACAAATGTACGTGATTTATGTTGTGCATAGCACAAAATAATTTGTTTTGATGATTGGTGCGTGTGTTACGTAAACATACGCATTCATTCAGGGTTTAATTGTGGTAATTGCGCACAGAAGATGCGAATACCATTGTGATAAGTGTGTTTATTTGTTAATAGTGGTGTGTGATAATTCAAGTGTGGGGAGTAGAGAAACTCCCGGGGAACAAAACCCCGACAGTGCATAAATGTGAAACTGTTGTTGTATTTTGATAAAATATATGTGTATATATATACTATATAGTGATTCATGAAATAGTACGAAACTGACATAGAGCCTAGTGAGAATGAGATTCTCTAGGTAACAACATTAAAGTGAATGGAAATAACTGATAGACGAAGTTCTATCCCTTGGAGATGTATGATCATGATTAGAATGATTTAAAAGATAGAAAATTGGAAATGAGTGATTTATGGATGCTTGAAAATGAAGTGGGAAGTGGAACTTGATTTGCATGCGATCAAGGGAAGCCGAACACAAATTGGGGTGGAAGGATAGTTCGACATTGATGCTGATCACATTAGGGTTGAATGATTCTTGAAGCTCCCCTTAAGTGGTCACAAATAACCACGCTACGAAAAGAAGCAAAGAGCATAAAATGGACTTGGAGTCGTATGTGTTTTCAAAAGGATTTTGAATTGGTATTTATAAAACGTCGATAGATATTTTACACAATTAAAGTTCTCTTACTTAACCTCACAAGGAAAAATTTCAAATTTAAGTGATTGTTTTGATCTCCCAAAGGCACGGGACGGAAGGTGTCCATCGCGACCGGGTTCTGCGGGATCACAGTGTATATCAAAGATATTTTTGATTGCTATACATGCTATGACATGTTGTGTGGTATGTGTAATAAATGTTATTTTGACTTTGATCTCCTAAAGTGTATGCTATTAAGACCTATGAGTCTAAATGTGTTGTGTCACATAGACCTATGTGTCTAAAGGCTGTTATGTTATTAAGACCTATGTGTCTAAATGTTGTTATGTTACCCAAGACCGGAGAGTCTAAGGGTTGTTATGTATGTGTAAATGTTGTTAAGATACCCGGACCATTGAGTCTGAGGTTATCTTGTGAATATGTTATGTTATGTATGGATGTGAATGTGTTACCGGGACCATTAAGTCCGAGGTTGTGATGTAAAGTGTGTTTGGTTATGGAAGTTTTATTTCTATAAGTAATCCCCGTATTCTAATCCAAGATGTGTGGGAAGTGTAAACTTCGAGGACGAAGTTCTTTTAAGGGGGGTAGATTGAAATACCCCAAACCTTGATATGTGGTTTAAATATTAAACTATGGTATATAAAGGCTAAAAAGTTCCTTAGAGACATCAGTGAACAATTTAAACCATAGTAAATGCAATAAAGCACTAAGACACAGCTTGAGCAAAAACATGCTCTAAGCTTGGAGTGAACTTGGTTAGGACCCAAAGAGCCTACCAAGACTTAATAATATTCAATTATGATTTAACAAGGCTAATTAAGTCCTTAGGAAACCTTGGCAGACAATTAAACCAAACAAAACACAAATAAATACCTTAAAGTCAATAAGAGCAAAAATGTGCTCTAAGCTTGGGATAAGTTTGGTTAAGTCCTAATAAGCTTACCAAGATCTTATTTATATGTTAATGAACATATTAAATCAATTACTAAAGAAAACCAAGCTTGAAAACAAGTTAAAGCACAAAATGTGCTTTAAGGGGCCTTAAAGCACATTTTAAAACAATTGTCTTGTAAATGAGTTTTGAGTGGCTAAATGTCCATCATTACTCTTTAATCAACATGTGTACTACTTAGTATCTCATTAGGAAGTCTAAATCAATGGGAAATCAAAAATTTCACAAATATGTGCCTTAATTTGTGAATAGTGCTCAAATAGTGCTAGTTTAAGTTATAAGTCAACATAAGTCAATTATTTGGTCAACAAAGACCATAAATATCTCTAATATACAAGGGGGACGGTTTTATATGTGGTGAGTCACCACCATTTACTAGCTAGTTAAAAGAAAGAAGGAAAAGTAAGTAAAAAGTAGAAATTACCTTTATAACATAAATATCTCCAAATGGCTACCTCTCTCCTCATTCTCTTCTTTCTCCTTTGTTCCCACCGTCACCTATCTTCATCCTCCCTGTCAATCTCGTTCTCCTACAGCACCATTCATATCCCATCTCCTTTTACTTGTAACTTATGATTCCATGCTCCGAATTTAATTCCGAGACTACCGTTGTCTTAGTTAGAGTAAGCTCTTCATTCCTATCTTTTCAAATCTTCAAGAACTCCATTTTGGTGCCATGAAGAGTCACCATTGAAGGAGCTTGAGCTCATAATTTCATGCCTTGTCATTCTCCTTTGCTTCAAGGTGAGGAAAACCAAAGAAAATCAATGTTTCCACTTGTTTTTGTGTGTGACCGAGAATCACCTAGTAATGGTGTTTTCTCTTGCCTTTGTTTAGCTTCATTTCAAACTTCAAAGGGCTAGGTGGAATCCTATCATGCCACTTATTCAAGTTCTCTTTCAAATTCCAAAGGTAAACATCAAATTTTAGTGTTTCAAGACACTTATGTAAACCTAGGGTTTAATTATGAGTTTGAGTATTAAACTTAATGCTCATTACCCTTATATGTGTAATGGTTAGAAGATTGACAAGTGATAAAAGCTCCTTGCCGATTTTCAATCAAGAAAGAACAAGAGAAAACAAGTGAGAAAACTTGGAAAACAAAGAGGTAAATGACCTCTCTTAATGTAGTTTTATGTACTAGGAAATTGAGCTATACTTGCTTAATAATTAACCTAAAGAGCCAATGGGAAATGAGCTAGAAAACTATCCACAAGGTGGACTAAAAAGACATGGGAGCATTGTTGTGTGTATTCGCAGGTTGAAGGCATTTAAATGTGGAGATTCAGTGTTTAAGTTTAATGCAATTTAAGGGCCTAAGAGCCATGTTATTTAAGGGCCTAAGTGCCAAGCAATTTAAGTTTATGCACTATATTGTGAAGTAGTGTAGTTTAAAGGTTTAGTTGTGTGTAAAGAACATCTCTTGTGAAGGTGAATGTGTTTGATGGTTAAACGATGAAAAAAACCATATGTTTGTGTATAAGAGTGTGTATTAAGAGATTGAATGTTCTTGATTGTCTAAAGGTGAAAAACAATGTGTTTTGGTGTAAGGTGATACAAGAGAAGCTATGGTGAAATTTAGTTGATAATTAAAAGAGTTTATGTGTTGTAATGAGATTTTTTTTGACCTAGAAGGTACTAGGAATTTTTAAGTGTTAAGATGGTGAAAGAAAGTGCATTAAGGTGTTCTTAGGTGTTAAGATGCCTTAGGCATAGTCTTGGAGATTTAGGGAACTAATGGATGATTTCTTGATACACCAAGGTGATGGTGGAGGTGTCGTAAAGTCTTGTGCAAAGTTTGGTGAACAATGGAAGTGTAACGCCTTGTGAAGGTTTAATTATGAACTTGTGGGAACGACTTGAGGAGTGTGTGTAAAGGGGATGAGTGTAGTGCAAATGATGTTTAAAAGGGTGGTTATAAGGTAGTGAGGGAGTACTTTGGTTAGGTGAAGTTTTAGGCAAGAATACAAGTTACAAGTGTAAGAAAAAAATGTTCTAAGTGTTAAGGACTTAGTAAAAGTTGAGTAAAAGTTTAAGGAATTTTTGGGATGTTTCGAGAGGGTTTAAGTGTGCCCAAAAGATGTTAAAACATGTGGGAGAACATGTGTAAAGCATAGGAAAAAATTGGGATGAATTTGGAGTTCAAAAAGAGGAGAAAAGCACATTAGAAAATTGGTTCTACAGTGGACCGCCCCTACGGACCGCCCCTGTGGGGAGGTCCAGTGCAGAGAAGTGAAAAAAAAACGTGTAGCATCTGTTGTGGACCGCCCCTGGGACCGCCCCAGAGGGGCGGTCCAAACCAGAGATGAAAAAAAAAAATTTGTTTAAGGCTCCTAATGATGGGGGATTGAATGGTAATGGTTTTAGATGATGTTTAGGCCTTGTTTGGTGACATGTAAAGGTCTTAAAGTGTGTAGACAAATGTTAGGTTTGATGTGAGAGTTGTGAACTTAAGATCATGACAAGGATAAGAATATGACGAAGACAAGGGGGTCAAAGCGGTCTAGGCCACAGATCCCGGTCCAGACCCCGGGACCCCTTCAGGACCTTGTTCGGGCTCCAGTTTGGGCGCCAAACATCATTCTGGCCCGCATTCTATAATCGGGTCCCGTATTCCGGCCCGCATTCCATAATCGGGTCCCGTATTCCGGCCCCGCACTCCATGATCGGGCCCCTTATTTCGGCCCCGTGCCCCGTGACCGGATCCTGCATCTCACACTATAGCTCTCGGTGTTCTATTAGTTCGTGAGATTAGAGGGACCAATTATGTATTTTCATTTGGCGCCGTCTGTGGGAAACGAACAGCTAGAGAAACAGCAACCGCGATTTATCCACAGACGAGAGTAATAGTTGGATCAAGGAGAAATGCCGGAGGAATTCGCAGAAAATTCATTCAAATTAACGCTTCGCGAGAGAATGAAAGAAAGGAATTCACATCGAGCTTCGATTGAGAAAGGAGGGGATGAATCTGATCGACGTTCAGAAAATCAAGAGAGAACTACCTCATCTTACGAAGGATTAATTCTCATACAACCATGAAATTCGGGACGCGATTCTAAATCTGGACGCTTCGATGCCACTGCAATCCAAAGTTCATGAAGAGGAGTTTAACATTGATTCCTGATTCTAGCTAACGATTCGCGTTACAACCAGAGTCAACTTTCGACTCAACATTAGCAGGCGCACTCAATGTTGGAAACATCGATCATAAAAAGAACGAGAGGCCAAGGAGCATCTTACAAGAAATTTGGGAGATGTCCCAGGCGATTTAGCGCGGAGCAATCAGTCAATTCACTGGAAGATTGGGAACAACATTCGAAGAGGATGGTTTCGTCCCTTCATCGAGGCATAATCGGCAAGATTATGCCTAAAGCAACAGTTCGGAGATCTGCTGATCGATCGCTACTCTCAATAGCGGAGAAAGAGCCTGCGGGGGAAGAACCTAGCGCCATATCATCAGAGAAGCAGCAATCAAAATTGCTCAACTGGAAGGGATGATTTTGGTTTAAAGCACAGAGGATTAAATGACTTCGGAAAGCAATTTCAGGAATCAGAAGGGAGAACCCTATCGATTAATGGGGAATGATAAAAAATCAGGAAGCAAAGCCAAATCGACGCTTAATTTCTCCCCTTACTAAAATATTCTTTAATCGTTCTTTTGTTTATACTTTAAGAACTTTTATCTCATTCTCAGATTAACTCAGGACCGCAAGTCTTCTTTCCCAAAGAAGGCATTGCTCGCGGCTATGGATTGAGCAAAAGATCCTTCCGGCTATATATGTCCCGCTCAACTTCGGGAATGTGAAGTAAAAGAAGGGACAAGCATCTCAATTCGGTCGAATGGCATCAGTTGGAAAGCATGTCAACCAGACGATTGTAGATCCAAAAACCAGACGGACAAATCGATGACGAATAAACATTACGGCTATGCACCGACAACAATCAAAACAAAAAAAAGAGAGATCCCAAAGCCACTGCGGCTAGAAGTTACTTCAACCAAGTCAGAGGTTAAGGAGTAGGAAATTGTACGCCAATCGACATCAATTTGTTTGAGACCGGGAGATGATGACCGGAAACCCATGACCGGAACATAGCTCGACTTCCTTGGCCGCATCTCAGTCCTTGGTCGCACCAACTTCCTTGCTGACAACGGCCGGAAGCTCCTTGACTGGAGGACGGATGACAACGACCGGAAGCAAGTGAAAGGCCGGACGATGTCACCAACTAGGAGCCACGCGGCATCTTCCTTCCAGGATGGGTCGAAATCTCAAAACCAAGCTAGAAACAACTCCAAGGCATTGATAATGGATAAAACAGCAATTCCACGACCGCATCTCAGATGTTGGCCGCATCAGCTGTTTGACCGCATGACTTCTTTGCCGCAGTAATTTCTTTGGCCAGATCTCCATGGCCGCATCTCAGATGTTGGCCGCATCAGCTATTTGACCGCATGACTTCTTCGCCGCAGTAATTTCTTTGGCTGGATCTCCACGACCGCATCTCAGATGTTGGCCGCATCAGCTATTTGACCGCATGACTTCTTCGCCGCAGTAATTTCTTTGGCCGGATCTCCACGACCGCATCTCAGATGTTGTCCGCATCAGCTATTTGACCGCATGACTTCTTCGCCGCAGCAATTTCTTTGGCCGGATCTCCACGACCGCATCTCAGATGTTGGCCGCATCAGCTATTTGACCGCATGACTTCTTCGCCGCACAATTTCTTTGGCATCTCCACGACCGCATCTCATATGTTGGCCGCATCAGCTATTTGACCGCATGGCTTCTTCGCCGCAGTAATTTCTTTGACCGGATCTCCACGACCACATCTCAGACGTTGGCCGCATCGACGTTTGGCCGGTATCCCCCTCAGTTTTGGCCGGACCGGAAACAATTGGCTTTTTTGACCGCATCCTCAAGTGCAAAATTAGATGATGTCTTCGACTCAACACAACGACGCACTGGGAGCCGATTGAAGCAAAAAAAAGGGCTAGAAGTCGTAAAATCAACTAAGCTACTAGCGAGGAAGACATTCGAGGCAATCACTAAAGATAAGTCCACAATCCTAAAGGCAACTCATATTCAGATCTGTTGAACTATTTTTGCCTCTCTTTGTGTTATAAGCATAAATTAAAAGTCTAAACCTCTCAAATCTCAGAAGATTAAAATTGTACGATTGCTTTTGTGTTACTACTCCTGTGATTTTCATTTTGAATCAAGGATGATAGGTATGAGATTATGAGTACTTAAAAGCGCTTCCTGGTCAATAATTTTGTTGTTGTTGCATAAAAACAGCTCATGTGTTGTTGAAACCTTTGTTGCCTGTCGCTAACTGGTCAAGGAATAAGGCCTGTTTTGCTTTTAGCCCTCCTCATCATGCATTTTGGTTTCTGATCTTACTTCAGGTCATTTTACAACCCTCAGGATCAAACACATATTGAAATCTCGCCCAAATTGATTTCACTCTGATAAAGCACTCTTCTGATTACAAACGTTCAGCATCAATTTATTTCAAAAGCAAATTTCTACATAATGAAATATGCACCATTCTACCCTCTTTTTTTTTACTGCTACCAAGAGAATCATCTTTAAGGCAAAACATTTGTTGCATTCGCCAGTGATCTCCTTTGTTAGAGTGGTCTGTATTAAACTAAATCGTCTAATATTCCTGTCAAGAAATCCTTTGCTTTAAATTCAAGTCATGATTGATCAACTAGAAAGGGTTACTTCTGATTAAGCTGTTGTTACTTTAGTCTCCCCCTGATCAATTTTGGTTTTTGGTCGGTCTAAGAAACTGCAGAAATTCCGTGAGGAATATGTGCAAAATTATTTTGCTTAGTTTAAGTCCGAGATTTCTGCTTGGTTGTGATGCGCAACTCTAAAATTATTTCTTTACCTTTCACATCAGTAACGTCTGTTTGTATCTCGTCTTAAAAGTTGGACCTGCATTTGAAAAACTTCACTTCCTCTTGCAAAAGCTACTGTTTGCTAAACAACGGGAATTCTTAGGCCTAGCCTAAAAATGATTTATTTTGGCATACAAAAATTTCTGCCTAATTCTTTCAGTCTACTTGATTGTTTACCTCGTTTAAATTTAGTTGCACTACTCTTGTTTATACTGCCCAGTTCGGTTGTACAAGCAAATGCTCACTTTTTAACCATATTATTGGCTTCCAAAACCGTTATTTGATCAAGAGACCCATTCTAGCAAGCACATAGCTTCCAAAATCAAATGTTTTTGTTTTACTGATGCAAGCAAAAAGTTCTATATGTTTATGTTACTTCAGATTGTTTTTTAACACTTCCATGTCACCCTCCGCACAATTTCTAGTCGTTTTTGCTACAATGAGGTTTTTGTTTCAACACTTACGACTTGCATTTCTCTGCACCCTGGAGTCTGGTGTTTCAAGTTCCCAAGGTCATGTACATATTTTTTGCTAGCAGATACCAGAGTTTGAGTAAATTTTACCCCTTGATTCACGGCCCGTTTTGAGCAACCCAACTAGTCCAATTGCTTACTGTTGTTAACAACTAGCCTGCAAAATTGCAACCCAGGATTGTTCACAAAACCATAAACGGATATTTTTTACGGTCTAAAGATGTAAGGTGTATATCTGATTAACTTGACTTCTGCTTATACAGCAGCATGGGCACTCTGTTTACTCCTGTTTTCTGCTGCTCAAATTTTAATAAAACGTCGCTTTCAACAAATGATCCTGCTTAAGCACATTCTTGCTCCGTTTTGTCCTCGCCAAAAAGAACACCAGTCATGTGCATATATTTTTAGCAGCAAAAGCACGAGTTATGTGTGTCATGTCTATTGGCTTAAAATACTCAGTTATAGTGTTGTAACATATGCTCTACTTCTGCTTTGATTTATTCACTATAGCCCGTTTATCTCTACCTAATATGTGCTTTTGTTCAGTTTTTAACCGACATACTAGTTAGGATTCAGGAATAATGCTCATACCTTTGCTCCAGCTTTCCCGTTTGTGTTTACTTTTTGTTGGTTCTTATTTTGTTATTACTTACGCAAAAGACAAGCCTCTGTTACAGTAAACAATTAACCTGATATAATAAAGGCCTGTTACAGTCATTTTTCTTTGCCAAGAATAATATAAGCCATGTCTGTCACTATGATATTTCTTTCGGCCTGTCGGCAAGCCACATTAGGACTACACCATTTGGCAAAGCTGATTGCATGACTTGATTATAATTCACTACTATTGCTGTTTGTGCATATTGGTTAACAGTTTCTGAGTCTTCACGTCTTGAACATCATACAAACTCAAAACTGAATAGGTATTACCGTATATTTCTTTGTATATTGCTTTCCTTCGCAATAATTGGTTGTCATACAATAACAGCATAAGCTGTTTTGCTGCCTCTGTGTGCTTTAGTATGTTTATCTGTACATTGGTGGGTGACTTCACTTGATTTTTTCTGGTCTGACTCAAATCTGTTTTAAATATCTTCTGAGGGGATTCAACCGATTACTCCAAGGTAAAAAAAAGACCAAGTAGCAAGAAGAGAAGCCTAAAACTGAATAAAGCCAATTCCGCCAGAAGTGCCGACATCAGCATATTTCGCTTGACGCAATTGTGGGCGAGTCTGGGTGAACAATTTGGATTTTGCCGTCCCTAAGATAAAGTGGCCAGTGGGAAACAATTTGTTTTTGGGTAAAGGCTGTAATAGCAGAAGGGGCTCTGGGGGTTCCCATGTCGCCTTCAGACTGGATAATGCCATCCGGTAGATAGCATCAGGTGAAAGCAGAAAACCATAAGATATATGACGGTGGACTGTCAAGGAGAACTTCAAAGAAGTACGAAAATGAGAGATCTTCATCAATAAGAGCCGGCCGGAGGATAAAAGAAGAGAATCCTGGGGAATAGTGCTAATCGATCGGTTAACAGCCTAGGTGCTATCACGATCAAAGTATTATGTCCATATCATTACAGCCGGATAAAAGAATTCTCCTCTCCGAAGCATTGTTTTTTCAACCCAGAATTAACGTTATTGGCACGCTAGTCACCGGTCCAGAATATCAACCAAACACTACCAAGAGGTGATTAATATTTTGCTATTAAGGGAGTAAAGGAGGTCCGGGCATACAAAAACAAAGCCCAGCTGGTGCCGCTCAGTTACAAAGTGCTTGTATGACGTTCTAACAAAAGCAAGAGGAAAATTCCTGTTCTGATTCTGTGTTTCAAGATGTAAAAAGCGAGTGCTCACTTTAAAGAGTTCATCAGCAAACAGCTGGAGAAAGAAATCGAACACGCTTGGTGTTGCCGGACAAGCCTTTGGATTCCCGCAAGTGCATCAATAAAGTGAAGGAATGAGGAAATGGAGAGACAATCTCTGTCGCTAAATTTGGGTTAGGAGCTGCTATGTTCTACGACAAGAACGCGGAAGTTTGGAAAAAGTGCAGCTTCAGCATTTTATGGGTGCCTATCGGTTACATCTCTACAAGCTAATTGCTTCGGCCACAGGTCCACTAGTGCCGCATCGGATGGAACTGTATGCTGATGACAGTTGGATCAAGAAGAGAGAATAGTTCTGTTTGGCCTTATGGAGAGAACCCCAGCTCACTGTCTAGAAATGTCACCCTGGAGGAACATTTTTTATCTCCAGAGCAGTAGTGTGAAGGCTGAGATCAGTCAAGCAGAAGGTAGTGCCCAGGAGGGCCGCTCACTTGGTATCTTGTAAAAAATCTATCTCAACAAAATTTCAAAGGGTCTGCATCATTTCTGCACTATCATACTAATAAGTTTATAAAGAAAGTGCAGGTACCCTTTTCCAGGGGACTGATCACCCCCTGAGGTAATAAAAGAAAGCACCGGCCAACGAGCCGCAGGCACTTGTGCCTTGAAAGTAAAAGAAAGCACCGACCAACGAGCCGCAGGAACTTGTGCCTTGAAAGTAAAAGAAAGCACCGGCTAACGAGCCACAGACACTTGTGCCTTGAAAGTAAAAGAAAGCACCGGCCAACGAGCCGCAGGCACTTGTGCCTTGAAAGTAAAAGAAAGCACCGGCCAACGAGCCGCAGGCACTTGTGCCTTGAAAGTAAAAGAAAGCACCGGCCAATGAGCCGCAGGCACTCGTGCCTTGAAAGTAAAAGAAAGCACCGGCCAACGAGCCGCAGGCACTTGTGCCTTGAAAGTAAAAGAAAGCACCGGCCAACGAGCCGCAGGTTATCATGCCTTGAAAGAAGCACCGGCCAACGAGCCGCAGGCTATCATGCCTTGAAAGTAAGCACCGGCCAACGAGCCGCAGGCTATCATGCCTTGAAAGTAAGCACCGGCCAACGAGCCGCAGGCACTTGTGCCTTGAAAGTAAAAGAAAGCACCGGCCAACGAGCCGCAGGCTATCATGCCTTGAAAGAAAGCACCGGCCAACGAGCCGCAGGCTATCATGCCTTGAAAGTAAGCACCGGCCAACGAGCCGCAGGCTATCATGCCTTGAAAGTAAGCACCGGCCAACGAGCCGCAGGCACTTGTGCCTTGAAAAGTAACACCGGCCAACGAGCCGCAGGCACTTGTGCCTTGAAAAGTAACACTTTGGGTTGAATGAAACCCGACCATTGAGCCAACAAAAAAAACAAAACAAACCCATCTCTGGACCCATCAGGAGCTCTGGTCGCCTGTAATGGGTGCATTGTTAGGTGTGGGACGCCGCACCATACCTGAATCACAAGTACCATTCTTTGGCTAGCATAAGCAAAATTGGGAAAATATATATTTCTTATCTCCCTTTAAGGGAATTATCATCCTTTGGCTAGTAAAAGCAAAGACTTAATCATCATATTATTTCACCCTTTCAAAAAGGGAATGGTTCTTTTAATAAGAACCATTCGTCTTCTTTATGAAGATTATTATTAGGGACTTCTGGATTTCTGGCCTTCTTAAATATTATATTCAGAACATCAGGGGATCCATCCATCAAAGATATTACGGGATCCATCAAGATATATTGTCTCAAAGATTTATGTCCCAGAATTTCCAATTTGTTAATGAGTGGATGTAGGCCGGATTATTGGCCGAACCACTATAGCTCTCGGTGTTCTATTAGTTCGTGAGATTAGAGGGACCAATTATGTATTTTTAGATCACAAGTGTAAAATTAAATATAACGGGATGACGGGGGTAACTATGGGCGCATTAGACGTTAAACAAGCATGTTACTCCAATGTTAATGAAAGTAATTGTGATGTTACCAGTTGTACGAGATTTGTTCGAGGAAACTAGGAGGACACGATATAGTGGACCGTGGTGAAAGGTATGGTTTTCTTGCAACCTGTGTCCTACCGGATTACACCGGCTTGTATGCCAATGTGTTTTCTGTATGTTTGCCACGTTGTAAGATAAAACATGTAATGAGTTTACAGTAATTCATTTATATGGCGTGTTCAACTCCGATACCATTTAACCTCGGAAGTGTTAACCTTAGTTAACCGAGTCTAGGATCACATGAGAGTTCGGTATTCGGATTAAACGACCCGAACCATGGGACGTTCTTACCACGGCTATGCGTGTGTTAATTGTGTGATATGTGTATGTGAATGTAGGGATCTCCCTTGTGTGTTTAACCCAGTTGTAATACTGTATGGTGTGTAGATGTGATAGACTCCATAGTAGGGTTCTAACTAATATCTTAAAGTAAGTATGTACTAACAGTGGTGAGGAATCCGGTTTGGCCGGTCACGCGTGTTTGGGAGTGGGTATCCTTCTTAGCCTTACCCTTCTCTCTGTTATGATTGTTCCCTCACGGGTTATGATCTCCCATTAGCTTATTCCAAAGCTTAGCTATTCTGACTTATGATCGGTTTAGGGGAAACATGTGTTTGTGTGGTGTGTTTGGGCCACCAAACCCGAACCATCTTAACTTAAGTTACTCGTCCGACTATTAGGACGGTAATGAGTGTGTTGTTGTTGTATAACGAGCTTATCATGAGGGTGACATCATTCTCTAGGCTCACTAGTTAATTATCAATGTTTGGGTCAGTTCCTAAGAGAGCCGCTCCCGTTATGTTATGTGTTGTTGTTGTAATGCAATTTTCTATTGCGATTATTATGTGCACGTTGAAACGTGAAAAGTGTTGTTATGTGTTGTTATGTGATGCATGTATATGTTGTAAAATGTAGAGTATGTGGATCATGGATATGAATCCAGTTTGTGATAAGAGGCGTTTAAGGATAACCCGATTAATGGGTAGTTTTGTCTATTAAGGAAGTAGCTCATTAGAGGAGAAACACTCTAGGAATAATGAATACCATGAGTGACTTATCAAGTAAGGATGTACTATCCGTTGTCGAGCCATTGAGGCGGAATGTTATGTGTTGTGTGTTTACAGTTGCATGCATGATTTAAATATATCAACCGCATGCTAAGACGACAATTAGTTGTGCGTGGCCCGGTAGCATGTGGGCTGCGGGATTACCATACCAGCAAAGGTGCTGAGCCTCTTGGGGGCCACCCTTTCTCTTCTTTTCCTATTTCAGGTACAAAGAGCAGGAAGCCGTTCGAGAGTAGGACGGGGTAGTCGTGTACATGGGTGTAAACATTTAAGTTGTGTATATACAGTAGGTGTAGTAAGACCGAGATTGTTATCGGCATCAGTTTGTGAATACTCGGTACAGTTGAAAGGTGTATGTGTTGTTGTTGTTAACGGAAAGGGATAGTAATGTGTAGTCGCTCGGGAATCTAGTCCATCAGACCGGTACAATGTGTATGTAATAGCCTTGTTAGCCACGTGGGTGGTTAACGGCGTGTAACACCAACGAGTTATGTTATTTGATGAGGTGTGTAATCCGCTGCAGTTTGATGTTAAGTGTGTTTATGTTGGAAGGGGTGTTACAACTCGCATCTCTCATGCACGATACTCATACTTACACGATGAATGGGTACACATGTTTATGTAACATGAGTTCCAATCATCAAATTAATTCTTTTGTACCATGCACATAGTAGTTTACGCACCTATACGTAAAACATACTCTAAGCGGTTTCTCGCCCTACCCCCCTTAAAAGGGGTTACGCCCGCGTAACAGACCATATATTATCACTGAACATTGGTTCACTAATTCAAGTATCATGAAGTATTTTACTAACTCATAAACCGTGTTCGGTTAAGCCTCTAAGGCTTCAAGGCGTTTATGATTAGCCAATTACTCACAATTGCTAGGTATACTTAACCTTTGAATTACGGCCCACTGGATTTTGCTGCATGACCTGATAACTAGAGCTTGACTCGCCCTCTAGGTATTCTCAATGCATTATTCAATCGTCGCCTGGTATCTCTTACCGTATGCGAATTCGATGAGTTATAGATTTTCTCTCCAGTTCTCTGGGAATCTACTTCGTATAGCACTGTATACCTTTGTGATTACTCACTTACTATTCCCAACTTATTGTTGGTTAAGGTCAAGTACTACTCAGTATGTAGTGCTTCCTCGTTTATTTTATATGTTTATTTACAGTCTCTGTACAAGAATTCTTCATTTATACTACTATGCGTTTATTATGTATCGGTCCTGGGACCTGTGGGTTACTGCCCACGTTCTTTGTGCATCTTTGGCCAATGGCCGCACGGTTATTTCTCTAGATTCTCACTCAACAGGCTTCGTTGACATTTCTCAATTCCTGGCTCTCCCAACACGATCATTACGCACAAGTGCAATACTCAAAACACTCAGTCATACAGAGTGCAGAAGAGTAAACCCTTGACAGTAAATCTCTCATGAGATAGGAATGAACATGTCCCCTTTACCACATTTCTCATCAGCTTCATATCATTATCTTATTTTACTCTTACAATGGTCGCTTACTGCACACCATATTCTTACTCATTTTCATGGCATCCGCTACTACTTTAGCTTCCATCCAGGTGTTCTCGCCATTTACGCTATGGCCTTCCATTCACTTGGCTCAACAATACGCTATTCTTAACTTTCTCTGCGCACTTGCGCACTGCTTACTCTGCAGTTCATATTGCACACATGCCGTGTTCACTACTCATCCGACTACTCTATCGGTTTCCTTCCATTGCTATCAAGCCTTTCTACATACTATTTGATTTCAAATACTCCTTGGCAATATACACATGCTCAGGTTTTATTACACCGCTTTAGCGGTTTCACATTACATAATTAGGTGGTAGCCTTTCTCTGGAGGATTCACGCAATTGCCGCTCCCTAGACCCCACATAACAAGTGGTATCCCCACACTAAAGTAGTGGTTCAATCTCCACTGTTTCTTCTTATGCCTATGCAAAGGTTCGGAATGTTTAAATCTACAGTTTGTAGTTAGTTTTCCGGCTTACAAGCCACATTGCCTCGCCCTGCTCTATGCGAGCTGCTCATACAAGTTTCTTCTTCTCCGTATAGCATTAATGGTTTGGAGGTATTACTGGGTTTTGATAAGGTTGTTTCCTCACGCTTCCGTACATGGAAGTCTCTTTAAGTGGTCTTGATATTAATTCATGCCTTTTGGCAATTTAGGGTGTTCCCTTGTTTAGTGGGATCCCTTCGGAGTTCTACCCGAGTGTTCGCTCTAACGCTTGTGTTCTCAACACGATGTTTCGTTCAACTACTGTTGACTTCGGTACCCTTCACGGATTTCTCCTGGGTGTTACTGAGTTGCGCCATCACATCCGGCTTGAACTCCTGGTTATGTTCAATTTCTTACTCCGCGTTGCGGTTATGTATACTTTGAACATCCCATTTTGGGTTGTAGCGTCTCCCGTTCTTGGGTAGACTATTAATTCTTTTCCTTGACCTTCTTGGTCAGGTCTTTAATCTCTTCAATGAGGTATACTGTGGAAATTCTATTCCGTTTATCAAACGTTTATGCGTTCATTTTCGGCCTTCGCCGTCTAGTTTACGCTGGACACTCATTCCAGGTATTAGGTATTCCTCGATTCTTGGGACATATCCAATGCCCATACTTAATACTCGGTGCTTCTCGCACTTTTAATCTTCCCATGCTCTCGTAGTGGGTTCTTGACTTCTTCGCTTACAAGTTGTCTGTGTCCTTCGGTCATTCGAGGTCTCCAACTGTGGTTTGAATTGGTTCTTTCGTCCGTAGTATGGAGTGGCCTACTTCCCGTGTCCGTACTCTACTTGTATACATACATGGAGTATCTTATTGATACGTTGCCACTTACCCGACTAACTCATAACTGGTATGTCAGGCCTGCAAGCTCCTTCGGAGTGCGGTCGTTCCATGTCTCGTTGTGTACACATGTAGTGTCGGTCACACGCCTAGGTGAAGTGTTCTGTTGATAACTCCTCTTATATCGTCCTATGATAACTACCGTGGTTCCCTGGTTTGGTTTTAAAATTTGGGGGTTTTGGAAAATTTTGCGTTTGAAAGAAAATTTGAGTTGAAAATAAATCTTCACGGCATTTAAATGCCCGTTGCTTCTTGCCAGATATGGCTTCTCATCAACTGGTATGCTCCTTATGCAATGATCAGGTCGTTACGCCCTTTCAAGGTTTCGTTTCACAATTCTTAGGGTTTGAGTTCCTGTATTGGCTTCCATGGCCATCATTGTACTTTGCTAAGTACTTATTGCTTGTTTAAGTTCCTCTTAGCTGTCCCGTTATTACTGCACTTGCCGTGGCAAGTGCGCGGTACAGGCGGTGGTTTTTGGGTTAACTCATACCGGTCATGGTATTGTTCACATTATATTTGGTAGCCTTGTCGGCTCTTCCTTGATCCTTTAGTTGGAATAACTGCTCCTTAGAGCTGCTTCTCATTTATCTTGACATGACAGTCATTCATTTAGGTGCTTCTCCACTCTTGGAGTTCCTTAATTACTTAGTTTTATGTTCTACCTCGTTGCTCGTTCCCACGTCTCTACTGCGGTTACCGAGGTTTAACTCATTTAGGTACTACTCCTGTAGTCCTATCTGGGTATGTCCCGTAAACATGCTCGTGGTTGTCTGAGCTATGTCGGTTAGGTTTTGCCACCTTTTTGGGTGTGGTGTGGTTGGGTGGGTGTACCTACTCTGACTAGTTCTTAGTCGGTTAATATACCGTTGCTGGTATAATTTAACTATGGCGGTCCGTGGACTTGAGTCCGGTTTTGTTACTTCTCATTTCCCCGCTTTGTCGTACGGTTGGTACTTTCTTCTTGCTGCTGCTGTCGGCCAGCTAGGTTCTCGTGACTGCTAAGCATGTCGCCCCAAGCTGCCACAGATTCTGGTCTCCTTGGATTAGGATGTCTCGATCTCCCGCCATTGAGTGCGGTTATTGTCGTTTCAGCGGGATCCGTCTCCGAGATTTCGGTTCTCGGGGTCCACCGCATGAAGGTTCTGGTTCATATTGAAATATTAAATAAGTGACAGATCGGGTTTCCCCATCTCTCTGGCGTTCTTTCCCAAGCTTTAAAACGGGGGTTATGGAGGGCGGGTCTGGTATTGTAGGTATCCAGTTCATACTGGGAGGTCCTAACTAGCGCATCTCTCACGCTACCACTCAACCCTTAGCCCTAAGTCTCTGATTCCGAACTCGGTATTTCCTAAGATCGGTATTTCCAGTCATCAGAGCGATACTTCGCTCTGATACCATTTTGTAACACCCCAACCGCTAAGCTCGTCATTACCTCTTAAACTGTCACTAAATGCTCTTACTCACGTAGCGGAACTCTAATTACAACGAGGGGTGATACAATGCCGTTAGCCACCCATATGGCTAACCAGGCCTTTCTCACATACCGTAACGGTCTGATGAACTGGAACAACCGAGTACACAATACATATACAATACTCAAATCATTTCTTTACTATACCGAGTTTACAATATATGGATGCCGACAGCATATCGGTCTTACACCTCTTTCAATACATAAGTAATTAAATCTACTACCCATGCAAACCACCGACCCCGTCCTACTCTCGAATGGTAACATCTTCGGTGTACTGAAAGATAAAACGTTGCCCTTAGGGGCTCAGCTTAACGCTGCATATGAAATTCGCATACCCCGAGCGCTAAACGGGTACGCCGACTATTTGTCGGATACACATGGAGTTCATTTTAGTCAAACAACATGCATCATAGCAATACAATATATATGTGTGTATTACTCCAGGAATCTACATCCAATCATGGAATACAATTCCTAACTAACATAACAGGGTTGTTAGTTGTATCTGTTTACTCTTTGGCCTTGAGGGTTATACCTCACCATGCCTCGTTACTCATTCAATATCTCACCCGCTCTCTCGGGTTACTTATTCATATACACACCCGTTCTCTTGGGCTACTCATTTAATACTCACCCATTCACTCGGGTTACTTATACACATTATCTCACCCACACTCTTGGTTATTCATACTCGTTATCTCACCCACACTCTTGGGTTATTTATACTCAAGCTATGTAGATACTCAAGACACTATAGGTCCTACGTCACGCTTGTTACTCTTAATACATTCTCAGGCCAAAAACTCATGGCTCTCGAGCATAGTCTTACTTCCCCGGTTTCGACCCTACTCTGGTCTAGCATGGTGGGAAGGTTCAACTAGCTCACAGGAACTCTCTCTTAGTTCCAAACTCCTTTACATAGGTCCGAATACTCTCGGACTACTCTCATCCCATACACTCCTCTCTCGAGTTATAATAATATTATGTGTTTTAGTCTAGAAGCATCACACTCGATGTTTCTAATGACTTTGGGAACATTACTCAAGTTCGGTTAAACTTAGGTTTTAAGAGTTACCCATACGTTTCCTTACTCATGCTTTCGGTATTTGCTTATATCGGGTAAAATCCTCATATAGGAGGTCGACCATGTCTCAAGGGAGCTACTAATCCCTTAGGTTTATTTTACCTTCTTTAATAGTTCACATCTTCGAACTATCTTTAATCCTCTTGAAGGAGGTTCACTTATCTTTCCACTCTCATTTGTTTCGTGGATTGTGTCATTATGGTTTACAAACCGTTATCGGGTAATTACTCAACCCGCACATCTCCTTACATTCTAGGGAGTTCATATGTTTGCGTTGTCGTTATACTTTAACGGATAGTTTGTGTGTTGCACGATTTCGTTATCATAAGCATCGGCCCGATCTAGGGGTCTCTAGCCAAACGTTACTCACTACGAGGTGGTCCATACACTATGTTAGACCACACCGGCATACATGTATGTTAGCTCATTCAAAATAAAACAAGGCATACATAATCAAACAATGGATTATTTTCATGCTTTAATCTTGATTAAGCCGGCACATAAACACACAAATCAACGTAACTCGGTTAGCACGCGGAGTATGAGAAAATCATACCTTTCACCGGGGTAGCTTTACCATGTGTTCTCACCATACTAGGTTCACCACTTGGTCCACTGATAACATTCAAATGTTTATATTAACATTAAGGCGTTACGGTATGTAAAACTAATACTCCCGTACTTAACCCCGTTATCCCGTTATTCCTAGTTTATTTCATGTGTTCTTAAACTCACAACTTTCTCATTCACTTCTCAAACTTGTTTACACTCTTAATGACCTTTAAACATCATTAATCAAGTCATAATTACCTTATACTATCATTACCCATCAAGCCCCTACCTTAGAATGGCTTTAAAATGGTTTTGTGAAGAAAATGGGGTGGTCGGGTTTGTGTCCGGGTTTACAAACCCGGACCAGTGATTTGGTCACTCTCGGATGTATTTTATGACTGGTCCGGGTTTGTGCCCTGGTTTACAACCCGGACCAGTAGTTCAGAATACTCTCGGGTGAATTTTAGAGGTGGTCCGGGTTTGTGTCCTGGTTATAAACCCGGACCACTCCTCTGATATAGTTTGCTGCCGTGTTTTAGCACTGGTTCGGGTTTCGTACTTGTTTACAGACCCGGACCACTTGCAGGTTTGAAAAATATATATTTTTTGCTTCTGTTTCAACTCCAAACTCATACCAACTTCTTCCCCACTCTTCCTACATAAATTCTAGCATGTTTTGACATTGATAAGCATTCAAAGCTAACCTAATCCAATCATATCTTCATCTGTGCTTAACCCATTTCACTGAATTTTTCATCTGTTACAGATTCTAGTTTGTCTCTGATGCAGTTTTCAATCCTTTCCTCCTTACCATTCTAACTCCACGCCTTAACACAATCAGTCCCATTGTTTCCTAGACAAATTTTGACAGAGCTTGCCCACTTCCTAAGCACTCTCACAACACTAAACAGCTCACAAAATCAGTTTTACATCCCTGTTATATAAGCACTAATATCACTGCTACTACACAATAAATTCCTCCTGTTATCACATATATAACATTTAATCTCATGACTTATTTCCCACACTAAAACCTCATTAAAACAGCTCCACTCATCAGTAAATATTGTAGCATCATAGCTACACTAAGCAAGGTCATTTATTCACATTCAAACATTATGTTTTACAGAGAGCAAAACCATCCCATGTTTAGTTCATTACCTTGCTAGTTTTTATGTTTCTTTTCTCTCTTCCTCCTTCTCTTGTTCTCTCCTTCTCTTCTTGTTTCCACACCAACAAAGGGTATCGATTGTATCTACAATCTTATTCCCATGCCATACATAACAAGCTAGTTTAGTTCTCACGTTTCTCACCAAATTAATATTTCAAGAGTTAGTTTTAGGGCTTTATCACTAAGGACTTACCTTACTCTCTTGAGGGAAAACTTTGAACAGCAAGACTAGCAAAAATCTCACCCTCTGTTGAAGAACAAAACCGGCTGAAAATGAAGCCAAGTTCAACGTGGGCATTTTTTTGATTTAGCAAGAATAAGCTAGAAAGATGGAAGACTTGAGCTTATATTTACCTTGGAGTATAAAGAGATGGAGGAGACTTAAAACACCTCTTCGAGCTTCAACAGAGGCTAAGGTCAAGCAAATGAAAATGAGGTTTTAAGTTTTGAAGGGGGGATAATGTTGCCCTTTACAAGAGGAATCCAACGGTACTAATTTTGTGTGATTTGGTGAAGAATCGAGCAAGAATGGAGGAAGAAGGTGTGAAGCTGTTTGCTCTCAGTTGGAATCACCATGGAACTCACAGAGGAAGAGGAAGGCTCTGTCTGAGAGGGGGAAATCGTGAATCAGAATGAGAAAGGGAGGTGAGAGAGTACTAATACCTCTTTTACTATTCCCCACTTACTTTATTTCTTTTGCCCTTGTGACTTAATAAAACTAGCTAGTTACTTAAATGTGTGTGGTGTGTTAATTAAAACCGGCCCCACACAAAAATAAAGCTGGGAGCATTTTTCATTATTTTACAGAAAAACGCTCGTTAATTTACCGGTAATCACTATTCACTAACCGGCCCATTTTTCGGATTTTCTCATTTCTTTATTTTTAATGGTTATTAAACTCCCATTAATGCTAATTATATTATATAGTCAACCATAATTTTTACGGGTCCATTTGACCGCTTAAAGTCACGTTTTCAGGTTTTCTCGAAAAACGTGCTTTTAAACTCCGATAGTGTTTTAATCCATTATTTGAATCCGTTTTATTCGGAATCATTCCCGTATAATAATTAGGCTAATTAAGCCTTAGTAATCCATCTAGGACTCTAACGAGATCATATATCTCCTTTACTCGTAAAACGCGCGTTTTAGCGCTTTTCACGTTTTACGCATTTTCCTTTTCTTTTGGTTTTTTCTCTTTACCAATACTCTCTAGGCACTATAGGCCTTTATTAATCGTATTAGAATAGAATTAATTTAATCACCACTTTTAGGTCCGGGGGATTAAAGTTGGAGACAGGGCTGGAGCGCGTGATGAATGTAAAGGAGTGCAGGGGGCGCCTGATATTGTGATGGGTAGATAGATATGTTTGCAGACGACCACAAATGAAGAAGTAATAATAGATAAAACGGCGCTTTGAAAGAAAAATAGTCGCGTCAATTCTGGTTCTGGGTTGCACGTCCTTGTTTGTGTCCGACCATTTATTGTCGGACGTCTCACAAGCAGCCCGCAGTGTTGTCCGACCTTTTCTCAACGGACAGGTTCCATCGGTCCGGCCTTGAGTGGACGTGCTGCCACGGACGGGCTTATCCCTTGTCCGGTTATATTTCCACGGACATGACTTTGGACAAGTCTTGGTCTTGTCCGACCATTTTTACACGGACATAACATGCCCTTCCTTTCCTGTCCTGCCTTTTTTCCATGGACAGGTTATTAATTTCGACGCGTCCGAACCAGTGTCCGGACCAGCCTGGTTCGGACGAAAATTGGTTGCTTCTAAAATATTCGTTTGAGCTCCGATTTTAGATCTGTTTACGCCTACGCATTCGTCTCTTCGTCTACTTTGCTCCTAGCTTGGTTTTCCTCATGTTTAACCAATAAATATGTAAGATAACCAATAAAACATAAACTAGAGGAAAAAACCAAAGTGGATAAATGAGCAAGAAAAGTGCTAATATAATATATGAAATACACCCATAAAACATGCTCATTTGGACACTTATCACACCCCTACACTTATATTTTTGCTTGTCCTCAAGCAAAACCAAGTACCCAAGTAAGTAGGGAATGCTCAATACTAACAAAAGTGGAGAACTGAGCAAGAAAAGTGCTAATATAATATATGAAATACACCCATAAAACATACTCATTTAGACACTTATCACCTATCCCAACACTACTATGCCAACACATTTTACTAAAACACTTTTTTTTATATATAACTCTCCTAACATATTAATGTTTCCCATCACTTCATATTATGTTGGCCCAACGCTGTTAGCAATATTTTGAATATGTTAAGTAAAGTAAATAAAATATTAATTCCTATCATCTCTTTATTTCCCCCGCTCACGCTTTTGTCTTCGAAAAACTTGTAGTCACATACATCCCCTCCTCCCTCTGCTGTTGCCGCAGCCGTAAACCATAAATCATTGATCATCTTCTAGCTCATCACCTAGCCCGCCGTGGTAGTCACAGAGTAGTGGTGACAGAGACAGGATGACCTTAAGCAAGAGGTAACCCACAAGCAGTGAGGAAGACCATGTTAGTTGACCTCAATTACAACAACCTTGTCAACAGAGCCTTGAACGAAAGCATCCACTTTTATGGCCTCGCTTTCATTCTAGTGAATGATCGGTGAGTACTCTTCCCTAACCTCGCTCACGAGTCATGAATAAATGGATTCCCCCTATTTTCGCCACTCACTCCAATTAATAAGCAGTGAATTTGCATCCATTCTTTTATGGCCTCGTTTTAAATTGCCGTGTATTTGCATGTGTGGTGTTTTTTTGTCTTCCCACTGTTTCGTAATCATCCTAATAATGACATTAGTACATTCATTTTGCAAAGTCGTTGCTCTTATTAGAGTTTTGCAATGTGTAGTATACTTTACGTCTTTATAGAACAAAACGCATATATAATCACATGGATAAAGCTAAACTTCTTTTTTTAATAGATTTTGAAAAATACGACCCTCTAGCTTGTAGCTATAGCCAGAGTAACGAGCAATCAGCACTGTATCTAGAACGTACTAGTAGATGACATATTAGCATCCGAAAATTTTTATGTTGTTAATAATATCAGACAGTAGTAATAGTTTCTCAGTGAAAAGTAGAAATACCTTGTTCAATTAGGGAAAGGAGTTGTGGCTAAGCTACTCATTTTACTGATTCCAATTAGTATCTTTCTTACATTTAGTTTTGTTGTTATTTCCAGACTGTTTAACGTTGATGATTAGTGTCATTTATAATGACTCATATCACTGTAAATAAGAACGGTGTTTTGAATTTAGTTTCAGGTGTTATGGATGGTTTCTATTATTACGTTTGTTTTTGTCAAGAGTTGGTAATGGTTTGCATATATGTTTTAACTGTATTTTTTGTGTTTTATTCTTGTCTTCAAGAGTGTAGTGTATGTATCCATGCATGCTCAAGGAAGCAACCTGCCTTTATTGCTACAAAATAATATAATAAATGATTCTGGGATTAAATCTAGCTAGTCACTCGAGAAGTATATATAGTATTAATGTAATACTCCGTATTTTCGTTTTTCAGATTTCATGACATTTCGGTTTATATCTTTGCTATGTATGTGTTACTTTGGATAGCTGATGGGACACCGGAGTCTTTAAATTAAAAGACGGGGGCAAGGAGGTCGTTTCCCCTCTTTTATTTTGGTGAGACTTATTAAGGTAGATAAGTCATTTATTTTACATTCCCAATCCATGATCAATTTACAAACCGTGCGTTCTTCCTCGCGACAGTTCTGCGCTCACCCTCTCTTCTTCTCCATTGCTGTGCTTCTGAATTCGTGTGGATCTTTGCTGCGTTGTGGTCGGTTCTGCTGCTACTCCTGTTCAGATTCTTCCCCTCTGCAAATCAGGTAGGTTCGTTGGTGAATTCGGTAGTCTCTTTGCTGTTGGAGAAGCAGTTTTCTGATTTTGCATTCTGTTTTTGGGGCGGTTCTCTGCAAATTCAGTGGCTGATTACGCTGTTCGGGGTTGCAGTGTGTCGGGTCTTCACTCTGCTTCAGATTGGTGCAACCTTCTCTGCAATTCGATGTAAGTGGGGGATGGAATCGGGGTTGTTTGCTCACCCTCGGGGGACTGTTTTATTCTAGCATTTCTGGTTTGCAATTGTGTTGTGATTGTGTGCTTTCTCATCGGTTTTGTGTGTTGATCGATTGGCTAAACCCCCGAGGGTACTGATTTACAATTCTATGAGTTTTGTGTGTGATTTCTGATGTTTTTGGATGAGTTTCTGCGCGTCTGTTCTTTCTGGAATTCTACAGTTTTGCACTGTCCGAACGTCTGTCCGAACTTGTAAGTTCGGACAGGTCATCGGGCGCGTTTTGTTTTTGAAGATTTTGAAGTGTCCGAACATCGGTCCGAACATGTAAGTTCGGACCTGACGCGAGGACGAGGCTCCGTAAAAGTTCCGAAGTGTGTCCGAACTTGCAAGGTCGGACGCAAGTTCGGACACGAGGATTGTTTTGGTTTCTGAGTCTCGACTTACGTCCGAACTTCGACGTCCGGACGTAAGTTCGGACTTTGGCATTTCTGTGACTTCTGATTCTCGGCCTCTGTCCGAACTTGCAAGGTCGGACGCAAGTTCGGACATGCCACTGTTTTGAGCATAACTTCTTCGTTTTAGCTCCGTTTTGAGTTCCGTTTGCGGGGTTGGATTCCCCTATCTGTGTACAAGCTTCTTATGCTGTTTATATGCATTTTTATGCACTTGAGATCTGTTTTGTGAGCTTTTGGTTTTGGGACCTAGTTACTTTGCTTCTGAGCCTTGGATAGTCGGGTCGGGCTGTCCCGTAGCATGCTGCGTAGGAATTCCTTCTGTTTATACTCCTTAGGGTCTCCCTTAGGATGTTATTTGACCGACGGGTCTGTTAGCTGTCTCTACGGCTTCTGTTGTGGGATCCTCGGATCCATAGGACCTTATGTGAGTCCTTCTGTTGTGTTAGCTTGTTTCTAGTGTCCCACTCTTCTGTTGCTGATCTAAAAGTCCGACTGTGTTTTGAAGTGATATTCCGTTCTGCTCTGCCTCTGTTTTGTGGTTTCATTCTGTCTGTCTATATTGACTCCGCTATCCTCTCTGTTTATAAGTATTCTTCTGCTTCTGTTTTGAGTGGGCTTCCTTGAGGAAGTCTTCTGCTTGCTGGGCTGTTTAGCTCACCCCTTTACTTTGTTGCAGATTGAGCTCGTGGGATCTTCCCTTCTCGTCCCTTCTGGAGCTTCGTTATTTTATGTGTCTTTAGACTTTGTTGCTTGCGCTTTGGACGCTTTAGTACTTAGTGTAGCCTTCGGGCCTCTCTCTTTGTATTTGACTTATAAGTATTTGGATCTTGTAAACTCTTTGGTATTTATACAAGTTTCTTATTCGGTTTTGGGATTCGTTGCTTAGAGCCTTGCGACGTTAGGTTGTAGACTCGCGGCGTGTAACGGCCCTAACTCCTAGGCCGGTTTTGGGGTCGTTACAATTAAATATATATTGACTTGTTTATGATTTCATAACTGACCAATGATTCTTCTGTCTAATAGTACATTTATCTCTTCAAAGAGTTCACTTGTTCTTTGTTACATTCTGACCCATCTCTTTCTCTTTTCCCGATCCATTCGCTCTACAGGCTTGCATCCAAATTGCAGCCTTTGTCCTCTTGTTACATGCGTACTGAGACAGCAGCAGTAGGAGAAGCAATAATAGGAGAAGCAGGAGCAATGGAGACAAATAGCTAGTAGTAGAAATTAAATAGGAGAAGCAGCAGCGGCGACACAAAATTAAGGTTTGTATTAAAAAAAAAGGTAACAGCTAGCTAACCATTTCATGATCGAAGGATGTTAGTTAGGGGAAGACCTTTCAACATAGGAAGCGAGTTATAAGTTGTTTGCATAGTACCATTTTTTTGTAAGTAATGGTTGTTTGTTTTGGCGTGCTGGTTTCCTCTCTCACAACCATGACAATACCCAAGTTATGTCAAGCCAAGTTTGAAACTAGTTAATTATTAGAAAGGTGGGACTGTCAAATCTGTATGAAGAAGTATTAGCTGCCATAAATAAATTGTTAATTTTTGTGATAGGATATGAGCAAATTTTGAGAATCTCTGGTTGCAACGTCTAGAAGTATTAGCTGCAATCTGTTGTTGCACATACCTAACTATCACTATAGAATTTGTTGAGTGATTTTTAAAATTTTGTAACAAGAATTTTCTTCTATTCTATTCTGATTCATTCACTACCAGGTAAATTGTGAACTGCTAGATAAGATACTTCAGCAAAGCTCAAGGAAGCTAGTGATTTAGAACTCCATTTTGAAGTCACTGTAAGTGATGTGTGATCTTGCCATAACTCATAAGAAGTGATCTTGTTATTACATCTTTTTTTTAAATTTGAATATATCTATTGTAGCAAAAATTCCTTTTTCCACCACTTCTTCGACCATGGATATTAACATCCATCGGCAACAAGTGGAGAGACCACAAATGCTATTTGAAGGCCAAATATTATAATGAGGACTCAACTATTACTCAATTGATCAGTAATTGCCCTCCGGATGTTGTGCAAGATCAGTGGGTTAGTATAGTTAACTTCTGGAGATCTGATGAAGGAAAGGTAAATTGAATCAATTAATTATGTATTTTAGTAGTGTATTAAATATCTATACTATCTAAAGTTATAATATTATAATGTTTTTGTAGAAACGAAGTGAGAGGGGTAGATTATCACATGCAAAAGCACAGAATAAAGTTCGGCACACCGTAGGGAGCAAGAGTTATGCACGTGTGGGTCATGAAATGGTACACTTCTTCTCTTTGGGTTTAGAACTTTTTCTTCCACTTTTATGACATAATTCTTGATTAATCTTGTAACACCCCAACTACAACCATACACTTAACAACAAATTGCAGCGGAAAACTTAACTCATCACATTACTTAACTCAATGGTGTTACACGCCGTTAACCACCCACGAGGCTAACAAGGCTAATACATATACATTGTATCGGTCTGATGGACTAGATTCCCAAGCAACTACACATTAACATATCCCTTTCCATTAACAACAACCAATAAACATATACATTCCAACTGTACCGAGTATTTACAACTAATGCCGATAACAATTTCGGTCTTACTACGCCTACAATACATACACAATTTAAATGGCTACCCATGTAAAAACAACTACCCCGTCCTACTCTCGAACGGCTTCTAGCTCCTTGTACCTGAAATAGGAAAGAAAAAAAAGGGTGCCCCCCAGGGGGCTCAGCACCTTTGCTGGTATGGTAATCATGCAGCCCGCATACTACCGGGCCACGCACAACTAATTGTCGTCTAAGCATGTGGTTGATTATATTTAAATCATGCATGTAAACTATAAACACACAACACATTACATACCCACAACAATGGGCTCAACATGACTGTCAACACATCTATACTCGTTAAATCACTCATGGTGTTCTTTAACCCTAGAGGGTTTCTCCTCTATTGGAGCTATTTCCTTAATAGACGACATTTACCCACTAGTCGGGTTATACTCCAAATCGTCATATAATAACCTGAGGTTCATATCCATGATCCACATACCCACGTAACAACTCATTTCACATTTCAATGTACAACTTACATAACTTCGCAATAAGAATTGCAGTAAACAATAAACATAACATAACGGGAACGGTTCTCCTTAGGAACCGACCTAAACATAATTAGTTCACTTGTAGAGCCTAGAGAATGCTGCCAAACTCATGATAAGCTCGTTACATAACTCGTTACCGTCCTGCTAAATGAATGGATAACTTAACCCCAAGGTGCGTCGGATATAGTAATCCAAGCACACCAAACAAACATAGATGCCCATGGGCCCGACGTGAGTCAGTAAATAGCCTTGGATAAGCTAAAGGGAAGGTTGAGAACCAAAAGGAAAACAACCATAACATATAGAGAGGATCGAACCTGATATGACAACGACCCCCATACTCACACGCGTGGCCGGAACGACCGGACTCCTCGCTCCCCGGTTAGCACTTGTTAGAAGTCTCATTATTGGACTCAGTACATTAATTCACAAATTGGTGGTTAGGTCTAGTTAGACACACACAAGGGTAGTGAACATACTAACACGCACAAACAACACATAACTAACACACGCATTGCCGTTGTTAGAACGTTCCCATGGTTTGGGTCGTTAAATCCGAATACCGATCCATTATGTGATCCTAGAGTCGGTTAGTTAAGTTTAACACATATTTAAAGCTAAACGGTATCGGATCTACGCACGCCACATAATTAAACAATTGTAAACTCATTACATGTTTTTATCTTAAAAGGTGGCAAACAATAAGAAAAACATATTGGCATACAAGCCGGTGTAATACGGTAGGACACAGGTTGCAAGAAAACCATACCTGTCACCAAGGTCCACTCTATTGTGCCCTCTTAAGTTCCTCGAACAATTCTCGAACAACTGGTAACATTACATTTACTTCATTAACATCGGGGTAACATGATTGTTTAAAGTCTAATGCTCATAACTTACCCCCCGTTAACTAGTTAAATAACTTCACATTTTAAACTTGTTTACTTTCACATTTTATTACGACTTTTTACCCACTTAATTGTCTTTATAACTCACCTAACATGTCCAACAACCTTATAACATCATTACCTACCAATCCCTATCATTACATATCATTTCTAACCTTAAATAGCATTTCTAGAGTGGTCCAGGACTTGGTCCCTATCTTAGGTCCCAGACCAACACTTAAATGAACTCTCGGGTGAAAATTGGCATTGGTCCGGGTCTTTGTACCGACCCTGTAACACCCCTAAAACCGGCCTAAGAGTTAAGGGTATTACACGCCGCGTATTACTACCAATAACGCAAGGCTCTAAAACACTCAAATGCAATAAAGGCCAAAACAGAGTTTATATAAACATTGTAACCAAGGTACTCAATTACAGCGGAAGTAATATGAAATCCCAAAACATGTTTCAAACAGAAACAGAGGTCTAACAGAGTAAGGCCCGAAGGCTACAACATCATAAATAATAGTCTGAACAACGAAAAGCTAAACTCTATAGCTCCAGAATCTTAAGATGATCCTCGCTGATCAATCTGCAAAAAATGTTAGAAGTAGGGGAATGAGCACACAACTATGCCCAGTAAGCAGCGACCGTCATCAGTAAGGTCGCTCAAAACAATTGAAATCAGAAGAAGGAGAAGATAACCGTTATATCCACAATTCTCAATACTCAGAAGTTTCCAGAACAGAAACAGAATGGGACACAAGAGTCCCCGGTGCAGAAACAGTCGGGAGTTCTTAAACAGAGAAGGGACAAGACACAATGCACACACTCAGAAGGGTCGAAGACCCATAGACCATACCAGGTCTCTCGGCAACGCAGAAATGACTCGAAAGAGCCAAAGGGTTCGTCAACCCCACAGAACAGAAAGGAATGACCCACACTCAGAACGACATCTACATGGTATACCACGGAATAGCTCGACCCAGCCATTCACGGCTCAGAAACAATGTGAAATGTCCCAAAACAGAAGGGTTACTTAAACAGAAGCAAGATTGCATTTAAATATGCCAAAACACTCATAAATCAGTAGCACAGGTCATAAGGGACCCGACGCCGCAGACGGCACTCAAATCGGAGTTCAACGAAGAAGTAGAATAGTTATGCTGAAAACAGAGGGGGTCCGAACTTGTGTCCGGACGTCGGTTTCGGACGCAAGTCGAGACTCAGAAACCAAAGATTGTCAAATGTCCGAACTTGTGTCCGGACATCAATGTTTGGACACAAGTCGAATTGAAATCAGATAGAGGAATTCCGAATGTCCGAACATCAATGTTCGGACTGATGTTCGGACGGGTTACGGAAAAGAGTCACGGGGAAGGTCCGACCTTGTGTCCGGACGTCGAAGTTCGGACACAGGTCGAACTAAAATCAGAGGAGAACCCAAGGGCGTGTCCGAACATCAAAGTTCGGACTGATGTTCGGACATACCCCGAACTTTGAAAATCAGTAGAGCAAAACGCACTGTCCGAACTTCAAAGCTCGGACGGAAGAGTTCGGACAGTGCGAAAACTGCATTTTCTAGAACACGAACAGAGCAGAAACTTGTGCAAAACATCACCACGAATCGCCAAATTGATACACACACCAAATCACAGAGAAAAACAGAGAACCATGGGGTTTTAACCATACCAAAACGCAACCAAAACAACAACACAAGCAGAAACCAACACTAAAAGAACCGTTGCAATCCCCATGGCTGAACTTCCAAACCGAATCGAGTAACCACCTACCTCAGTTCGAAGTGCAGAAAGTCCACAGAATACAGCAGCAACAACACCGAACAATCGCTCAACCAGACAATCCAATCAGCTATGAATTCCCACAACAATAGACAAAAATCAGAAAACTGCAAATGTAGAACCCTAGATCATCAATCCCAAATCTGTAATACCAACCTGATCACGGATAACACCCAACAGTAGTGTAGCCTCAACAATCAGAATCCCCAACGCAGAATCTTCGTCACTGAATCAGTATATCCAGAATTCCAAAATCAGAAACTGAGAGGAGAAAATCAACCTCGGAATCCAGAATTATCTCAACACAAACCTGATTAAAGAGGAAGAGGAACGCAGCAGCAACGAGACCTTCTATCCAATTCCAGCAGCAGAAATCTCACAGAGGCAGAACTTGAGAGAGAGAAGAGAGGGAAGAAGAGGCAAAACTGTCGCTCTGAAGCACAACGATGAGACGCTCCCACGATCTATCTGACGTGATTACTAATGATCAGAGAATGAAAGTAAAATAAGGAAACCTTTTCCTTATAAATCAGATAATTAATTACCTTAATTAATTAACCAAATGACCTCCTCGCCCTTGACAAATGAAACAATGTCGCTGACGTCCCAACTGACAGCAAGAGATTTAAATCCAACTTTAGAATAACGTTGTAGCAGATATAATATAGGTTGCAATTATACGGGTTATAACAGACCCCAAGTCCCGGACCATGTTGTTTGTGCAACTCTCGGCCAGTTTTAGTATGTGGTCCGGGACCTTAACCTGGAACAAGTCTCGGACCTAAACTACAGAATTCCATATTATTCATTTTCAAGCCTTGTTCAACTTGTTATCTTCACCCTTGTTTACCCAAACTTCATACATGTACTTAGGCATATTCTAATACCAAAGTATCACTTTGAACCACCTTAAAACATAGTCCAAACTTGTTACTCAATTTCCTTACAGCATCTCTTAACACTTGTAACATTTTTCCTTAGATTTCTAAGTGGTATATTGTGCCTACTACCTCAACTAACCAAAGTGTTGTCCCACAAACATTACCACCACTCGAAAAGCATTATTTCTCACAAACACCTCCTTTACACAACTCCTTCTATTTCCACAAGTTTACACTTAGACCTTCACAAGGCATTATATTTTTCCTTTGTTTACCAAACCTTGAACAAGACTTAACACTTCACATATCATAACTATGGTGTGTATAAAACACTCATTGATTTCCAAATCCTCCAAGACTATGCCATGGCATCTTAACACTTAAGAACAACTTAGTTCACCTTCTTTCACCATCTTTACACTTAACCATTCCTAGTACCTTTTAGGTCATAAAAATCTCATTACTACACATAAACTCCTTTGTTATCAACTAAATTTTGCTATAGCTTCTCTTGTATATTCTCACACCCAAACACTTAGGTTTTCACCTTTTGACAACCAAGAACACTTAATCACTTAATACACATTCCTTACACACAAACATATTGTTTTTCATCCTTTAACCATCCCAGACATTCATCTTCACAAGAATGCTCTTTAACACAAACTAAACCTTTAAACTACACTACATCACAATATAGTGCATAAACTTAAATTGCTTGGCACTTAGGCCCTTAAATTGTATTAATCTTAAACACTGAATTTCCCACATAATAATTGCCTTCAACCTACAATACACACATCACCACATATGCCCTTTACTAGCCACCTTGTGGCATAGTTTTCTATCTCATTTCCCATTGGCTCTTTAGGTTGTTTTACAAGGCAATATAAACTCATTTTTCTAAGGCATAAAACTACATTAGGTTAGGTTATTTACCTCTTCCCATTCAAGACTTCCCACTTGTTTTTCTATGTTCTTTCTTAATTGAAAACCGGCAAGGAAGCTTGATCACTTGTCCACATACTAACCAACATGTAGATAAGGGCAATGAGCATTAAGCATTATACCTAAGCTCATGAATAAACCCTAGATTACTATAAATGTTTTAAACACTAAATGGGATGTTACCTTGGATTTGCAAGGGAACTTGATTAAATAGCAAGAGAGGACTCCTCCTAGTCCTTTGAAATTTGAATTAGCTAAGAAGAGAGCAAGACAAAGCACCATTGTGAGGTGAATTTTCGGACATGTACCAAAGTGAGAGGAAACTTAGATTTTCTTTGGTTTTCTTACCTTGAAGCAAAGGAGAATGACAAAGGCATGAAAATATGAGCTCAAGCTCCTTCAATGGTGAATCTCCATGGCACCAAAATGGAGCTTTTGAAGATTTGAAAAGACAAAGTTGTAGAGCATGGACTAACTAGAAGAATGGTAGTCTTGAAATTGAATTTGGATCATGGAGCTAGAAGTTATATGCAATGAAAGATGGAGATGGTATAGTTGCTGTAGCAAAAACGAAATGGAGAAGGGAGGAAGAGGTTGGAGACGGTGGGAATCAAGAAGGAAAGAAGAGAATGAGGTGAGAGAGTACACTTTGAAGATATTTATGTTATAAAGCAAAAGTAACCTTTTACTTATTTTTTCTTTCTTTCTTTAACTAACTAGTAAATTGTGATGACTCACACATAGAAAACCGGCCCCATTTATATTATAAGGTTTATTCTGGTTCTTTGTTGACCATTTAATTGACTTACATCGATCTTATATCTTAAACTAGCACTATTTGAGCACTATTCACAAATTAAGGCACATAATTGTGAAATTTTTGATTTCCCATTGATTTAGACTTCCTAATGTGATATAAGTAGTACACATGTTGTAAAGAGTAATGATGGACATTTAGCCACTCAAAACCCATTTACAAGACAATTTTTAAAAAAATGTGCTTTAAGACTCCTTAAAGCACATTTTGTGTTTAACTTGTTTTCAAGCTTAGTTTTCTTAGTAATTGATTTAAAATGTTCATTATCATGTTAAAAAGGTCTAGTAATGACCTTTAGGTCTTATACAAGGTTATGCCAAGTCTAGAGCAAGTATTTGCTTAAATTGACTTTAAGGTGTTTTCTTGTGTTCTTTTTGGTTTAATTGTCTACCAAAGTTTCATAAGGACTTAATTAGCCTTATCAAATCATAATTTTATATTATTAAGTCTTGGTAGGCTCTTTGGGTCCTAACCAAGTTCACTCCAAGCTTAGAGCATGTTTTTGCTCAAATTATGTTTATGGTACTTTATTGTTTTTACTATGGTTTAAATTGTTCACTAATGTTTCTAAGGCACTTTTTAGCCTTAATATACCATAGTTTAATGTTTAAAACAACATATCAAGGTTTGATGTATTTCAATCTACCCCCTTAAAAGAACTTCATCCTCGAAGTTCACATTTCCCACGCATCATTTGGATTAGAACACGGGGATTACTTGCAAAATAAAACTTCCATAACCAAACATACTTTACATCACAACCTCGGACTTAACGGTCCGGGTAGCATATCCACATCCATACATAACATAACATGCTTTGCATAACAACCTCGGACTCAAGGTCCGGGTAACATACCACGTTTGTATCCACATATCACACCCTCAGACTCTCAGTCTGGGTACATAACCAAATTCAGAACTCAACCACATTAGGACTCAAGGTCAAAATAATATTTATTACACATACCACACAACATGTCTTATCATGTATAGCAACCCAAATACCTTTTATATACACTGTTATCCCGCAGATTCCTTTGGGAGATCCAAAACAATCACTTAATCTTTAACATATATACTTCACATGTCACGGTCCAAAGACAAAGGCTCATACGTCCTCGGCTCGTGAGCAAGTACTACAAAAATATTCTTTGTGAGGTTAAGTAAGAGAACTTTCATTATGTAAAGTATCTATCGACGTTTTATAAATACCGATTCAAAATCCTTTTGAAAACACAACAAACTCCAAGTCCACTTATGCTCTTTGCTTTTTCTTAGCGTGGTTAATTGTGACCACTTAAGGGAGCTTCAAGAATCATCCAACCCTGATGTGATCAGCATCAGTGTTGAACTATCCTTCCACCCCAATTTGTGTTTGGCTTCCCCTGATCACATGCAAATCAAGTTCCACCTCCCACTTCATTTTCAAGCATCAAATAATACACTCATTTCCAATTTTCTATCTTTTAGTCTTTCTAGTCATAATCATTACATCTCCAAAGGATAGAACTCCGTCCATCACTTATCTCCATTCACTCTAATCCAGTTACCTAGGGAATCTTATTCTCACTAGGTTCTATGTCGGTTTCATACCCTTTCATGAATCACTATATTACATATATACATATATTTTATCAAAATACAAACACACGGTTTTACATTTATACACTGTCAGGGTTTTGTTCCCGGGAGTTTCTTTACTCCCTTAAACTTGTACTACCCACAACAATTAACAAAGTAGTCACACTTATCACAATGGTATTTCGCATCTTCTGTGCAAAATTACCACAATTAAACCATGAATGAATGCGTATGTTTATGTAACGCACGCACCAATCATCCAAACAAATTATTTTGTGCTATGCACAACATAGTTCACGTACACTTGTACGGTAAAAACACACTAAGCGGTTTTGCACTCTACCCCCCTTAAAAGAGATTACACCCACGTAATCAACCACTGAACATTGGGTTAAAAATGTTCTACCATCGTGAAGTGTTTTAACTTCCACGCGGTCTGTTAATACAATGTGTTCTGGTTAGAGGATCTTAACCATATTGGCGGTTTAGTCCCTAAACCAAGAATTCTCATTGGAGTTTGCTTTAACTCTAACTGGTTTCGATTTCTGGCTGTGAGGCTTCTAGGCATTAATAATTAGCCATTCACTCATGTTCACTATGCACATTCAAACTTGAATCACTGGCTCACTAGTTTCTGCTGCGCAACTCTGATAACTGTAGAGCTTAGTTTGCCCCATTCGTTTATTCTTACTATATTGTACATCTCCCATTTATCACCTTTATCTTGGTATCTCGTACCGTGAGTGAATTTGGTGAGTTACAAACTTTCTATCAACTTCCATGATAATATATTGTGTATACTGCTATGTATTTCACAATGATTGACTTGATTTTCTTCCGACTTTCTGTTAGTTGAGATTGACGATACCACCTAAATGCAGTGGTCTTCGTTCGGTTATTTCCCACACTCGAGGTATATTCCATACCGATATTTGGTATTTTGTGCTACTGTAGTCATCGTTGTTTAATTATGCCTCCAATACATTTAGTTTTGTACATGTATTCTTTCCTTGGTATGACCTTGCATTTCCAATGCATCGGTCATTATAGCATTATAAGCCTCTTTCTACTTCCATCACCATTAACATTTCCCAAGTCCTAGCTATCCCACTCGATCATTACTGCGCAAGTGCAATACCAAAACACTCAGTCATACAGAGTGCAGAGGCGTAAACTCTTGGCAGCAAATCTCTCTTATGCGATTGTAATAGGAATGAACATTGTTTTTCACTGAGATTCTTATTTCGTAATACTGGCTACTGGCTTACTGCCTGGTTCATTTGTTAACACTTACCGTTGTATCTCCACTGGGTTTAACTCATAACTCTGCTCATTCACCATTTTATCATTTAACAATACTTATACAACGGTCGCTTATTGCGCACCGTATCCTTACTCATTATACAACATCAACTTACACTGCATCCGCTATTATATTAGATTCTGCCATTACACTGTGTTTCGCCACTTATTTGGCTGATTTTTGAATATGCTATTCTTCGAGTCTTTATGCTCCTTGAGCGTTGTTCACTACACATTTAGCATCACACACCTATGGTGGTTGCTATCAGACTTATTACTCTTCCGGTCTCCGCCACTGGTACGAACATTTCTTTCCTTAAGACGACTACTCAAATCATTCTTGGGTAGTAACATATGGTCACTCTTTAACATATTTCTTGAACTTGACTCACATAGCTACCGCTCCCGCGGTTTCACAATATCGAGAGGTATCCCCACTCTTAAAGCAGTGGTTCGTTCTCCGCTCCATTCATTTGTACAACATAAACTTCTGCAATCGATTAAATTTATATAACATATCTTGTTTGTGGCTTATAAGCCTTATTGCCTTGAGCTCCGCTCATTGTAGGTTGTTCACACCCATTTACTTCTCTGTACAACATTACATGGTTTAGGTTGTATTGGGCTCCATGACAAGGTCGTTGCATCACGTTTCCTTTCATGGGATGCCCCTTAGGAATGTCAGTCTGCCTCCTGACGACTTATGTTTTACTGTGTTTTAGTCACTACATTTTATTCAACTTCAGTTGACCCTAACACCCTTCACGGATAGCTCCTGGGTGTATCTAGGTTATGCCATTACATCTGGTTTGTACTTGTGGGTACTTTTAGTTAACTACGCCATTTTGCGTTCTTAGCTGGGTCTACTAGCCTTTTCTGTGAAGATCGTTATTCCCTGGTGGTCTAAGTAATCATTCCGGGAGTTTCATCCCGTTCATTGAACGTTAATGTGTCCATATCAGGCACTTGCCTTGCCATATATAGGTTGGGTCACCGTTCCAGCTATCATGTTTGTCCCTCAGGCTTCTTAAGACATATGTGATGTCTTTACTTACAAGCCAGTGCGCCTCGCACTTCTTGACTCATGAACATTCCCTTGAAATAAACTCACTAATTCCTCTAGTCCCTTTAACTTAACTGGGTTCCTTTACTTCAACCATTCTTGGTAATCCGTTACTCTTGTTTGACTTTTACTGCTGACCGTAGTATGGAGTTGACTACTTCCCGTGTTCCGGACTCTACTCGTGTACATATGTGGGGTACCATACTGATACATTGCTACTTACCCAACTAACCAATAAGTAGGTCTGTCAGGCCCACAAGCTCCTATCGGAGTGCGGTCGTCCCACATTTCAGTTGGTACACTCGTAGTGTCCGTCACACGCCTAGGTGAAGTATTCTGTTGTCAACTCCCTTATATTGTCCTGTGACAATATGCATTCCGTGCTTCCCGAACTTAATCAAGGGAAAGTCTCTCCACCGTTATATCATTATAAACTCCATCCATTCCCTAGGGTTGCTACCCTTGGGTTTATCGGTTTCCATCCGGTTATTTAAAAGTAAACTGGGTATAACTTACCTACCGTGTGGCACTGTGGCCGGTGTAGGTCTTCTGGTTTGGTTTTAAAAGAAAATGGTTTGAAATAAATTTGAGTTTGAAGGAAAAATTCCCGTGGTTTCACAACGTCTTCTTGCCTCAACCAAGTCTAGCTTCTTGCTGACTGGTGTATTTCCAATTACAGGGTCAGGCTGTTAAGCCCTTCCACGGTCACGATTATCTCACTCAACTTCATGGTACTTTACCAAGTACTTCGTAGTTGTTAAAATTTTTCCCGAACAGCCCTGTCATAGCAGCACTTGCCATGGCAAGTGCGCCATGCTAACTGGCCATCGGTTCAACACACACACCGGTTGCGGTATTGTTCATACCCGCACTGTCATCAGTGGCCTTGTTGGCCCTTACTTGATCTTACAATCTTAACGATAAATCCTCTGGGCGACTTCTCACTGTCTTTACATGATTATCATTAACTAGGGTGTTCCCCATTCTTGGAGACCCTTTTTACTTAGTATTGTATCCTCTTCGTAGCCCGTTCCACGCATTTGTCGTGGTTATTGAGACTTGTCTCTTGTTTGGGTACTACGTTGTAGTTTCCTTAGTCGATTGGTATACCGTTAGTGCCATTTTTTAACATTTGTGGCCCCGTAGACACTCGTCTCGGGTTCCATTACTTCACTTCTTGCCTGTTGCACGGTTGGTGCGTTGCAAGCTGGTTGTTCTCGACTGCTCGGCATGTCGACCCAGGTTACCGGAAATTCCATTCTCCATGCATAGGATTCTTCATTCTTCGCTATTAAACGCGGTTAACATTGTTAAGATGGAAACCGTCTCTGGGATTCTTAGTTTTCAGAATCTACCGTATGACAGGTTCTCCGTACTTACAGAGGTACTTAATAACAGCCAGATCGGGTATTCCCGAGTAAGAGAGGACTTCCATCTCTTTGGCGTTCTTTCCCAAGTTATAAACAGGGATTGTGGAGGGCGGGATGGATATTGTAGGTTTCCAGTACACACTGGTAATTCCTAACTAGCGTATCTCTCACGCTATCACTCAACCCTTAGCCCAAAGTACTTAAATCCTAACTCGGTACTTCCTAAGCTCGGTAATTCAGTCATCAGAGTGATACTTCGCTCTAATACCACTTTTTGTAACACCCTAACTACAACCATACACTTAACAACAAATTGCAGTGGAAAACTTAACTCATCACATTACGTAACTCAATGGTGTTACACGCTGTTAACCACCCACGAGGCTAACAAGGCTAATAATATACATTGTATCGGTCTGATGGACTAGATTCCCGAGCAACTACACATTAACTTCCCTTTCCATTAACAACAACCATAAACATATACATTCCAACTGTACCGAGTATTTACAACTAACGCCGATAACAATTTCGGTCTTACTACGCCTACAATACAAACACAATTTAAATGGCTACCCATGTACAAACAACTACCCCATCCTACTCTCGAACGACTTCCAGCTCCTTGTACTTGAAATAGGAAAGAAAAGAAAGGGTGGCCCCCCAGGGGGCTCAGCACCTTTGCTGGTATGGTAATCATGCAGCCCACATACTACCGGCCATGCACAACTAATTGTCGTCAAAGCATGCGGTTGATTATATTTAAATCATGCATGTAAACTATAAACACACAACACATTACATACCCACAACAATGGGCTCAACAGGACTGTCAACACATCTATACTCGTTAAGTCACTCATGGTGTTCTTTAACCCTTGAGGGTTTCTCCTCTATTGGAGCTATTTCCTTAATAGACGACATTTACCCACTAGTCGGGTTATACTCCAAATCGTCATATAATAACCTGTGGTTCATATCCATGATCCACATAAACCACGTAACAACTCATTTCACATTTCAACGTACAACTTACATAACTTCGCAATAAGAATTGCAGTACAACAATAACACATAACATAACGGGAACGATTCTCATTAGGAACCGACCCAAACATAATTAGTTCACTAGTAGAGCCTAGAGAATGCTGCCAAACTCATGATAAGCTCGTTACATAAATCATTATCGTCCTGTTAAATGAACGAATAACTTAACCCCAAGGTGCGTCGGATATAGTAATCCTAGCACACCGAACAAACATAGTATGCCCCCAGGCCCGACGTGAGTCAGTAAATAGCCTTGGATAAGCTAAAGGGAAGGTTGAGAACCAAAAAGGAAAAAAACCATAACATACGGAGAGGATCGAACCTAATATGACAACGACCCCCATACTCACACGCGTGCCGGAACGACCGGACTCCTCACTCCCGGTTACCACTTGTTAGAAGTCTCATTATTGGACTCAGTACATTAATTCACAAAGTGGTGGTTAGGTCTAGTTAGACACACACAAGGGTAGTGAACATACTAACACGCACAAAAAACACATAACTAACACACGCATAGCCGTGGTTAGAACGTTCCATGGTTTGGGTCGTTAAATCTGAATACCGATCCATTATGTGATCCTAGAGTCGGTTAGTTAAGTTTAGCACATATTTAAAGCTAAACGGTATCGGAACTACGCACGCCACATAATTAAACAATTGTAAACTCATTAAATGTTTTATCTTAAAAGGTGGCAAACAATCCGAAAAACACATTGGCATACAAGCCGGTGTAATCCGGTAGGACAAAGGTTGCAAGAAAACCATACCTGTCACCAAGATCCACTCTATTGTGCCCTTTTAAGTTCCTCGAACAATTCTCGAACAACTGGTAACATTACATTTACTTTCATTAACATCGGGTAACATGATTGTTTAAAGTCTAATGCTCATACCTTACCCCCCGTTAACTAGTTAAATAACTTCACATTTTAACTTGTTTTACTTTCACATTTTATTACGACTTTTCACCCACTTAATTGTCTCTATAACTCACCTAACGTGTCCTAAACAACCTTATAACATCATTACCTACCAATCCCCATCATTACATATCATTTTCTAACCTTAAATAGCATTTCTAGAGTGGTTCTGGACTTGGTCCCTTCTTAGGTCCCGGACCAACACTTAAATGAACTCTCGGGTGAAAATTGGCATTGGTCTGGGTCTTTGTACCGACCCCAAGTCCCGGACCATGCTGTTTGTGCAACTCTCGGCCAGTTTTCGTATGTGGTCCGGGACCTTAACCTGGAACCAAGTCCCAGACCAAAACTATAGAATTCCATATTATACATTTTCAAGCCTTGTTCAACTTGTTCTCTTCACCCATTGTTTACCCAAACTTCATACATGTACTTAGGCATATTCTAATACCAAAATATCACTTTGAACCTCCTTAAAACATTGTTCAAACTTGTTACTCAATTTCCTTACAACATCTCTTAACACTTGTAACATTTTTCCTTAGATTTCAAAGTGGTATATTGTGCCTACTACCTCAACTAACCAAAGTGTTGTCCCACAAACATTACCACCACTCCGAAAGCATTATTTCTCACAAACACCTCCTTTACACAACTCTTCTATTTCCACAAGTTTACACTTAGACCTTCACAAGGCATTATATTTTTCCTTTGTTTACCAAACCTTGAACAAGACTTAACACTTCACATATCATAACTTTGGTGTGTATAAAACACTAATTTGATTTCCAAATCCTCCAAGACTATGCCCAAGGCATCTTAACACTTAAGAACAAGTTAGTTCACCTTCTTTCACCATCTTTACACTTAACCATTCCTAGTACCTTCTAGGTCATAAAATCTCATTACTACACATAAACTCCTTTGTTTATCAACTAAATTTTGCTATAGCTTCTCTTGTATATTCTCACACAAAAACTTAGGTTTTACCTTTTGACAACTAAGAACACTTAATCACTTAATACACATTCCTTACACACAAACATATTGTTTTTCATCCTTTAACCATCCCAGACATTCATCTTCACAAGAATGCTCTTTACACACAACTAAACCTTTAAACTACACTACATCACAATATAGTGCATAAACTTAAATTGCTTGGCACTTAGGCCCTTAAATTGCATTAATCTTAAACACTGAATTTCCCACATATAATTGCCTTCAACCTACAAATACACACATCACCACATATGCCCTTTACTAGCCACCTTGTGGATAGTTTTCTATCTCATTTCCCATTGGTTCTTTAGGTTGTTTTACAAGGCAATATAAACTCATTTTCTTAAGGCATAAAACTACATTAGGTTAGGTTATTTACTCTTCTCTTTCAAGACTTCCACTTGTTTTTCTTTGCTCTTCTTAATTGAAAACCGGCAAGGAAGCTTGATCACTTGTTCACATACTAACCAACACGTAGATAAGGGCAATGAGCATTAAGCTTATTACCTAAGCTCATGAATAACCTAGATTACTAGAAGTTGTTTTAAACACTAAATGGGATGTTTACCTTGGATTTGCAAGGGAACTTGATTATATAGCAAGAGAGGACTCCTCTTATTCCTTTTCGGACATGTACCAAAGTGAGAGGAAACTTAGATTTTCTTTGGTTTTCCTTCCTTGAAGCAAAGGAGAATGACAAGGCATGAAAATATAAGCTCAAGCGCCTTCAATGGTGAATTTCCATGGCACCGAAATGGAGCTTTTGAACATTTTAAAAGACAAAGTTGTAGAGCTTGGACTAACTAGAAGAATGGTAGTCCTGAAATGAATTTGGATCATGGAGCTAGAAGTTATAAGCAATGAAAGTTGGAGATGGTATATTTGCTGTAGAAAAAACGAAATGGAGAAGGGAGGTGGAGGTTGGAGATGGTGGGAATCAAGAAGGAAAGAAGAGAATGAGGTGAGAGAGTACACTTTGAAGATATTTATGTTATAAAGCAAAAGTAACCTTTTTACTTATTTTTCTTTTTTCTTTAACTAACAAGTAAATGGTGATGACTCACACATAGAAAACGGCCCCCCTTTATATTATAAGGTATTTCATGGTCTTTGTTGACCATTAATTGACTTATATCTTAAACTAGCACTATTTGAGCACTATTCACAAATTAAGGCACATAATTGTGACATTTTTGATTTCCCATTGATTTAGACTTCCTAATGTGATACTAAGTAGTACACATGTTGATTAAAGATTAATGATGGACATTTAGCCACTCAAAACCCATTTATAAGACAATTTTTCAAAATATGCTTTAAGACTCCTTAAAGCACATTTTGTGTTTTAACTTGTTTTCAAGCTTTGTTTTCTTTAGTAATTGATTTAAAATGTTCATTAGCATGTTAAAAAGGTCTAGGAATGACCTTTAGGTCTTATACATGGTTACACCAAGTCTAGAGCAAGTATTTGCTTAAATTGACTTTAAGGTGTTTCTTGTGTTTTGTTTGGTTTAATTTTCTACCAAAGTTTCCTAAGGACTTAATTAGCCTTATCAAATCATAATTGAATATTATTAAGTCTTGGTAGGCTCTTTGGGTCCTAACCAAGTTCACTCCAAGCTTAGAGCATGTTTTTGCTCAAACTGGTTTATGGTACTTTATTGTTTTTACTATGGTTTAAATTGTTCACTAATGTTTCTAAGGCACTTTTTAGCCTTAATATACCATATTTTAATGTTTAAACAACATATCAAGGTTTGGGGTATTTCAAATCTGATGCTGATGTTATGTTTACTTTGTGTTTGTTTAAAAATACTTGTGTGTGTATGCAGAAAAAAAGAGATGATAAGAGTCCTGCTCGGACAGCTTTATGGCTGGAATCACATGAGCGTCCAAGTGATGCACATTTGACGGTATTTATTTCATACATTAAGCTTTTTTCATTTCAAGTCTAAATAGTAGTTATGTTATAGGTACATAAATATAAAACTTATCTTTTTGAACTATAATGCTACAATCTAATTTTTTTAATGATGTGTTAATGAAGTCTCAAATTAGGGAGATTGATGGAAGACAAAATGAAACCGGTCAGAACTTGGGATTAGACGATGACGCTGTTGCACAGGTCTTCGGTATAGACAAGAGTTTGGTTCGGGGTTTAGGATTAGGTGTTACTCGATCAGATGTTTCTTTCATCAACTCTCGAGGTAAATTCAAAGATTTAAGTATCACTTCAAAGGATGAATCATCGAGTGACTACAAATTCCGGAAAATACTTGAGGTTGTGACTCGTATGGACAAACGAATGAAAAAGCAAGATCATACGATAAAGAAGCTAAACAAGACCGTTGAAAGGCTGAAAAGGAAGATTGAGGTGGAGGAAAGTGAAGAACTAGATTTAGAAAGTGTTTTAAGAAGCTCAGATGCAGAAGAAGCTCAAGGTAAGTTTTGATTAGAAAGTGTCTTGTAAAGTTTTAATTAATCTCCGCTGGGGATTGAAATATTATGTTGCTTTTATATGCTTAGAAGTAATGTTTTTTATGTTTCTGTAGGAGATTCAAGCTTAAGAAACCAAGACCAGCCTTCTGAATATTAAACTATTTTAAGGTAAATGATAAGTGTGAAACATATAGACTTTTAGGGTTTAAATACCTTATAACTTGCAACACTTTAGGCAATGTTTCCACTTGCTATGTGAATTTTCTTGGATTTATGTTTTGATATGAACTGATATATTTTATGTATGAAATGCAGAAAACGGTCTTGGAATCACATAGTACACTTCACAAGCTTCGCAACGCAACAAACAGGGATCAAATCGGAGCTCAAATGAAGATTTTAGAGGCAAAACAATCTCGTCCGGACCTGTATCAGGACATACAGGTTCAGACACATGTCGACGAAGCATTTTACGCACAGCGTCGACATGTCCGAACCAGCAGGTCCGGACGCTGGTTCAGACATGTCGGTAAATCCAGCGTACAGGAGCCAATCGACATGGTATGAAAGGATAAATTAATTTTATCCTTTCACACACCTCTTCCACCGACTTACCTTCCTTTTTACCCCAATATCACTATAAATACACCTATAACCCTCCATTAAAATACACACCATTCACTACCACATTACATATCAAATTCTTCCTCCATTTTTCACACTCCATTCACCTAGATATTAGACATCCATCTCACCCCGTTATCATCCACAAAAACCACTACGTTGTTATTCTGTCCAACCTCTGACCGACATATTACCAGTAAATATGTCAGGCTAAAGAGGATACACTCTGGGTGAAGGTTAATTTATAGTTTGTTTAATTATGTAATTTATGTTTTTACCGGTTTAATTTAAATACAGTTTGTTACGATTAAAGCTTATCTCTTGCCTTTTTAATAAATTTCATGAATTTATTAAATGCTTTACTAAATCTATTTTGATCAGATCTGTGATAAATAGACAGGTTAATTAAGCCGTAAATCTGTAGAAAGCTTATTATGATTTAATAAGTTAGTATTTTCAGACGCAAATATAATTTCTCATACTTAATCCGTTTACATGTGTTTTGCTCGAATCTGGATTAGACCGAGCATGTTCTGGTAAACGAGTTCTTTTGAGTCTATGTGAATACCCCAAACCTTGATATGGGGTTAAATATCAAATTATGTATGTAAAGGCTAAAAAGTGCCTTAGTAACATCAGTGGACAATTTAAAACGTAGTAAAGTGCAATAAAGCACTAAGACACAGTTTGAGCAAAAACATGCTCTAAGCTATGAGTGAGCTTGGTTAGGACCCAAAGAGCCTACCAAGACTTGATAACATTTAATTATGATTTTATAAGGCTAATTAAGTCCTTAGGAAGCTTTGGTAGACAATGAAACCAAACAAAACACAAGGTAATACCTTAAAGTCATATGAGCAAAAATGTGCTCTAAGCTTGGGATAAATGTGTATAAGACCTAATGGTCATACCTATACCTTATAAATATGTTAATGAACATATTAAATCAATTACCAAAGAAAACCAAGCTTGAAAACAATTTAAAACACAAAAATGTGCTTTAAGGAGTCTTAAAGCACGTTTTTGAAAAAATTGTCTTGTAAATGAGTTTTGAATGGCTAAATGTCCATCATTACTCTTTAATTAACATGTGTACTATATAGTATCACATTTGGGTGGCCATATTAGTGGGAAATCAAAAATTTCACTTCTATGTGCCTTGTGTTATGAATAGTAACTTTTATAAGCTAGTTTGTAACATATAATGTTATAAGTAATTAAATGAGCCAATAAAGACTATATTACCCTTCTATTAAAATGGGGGCCGGTTTTCCAAGTGTGACTCACAATTTGAACAAATAAGTAAGTTAAGTAATGACAAAGCAAAAGTACTATTTGCTTTTAGCTTAAATATCTCCAAAAGCAAGTGTTATCTTCATTCTCTCTTGTCCTTCCTCCATTTCACACGGTTCCAACTCCTTCTTCCTCTCTTCTTCTTGTTCTCTCTCGGTAATATATCACCACCACCATGGAAGTCCACCTTTGACCACATGTAAAATCTAGCTCACTTAACCAAATCAAAAACAAACACCACCATTCTCTTAGTTAAGCCAAGCTCTACAATCTTGTCTCTTCAAAACTTCAAAACCTCCATTTCGGTGCCAAGAGAAACCACCATGGGAGGAGCTTGAGCTCACCTTTTCAAATATTCATACTCTCCTTTGCTTCAAGGTAAGGAAACTCAAAGAAAATCCATGTTTCCTCCATGTTTTGTTGTTGTCCGAAAATTCACCATTAATGGAGCTCTTATATTGCCTTGTTCTAGCTTCATTTGAACCTTCCAAGGGCTAGGAGGAGTCCTCTCTTGATACTTATTCAAGTTCTCTCCATTCCAAGGTAAAACAATTACCTTATGTGTTTAAAACAATATATGTAACTAGGGTTTACAATGAGATGAAGCTTAAAGCTTGAATACTCATTATGTTGTTTGTACAATGTATAGAACTTGACAAGGAATCAAGTACCCCACCGGTTTGTAAGGAAACAAGAAAGAAGTTTGTGAGGAAAAAGAGGTAAACAAACTATCTCAATGTAGTTTAAATGCCTTAGGAAAATGAGCTTGATTTGCTTGATAAAATACCTAAGGAGCCAATGGTGAGTGACCTAGTAAAATGTTCTCAAGGAGACTAGTAAAAGAACATATGTTTTGGTGTATGTATTTGCAGGTCAAAGGCATTATTTATGTGGGAAATTCAGTGTTTAAGGTTATGCAATTTAAGGGCCTAAGAGCCATGCTATTTAAGGGCCTAAGTGCCAAGCAATTTAAGTTATGCACTATATTGTGGTGTAGTGCTTAATGTGTGAAGTTGTGTATGAAAGTGTGTTTGATGGATTTTTAGGTGTTTTGAATGAAATAAGGTAAAAACCTAAGTGGTTGGATGTGAGTATATACTAGGGAAGCTATGGCCAAATTTGGGAAATGTGTAAGAAGTTCTAAGTGTTTAAGTGGGTTTTGGTGAACTAGGAAGTGTTAAGGTGAATAAATGTTTACTTGAAGAAAAAACAGTGTTAAGGTGATTGGAGTGAGTGATGCAAGGATTTAGGTGTTGTCTTGGAAGAAGTTCTAGGAATTCAATGGGTGTTTTGTGAATGTATTAAAGTCTTGGAGAAGTTGTTTAAGGTTTAGGTAAGGTTGGTGTTCAAGGAATAAGTGATGTTTAGGTATGATGTGAAAAGGAGATTTAGTTAGTAAGAAAGAAGTTGAGAGGTGATGATAAGGTGTAGAGGAAACACCTTGTATTGTGGTCATTATAGGTGAAATGCCACCTAGAAATCATAAGGAGAAAACATTGTAAGTGTTAGGAATTTGTGGAGATATAAGTAAAGGTTTAAGGAATTAGGAAAAATAGTTTTGTGAGTGTTTAAGAATAACTTAAGGGGTGTTTTGAAGTGCCAAATGATGTTAGAACACATTAAGAGGCCTTAGGAGAAGTTTGGTGAAGATTTGGAAAGTTTTGGTAAGTTTAGAAGGCGACCGACCCAGGGGGCCGACCCGTTTTTGGGTCGGTCGAGCCTCTGTTAGATGTTGGGAAAATGTTCGGTGATGGTCCGACCCAAAAGGGTGGGTCGGACATGGGTCGGTCGGTCAAGTTTCAAAGGAAGGAAAAAAGTTCGCACATGGACCGACCCAGAATGGGGGGTCGGACGTGGGTCGGACGGGCATGTTCGTAAGGAAGTAAAAGGGTTCTGTAATGGACCGACCCAGCTGTGGGTCGGTCGTGGGTCGGTCGGACCAAAAACATGGTTTAAGGTTATGAAATGATATGTGATGATGGGGATTGGTAGGTAATGAAGTTATAAGGTTGTTAAGGACATGATAAGTGAAGTTTAATGGTGATTAAGTGGTGTGAAAGTTTGTAATAAAATGTGAAAGTAAAACAAGTTAAAATGTAAAGTTATTTAACCAAGTTAACGGGAAAAAGTTATAAGCGTTAGACTTAAACAAACATGTTACCCCAATGTTAATAAAAACACATGTGATGTTAACAGTTGTTCGAGAATTGCTCGAGGAACATAAATGGACAGGATAAGTGGACTCGGTGACAGGTATGGTTTTCTTGCAACCTGTGTCCTACCGGATTACACCGGCTTGTATGCCAATGTGTTTTCTGTATGTTTGCCACGTTATGATAAATCATGAAACGAGTTTACAGTCGTTATTGTTATTGTATGTTTACGTGCCGATACCGGTAACCTCTAATGCGCTTGAAGGGCTAGTTAACCACTATAGGTAAACGTAAGAGAACGGTATCCGGTAATAACGTTTCGACCTAAGGAACGTTCTAACCACGGCTATGCGGAGTTGGATATGTGATGTTTGTGTGTGGTGTTTATATGTGAGTGTACAACTCTCCTTTCCCTTGTTTGTGTCTAACAAGACTTGACCCAATGTTGTGATTGTTTAACTAAGTTCAATAACGAACTTCTGACAAGTGTTAACGGGGGGAATGAGGAGTCCGGTCTGTTCCGGCCACGCGTGTGAGTATGGGGGTCGTTGTCATAGCAGGTTCGATCCTCTCTGTATGTTTGGTTGTTTTCCAATTTGGTTCCCAACCTTCCCTTTAGCTTAACCAAGGCTATTACTGACTCACGTCGGGCCACAGGGGCATACTATTGTTATGTTTGTTTCGGTGTGCTTGGATCACTATATCCGAGACACCTTGTGTTAAGTTAACCGTTCATTTAACGAGACGGTAACGAGTTATGTAACGAGCCTATCATGAGACTGGCAACAATCTCTAGGCTCACCAGTGTATTGGTGATGTTTGGGTCGGTACCTAAGAGGACATTCCCGTTATGTTATGTGTTTTGTTGTGATGCAATATCTATTGCGGTGTTATGTGGTGCACATGGAAACGTGCAAAAGTGTGTTAAGTGTTATTATGTAGCGTATGTTATATGTTGTAAAATGTGAAGTGTGTGGGTCATGGATATAATTCCCAGTTGTGATAAGAGACGTTTAAGGATAACCCGATTTAAGGGTAAGTGTCGTCCATTAAGGAAGTAGCTCCGTTGGAGGAGAAACACTCTAGGAATGATGAATACCATGGGTGACTTGTTAAGTAGGATGTATTATCCGATTGTTGAGCCCATTGAGGCGAAATGTTAAGTGTGTGTGTTTATTGTTACATGCATGATTTTAAATATAATCAACTGCATGTTAAGACGACAATTAGTTGTGCGTGGCCCGGTAGCATGTGGGCTGCGGGATACCATACCAGCAAAGGTGCTGAGCCCCTTGGGGCCACCCCTTTCTCTTCTTTTCCTATTTCAGGTACGAAGTGCTGGAAGCCGTCGAGAGTAGGACGGGTAGTCATTGTACATGGGTAAACATTTAAGTGTGTATATACAGTAGGTGTAGTAAGACCGATGTTGTTGTCGGCACCAGTTTACAGATACTCGGTATAGTTGACAAGGGTATATTATTGTTGTGTTAATGGAAAGGGATAATAATGTATAGTTGCTCGGGAATTTAGCCATCAGACCGGTACAATGTATATGGATTGCCTTGTTAGCCACGTGGGTGGCTAACGGCGTGTAACACCAGGGAGTTAAGTAATGTGATGAGGTTTGTAATTCCGCTGCAGTTATTTTGTAAGTATGTAAATGTTGGATGGGGTGTTACACTATGATTTAGTTCTCAAGATAATAACAGGAATTTTGCCTAACTATTATAATAAAACCGGTAGACATAGCATAAAAGAGCAGACTATATAAACCTGAACCCAGAGTCCCATTTAATTTAACTTTTTCTCATTTTTTTATCTTTCTTTTTAATTTATAAAAACAAGTCAATTAATCCCCCCTTTTTGTGACACCGCTTAGGAATTAGATAATTCCCCTTTAGTCCCACGGTTCGATATCCGGTCGCCTCCACTTTACTATACTACTGCGACCGGGATTTGTTTGCAGCCCGTAAGGTATTTTGAGTTTTTAATTTATTTTTCATCTGTTTTAAATACGTCAGTTCCAACCACCACATTATACTGTCTGCAAAATGGCGCCGTTGCGGGGACTTGATTTATTCTAGTGCCTAAGCCCCGGATAATTCACTTGCTATATTATAATATTTTTTTTATACTATTTTGTTGTTTGTTTATTTTATTTCTACTATTTTTTGTCATTTAAATTCCAGCAATTTAAATATAGTATTAATTATAGTCATTTATTTCCCAGTCATTTAAAATTCCTGTCATTTATTTTCCAGTTATTTAAGTTTCCATTGTCCTTTAAATTTCAGTAATTTAATTCTGTCATTTAAATTCTGTCATTTAAATTTCTGTCATTTAATTTATGTCATTTAAATTCTAGTCAATTTAATTCCAGTTCTTAATTTTCTAGTCATTTAAATTATTGTCATTTAAATTCTCTTGTCATTTAAATTCCAGCAATTTAATTATGCCCTTTTTCTTTATTTTATTTTATTTTTTTATTTTCTTAACTGCATTTATTTTTATTTCTTTTAAGTTTATTTAATTTCAGTTTATTTAATTTGTAAAAACAAAAATAGAAGAAAAAAAAATAAATCTAAAAATCTAAAAAAAAGAGATTTCATTAACTATTGAGCTGTTTCAAATTCCCAGTTTCTTTTGCTATTTTGAGTGGTGAATGCCTATTACAAGGTCACACAGCCTCCCGGTCAATATTAATAATCATACGGTTAGCTACATCCCTGAGATCGAGAGAACCTTTCTGCGCACTTTAAGGCAGAAACGATCTCAACAAAACACCACCACGGTGATAGAATCTAACCAGGAAGCGAAGCAGATATGACATCTTCACCAGCTACAGTTCGTAACATCAACAGGCCATCTAATCAAGGACAACAGCCCGCCATCATCCTTCCCCACCTTACCCAATCCGAATACGATGAGTGGCAAAAGCTGAAGCCATATCATCAGATCCGATGCGTAAAGGAGTTAGGCATGTTCGATGGCTCTAGTCCTGACGAAGCTCTGTTGCATGTCACCAAGTTTTTGCAGCATGCCAACAGTCTAACCGCAACTTACGCAGTACTCCAATACGCGAGGAGAGTGTCCCTGTTCCCTCACAACCTGACGGGAAATGCGAGTAAATGGTACCACAACCTTACACAAAGTACCATTGGTACTTGGGATGAAATGGCCACCAAGTTCTACGACAAGTTCCTGCCCCCAATCCGAACGTTAGAAATGATTGCTGAGATCTACATTTTCAAGCAGCCAGGGTCAGAAACATCTGCGAAACTTGGGACCGTTTCAAAGGACTACTGTGACGTGTCCTCACCATGGTCTCACAAAAGAACAGCTATCTCAATTGTTCTACAAAGGCTTAATCAATCAATGCAAAACAATGGTACTATCCTCTTTAGGTGCTGATATTTTGAAAAAGCCAGGGGAACAGTTTCTGAATGGGATAGAGTCCCACTGTGAAGAGATCAGAGACTGGTCCACAGGTGGATCAAGAGGAGGCACACCAGGTTTATACCACGTAGGAGAAAGTGACAATAAGTTCGACCAGCTGATGAGAAGCCATGAGCAACTCATGGAGAGCAATGCGCAGCAAGCGACGAAGGTAAGCACCCTGTAGAAAGTAGTTGAGCAGATGGCCATGAATCCTACCCCAACAAGCAAAGTCGATGACTTCCCGATCATCTACAACCCCTCCTGGCTATGCTCCTCTATCCCTATCATCTTCTGATATATCTTGTACGCAATGTGGTGGGTCACACGTTATGAACAATGCCCCCAATTACAAGAATTAAAAAAGCAGAGGAAGCAAACTTTGTTGGCAACAATTTGGGGTATAGACAACCATGGCAGCGCAACATGCACCCCAATTTTCAAGGAGGCCAAAGGCAGTATCAGCAACCGCCTTATGGCAATGATGCTTCTTCAAACCGACTGACTCAACAACCTCCTTCAAATTCCGACTCTGGAATGTCCCAATGCAGGAGATGTTTAAAGCAATGATGAGTAAGACCCGAGGACACACAAGATGAGTCAAAGCCCTTCGTAAAGACCAAAAGCCTTGCAATCCCAAATCCAACAACTTCTCATCCAACAAAGACCATCAGACCAACTTCCCTCACAAACCAATCCAAATCCACGAGAATATGCAAACGCAATTCATGTAGTGGACCAACCCATCCCCACTAGCTCAAGGGAGCAAAGCAACAACCCGAGAGTGAAATGGTCCATGAAGTGAAACAGCGGGCTGTGGAAGAAACCTCGACATGAACCAACTGAAGCTCTATGCCAAATTAGTTGAGATAAATGAACTGATGGAAGGTCCACTAGACTTTGCATCGCAGCAACCGGAGAGCGAAATGGTTCATATAGTGGACGACTTTACTGAGGATTTAAGTTACTCTCTATCACCACCCCCGTTCAAACCTGAGCTAACGACATCAAACCTTTTGCTTGAGTTTGAGGACAAGCCATCAGAGGACAACTTCTACCTCAACTTCATGGAGTCTCCTCCCTCTGAAGTCAACTACCGTTATTTTCCCTTCTTCTCTATGCTATACCCAGAAAATGAGGATAGTTACATCCTCAAAAATGAAGAGGAGGAAATGCTCACTCCCGCCAGGACATCCAAACTAAACGCTACAATCAACTTCGAGGAGCCACCTTCCTCTGAAGTTGAATTCAATCAGGGCTCTTCCTATGAGCCTCTCCAAGAAGATGAGGATATATACATCCTCAGATTTGAGGAGGAGGAGCCATCCAAATTTGATCTTCATCTGGAGGATCAAGGCCTTCCCCACCCGTGCACCACATAAGTTGGGTGGAAACTCGAAGTCAACTCGCTAAGTGAGAAGGCCACCTTCCCATTTGACCCAGGATCAAAATTTGAAGATACACTCCGCCCCGAAGTTCTACCTGAACGCTCGACGCAGTTAAGGATGTCTTCATCCTTAAAATTGATCAAGAATCCCCACAACTAGATGATCCTCGCACCAAGGGTCATCCATCAAAAAATCTGGACCCTTATTCAACGAAAAATAATGCCCGACCAACCCACCCATTAAAACCCACTTCCACCTTCATTTTCAATCGAGGGGAGGATATTTACATCTCGACTGAGCAAGGAACACCACTACCACCTTGCCTCCATACGGCTAAACAACAAGAGGAGAATGTTTACATTCTCCAGTTTGAGGAAGAAATACAACCATCACCGGTTTTCAATTCAAGATTAATTGCAGCAAACACCTCCTTCAAAACCAGGTTTTGTGGAGTTTGTATTTTCCTAATTTAATTGCTGCAGTAATACTTTTTTGATCCAGGTGGTTCGATCCTACTTGTTGGCCATTTCATATTCCCGTTAAAACCGTTGTCCACTTTCATTTTTGATCTGGGATAATAAAGAACATGCGTCTGGCTAGAGACGTTAAACCCGGGCGGACTTGGTGGGAGGCAACCCACTATCTATACTTTACCTTTCCTTTATTTGTTTTCTCTTTTGTACTATATTTCCCTTTTTATGTTATAATAAAATACGGGTTTTACTTGAGTTCTTCTGGCTGTGTAGAATATTCTTTACAGGTACATTTCATGTAATTCTACAGCTGCACTCAAGTATGGGGGAGCTCTGCACACTCTGCGAACTCTGGGAGTACATCTTTCTCTTATGATATTTCATATTCCCTTTTGCTTTGTTTTGTGTAATTTCCTTTTTCAGATTGCATGCCTGTTAATTAAATTCTTTCTACGCAATGAGGGCATTGCTTGAGCTTAAGTGTGGGGGAGTACTCGTACCCTCGTAGCTTGTTCTTAAGTTTTTCTCTTTTGACAATTTGTTTAGATTTGTTAAGTTTGAAATAGTCAAAAAGGGGAGCCATAGAGGAAATATTGCAAACCTACAAACATTATGGGGTACTAAAAATTTTCAACCATTTAAAAATTTATTCTGATTAGAAATTGCTTAAAGCTTTAAAATAATTATCATTTGAGCCCTGTTTTTAGCTTTGAGCCTGGATTTGAATTGGAATGTAAAGGTGGAAAAAGAACAAGGCAAGGTACTCCTCTGATCCAAACAGGCATATTCTGATCCTAAGCAGGCCTCGTCCATTTGGTTATTAAGTTCTTTGGGGTGCTTTATCACCTAGCTACCTAAGGTATTTTATATCTGGGATAGTTGACCAAAAACCGCTACAAGGGTGGAGAAAAAAGTCTGAGGTGAAAGGAAATTTAACTTCAATCGAAGTATCTTTGCATTATGTACTTAAATGATGAAAACTTCTTATTTATGGATCATGAGTATGTGGCATTGAAAGGTATAATGGAATATGATTTTACTTCATTCCCCTAGTCGTTTCAGGAAATGTGAAAGAAAATAGTGGATTGGATCAGGGTTAAAAACTGGATTCTTATGGCTCTATTTCTCCTTCTTAACTATTTTTTGTATAATTCAAGGTTTTTTTCAAAAACTAAAAAAAAAGAGAGGAAGTTTCTAGTAGTACCCTTTAATCTAGAAGTTTTGTAGCAATCTTTTCTGTGCTCTCCCTGTTGGGTTATTTTATATTTAACTTGTTTAAAGATTCTGTCATAAAGATTTTCTTGAGGACAAGCAAAAGATAAGTATGAGGGAATTTGATAAGTGCGAAACATATAGACTTTTAGGGTTTAAACCTTATAACTTGCAACACTTTAGGCAATGTTTCCACTTGCTATGGGATTTATGTTTTGATATGAACTGATATATTTATGTATGAAATGCAGAAAAAGGTCTTGGAATCACATAGTACACTTCACAAGCTTCGCAACACAACAAACGGGGATCAAATCGGAGCTCAAACGAGATTTTAGAGGCAAAAAAATTCGTCCGGACTTGTATCCGGACATACAGGTTCGTACACATGTCGACGAAGCATTTTATGCACAGCGTCGACATGTCCGAACCAGCAGGTCCGGACGCTGGTTCGGACATGTCGGTAATCCAGCGTACATGAGCCAATCAACATGGTATGAAAGGATAAATTAATTTTATCCTTTCACACACCTCTTCCACCGACTTACCCTTCCTTTTTACCCCAATATCACTATAAATACACCTATAACCCTCCATTAAAATACACACCATTCACCACCACATACATATCAAATTCTTCCTCCATTTTCCACACTCCATTCACCTAGATATTAGACATCCATCTCACCCCATTATCATCCACAAAAACCACTACGTTGTTATTCTGTCCAACCTCTGACCGACTTATTACCAGTTAATTGTCAGGCTAAAGAGGATATACTCGGGGTGAAAGTTAATTTATAGTTTGTTTAATTATGTAATTTATGTTTTACCGGTTTAATTTAAATACAGTTTGTTACGATTAAAGCTTATCTCTCGCCTTTTTAGTAAATTTCATGAATTTATTAAAATGCTTTACTAAATCTATTTTGATCAGATCCGTGATGAAATAGACAGGTTAATTAAGCCGTAAATCTGTAGAAAGCTTATTATGATTTAATAAGTTAGTATTTTCAGACGCAAATATAATTCTCATACTTAATCCGTTACATGTGTTTTGCTCGAATCTGGATTAGACCGAGCATGTTCTGGTAAACGAGTTCTTTTGAGTCTATGATTTAGTCCTCAAGATAATAATAAGAATTTTGCCAAACTATTATAATAAAAACCGGTAGCATAGCATAAAAGAGTAGACTATATAAACCTGAACCCAGGAGTCCCGTTTATTTACCTTTTACTCAGTTTATTTATCTTTCCTTTTTAATTTATAAAAACAAGTCAATTAATCTCCCCTTTTGTGACACTGCTTAGGAATTAGATAATTCCACTTTAGTCCCACGGTTCGATATCCGGTCGCCTCCACTTTACTATACTACTGCGACGGGATTGTTTGCAGCCCGTAAGGTATTTGAGTTTTTAATTTCTTTTTCATCTGTTTTAAATACGTCAGTTCCAACCACTCACATTATACTATCTACAGTAAACTATCTATTTTTAGGAAAAACTATATCTTTTTATGGTAAAACAGTGAAGATATGAAGCACAAGCCATTATAGGATAGTACTGATCGACCAAGTTACCATGGGTTTGGGATGTCCATGGTAGCAAGTGATGAATGGTGACCATCATAGTGGACTCAGAATATGAATATTGATGTGGTGGTGAACTAGCTCCGTATAATTTATTTGATTAATATTCGGTTTAGTTTGCTGGATTTTTCCATGGTTGAACTTAATTAAACTTTTGGTAGAGCTGTGTAACAACTATAATTGCCATAGATCATATGTGCAGCAAATATATATTTGTCTCTGTTATATACAACGTGTCATTTGGCTGAATCCTCTTTAATAGATGATGTAACTTAACTTAATTAACTGAAATAGTCATTAGAGGGTTACCAGCTAGCTTAATTGTCAATCATAATTTTATTCTTGAAATACCCCAAACCTCAGTATGTTTTTTAAACATTTAAATATGGTATATTAAGACTAAAAAGAGTTTAGAAACATTAGTAAAAAATTTAAACATAGAAAACACAAACAAATGCCTTAAGGTCAATAAAGGCCAAAATGTGCTCTAAGCTTGGGATAAGCTGGTTAAGACCTAATGAACTTACCAGACCTCATTTGTATACTAAGGAACATATTAAACAATTACCAAAGAAAACAAGCTTGAAAACAAGTTAAAACACAAAATGTGCTTTAAGGAGTCTTAAAGAACATTTTTGAACAATTGTCTTATAAATGAGTTTTGAATGGCTAAATGTCCATCATTACTCTTTAATTAATATGTGTACTACTTAGTATCACATTTGGAAGTCTATATCATTGGGAAATCAAAATTTCACATATAGTGCGTGTTTTTAGTGAATAGTAACAAAATAAGCAAGTTTACAACATATGTCATTAAGTGTGACAATTGGTCAACAAACAAAGACTAAAATACCCCTTGTTATAATGGGGGCCGGTTTTATAAGGGTGAGTCATCTCCCCTTGTTAGTTATCAAGAAGTAGTAAAATAATAAGCAAAACACCATTACCTTTTACTTAAATATCTCCAAAGTGAAACTTATCTTCACTTCTCATTTCCCTCTTCATTCCCACGGGCCCGATGGTTTAATCGAAGCAAGTAGTTTGATCAACGTGGGCTCAAAGGGGTTTATCTTGACCAGGCGTATGCAAGAAGGGGCACCGCATTCTGCTTCTCGAAGATAACAAAGTCATCACAAGTCGAGACTTAACTTTTTTGAAGAAAGAAAATTTTTCTTTGCAGGAACAATCTATTCAGTCTAATGAATCGGCCAGTCCAATCCCCGTTTTTTCTATTGTCACAAACGAAGACGTGGATGATGTTTTTCCTTACGAAAGGAATAAGGATGGGCCTGGGCCACCACAACAGACTTCCGAGACTTTTGTCGACCTCTCTCCCGACACAATTCATCAAGTCTCTGGATGACATCACCCTGGAACCCACGGAAATGACAATTCTCCATCGCTTTCTTTGTCCGAAACCCAACCCATTGAAGTAATTCCTTTTCTACTTCACCCGACACGGAGCAGGCCCACAACACACGAAGAGGCCCACGACACAGAAACAAAATCAAGACAACATCCCAAATACTTCTGGGCCTTCTAATCTCGCCGTTCCAGAAGACCAAAAACAAGCCCCGGTTCGACTTGCAGATTTACGAATGTAATCAAGTTGGCAGTGACCCATTCACTCATCTTTGTCCACTAGACTTGAACACTCCAGGCCAATTTTGTTACCTCTTTAAAACACCTTACTGACTTCATTCCTTCTCAGGTTTTGTGCTCTCAGGTCCAAGTGCAATGTCCTCTTGAGCCATCATCTTATCAAGTCGCTGTCCAACATCCGGAATGGAGAAAGCAATGGATTATGAGCTTCAAGCTCTCGAGAAAATAAAAAACTTGGGACTCTTGTTAAAATTCCCAAAGGGAAAAAGATGCATCTCTTGCAAATGGGTATATCGCACCAAGCACAAAGCTGATGGATCCATTGATCGATATAAAGCTCGTTTGGTCGTCTGGGGTTCACGCAAAAAGAAGGAGTGGACTTCATGAACACTTTCTCTCCGGTTGTCAAAATGACAACCATTGAACTTTAGTAAGCGTTGCCTGAAACGGAGTGGATCATTCATCAGCTCGACATCAATAATGCGTTTATTCATGGAGATCTTCACGAGAGAGAATCTACATGAAAAATCCCCGATGGTTTGTTGATGCCCCTAACGGTCTTGTATGCAAGCTTTCAAAAATCTCTATATGGCTTGAAACAGGCCTCTCGTCAGTGGTATGCAAAACTGTCCACTAGTCTTACTAATCTTGGTTTCATTAATTCAGATAATGATCATTCCTTGTTCAAATGGAGCCATGGCAATTCCATCCTTTTCCTTGGAGTTTATGTTGACGACATTCGTCTATGTGGGAATGATGATGCCAAGATACTCCAATTCAGAACACCCTACATGATGCTTTCAAAGTTAAAGGATCTTGGCAATCTTACATACTTCCTTGGGCTCGAGTTTCATTATACTTCCCATGGAGTCGGCATAACACAAACCAAATTCCATGAGCCCGATCTTCTCAAGGACAACAACATCACTTCCAAGCGGTCCGTTGCTAGTCCTCTCTCTCCCGGCACCAAGCTTCACTTACAAGACGGTCCTCTTCTCCCTGATGCTACCGAATACCGTCGTCTAATTGGCAAGTTGAATTACCTCATCAACACACGTCCGGATCTCAACTTCAGTGTTCAGCTTCTAAGCCAATTCAACCAAAATCCTTGTCAACCACCATGGGATGCCGCCATACACGTCCTCCAATACATCAAAGGGACGCGCTCGGTATGGCATTCTCTAAAAACACTCTGATTTTTCTCTTTTAGCTTACTGCGATTCGATTGGGCTCTTGTCCATTTCTCGCAGGTCATAGTGGCAACTACATCTTATTCGGTGGATCTCCCATTTCTTGGAAATCCAAGAAGCAAGCTTCCGCTCTCTTTCCTCTGCTGAAGGCAAATACCGAGCTCTCCGACATGTCACCACCGAATTGGCTTGGCTATCCCGTCTTCTCAGTGAGCTTGGTGTCAGCGACATCACTCCCATACCGGTCAAGTGCGACAATAAATCAGCCGTCTACATTGCTCACAATCCGTTCTTCACGAACGCACAAAGCATATTGAAAATAGACGTTCATTATGTTCGTGATCAAATCAATGCGGGCTCATCGATGTCGTTCACATTTCTAACACCATCAGAAGGCGGACATGCTCACAAAGTCTCTCACGGGAAAGAATATCAGCAGCAATTTTATCGATGGGAATGTTAAAAATCTTCAAACTAACAAAGTAGCTCTCTTTCTTAGGTTGAGGGGTGGGGGGTGAGGGGGGGTGTTAGGATGGATTATTCTTTCTTCCCTTAATCTCGTTTATCAACGGCTCTTAGTTCTTTAACCCGTTAGTAACGGTACTTTAGGTATGTATATATGCTGCGGGTTTCTACGTTTCCATATGAATATACAATATCAAATACAATCGTCTTCACTCCCTTCTTTGACTCATCCCGTTCGCCCGCGATTCCTCATCGATCGGCTCCGTCTTCTTCCATCTCCTCTCGATTTCACCTTCTCCTTCTACACAGCAGCCGTTTGAAGAAAGTGTGCGTTGTTTTGCTCATTTTTTTCTTCTATGAGATGATGTCCAGCAAAATCTCAGTTAGTCCAATTGGGTTTTTGCTTCTCTGCTCAATATTATGGAAATGATACAATAGGAAGATATTAGATACTTGTTGGTATCTTAAGAGGAATATTAGCTACTATCAACCTCTCTCAGGTAGTTTTGCCACTGGTTTTGTTTATAACAATGAATGTTTGAATCATACTTATCTTATGGATGTTTTGAATAGGTTGTTTTGGCTACTTGATGTTACATATATACAAAAATATTTATGTACTGTGATCTGCCCGAGTATGAGAATATTAGCTACTGTATAAATCTACTTAATTGAGTAGTATGGGAAAGTGTGGGAAAATGCAGGCTGAGCGTTGTGAGAGTGTTGGGTGAGTGTTGGCTGAGTATTGCGAGAGCGTTGGCTGAGTGTTACGAGAGTGTTGGCTTGGCATTGTGAGAGCGTTGTTAGAGCGTTGTGAGTGCGTTGTGAGATTGTATGGGGAGTGTTGTGAGGATGTTTGAGAGGTGTTGTGAGACTGTTGTAAGAGCGTTATGGAACCTTTTGAGATCGTTGCTGGAGCGTTGCGAGAGTGCTGTAAGAGTTAGCAGGAGCTGTAGCGAGACCGTGTTGTGAGGACCATTGCGAGACCATTACGAGGGACCGTTGCTACACTATTGTGATACTGTTGCGAGACTATTGCGAGACTGTTGCGAGAAGTTGGAAGATACTGCCAGAAAAGAAATGAAGATGTCAAGTGACAACACTTAAAATGCGTTGGTAAAAGCGTTGCGAGCAATGGCAGTGCATATTTCTACCTGTACCAACACTTGAATAATGCGTTGCAATAGTACCTGGCAAACACGATCTAACCACAACACTTTGTTATGCGTTGGTAAAGACCCTCGCAACGCATAAATGCGTTGCAAAAAAGAAAAAAACCATTGTCGTAGACCATTTCCTAGTAGTGTCGGTTGATTTTGAATTACCTAGTATTCGGTTCATGTTGGATTAAGTTGGGTGAATTCAGTGTTTGTTCGGTTGAGTTTTGTTTAAAAAATTCATATTGGTTTGGATCGGTAGGGTGACTTTTGTTTTGCTTGACTATCGGCTTTGATGATTTTGGTTTGGGTAACTTTCGGTCCCGATTTGCCTCTAGGTTTCTCGGTTTTTTCGGGGCATGGGTCTAATTCCGGTTACTTATTCGGTTAAATTTTGTTGACATTACAGAAATCAAACAACTTCATAACGTGATTTGTAAATTTGACTTCAATAAATCTCAACAACTTGTATTAGGATAGCTCAACACTACCATAAGGTTAAGCGTTGAATATTAAGTATACAACATCTAGACATCCAATGAATACCATGCCATATTCCTTAGTTCTTTTGTATTTCATTGCTAAAACATGCTTTGTTCTATTCATTGCATTAAGGCATATAAATGTGTTTGCTTGTGATTTGATTTCATAGAACTCATGAAATCCTTTCCAATATATTCTAGCGAGGGGCATACCCGAGAGTGTATGCAAGGCATCAAAGTGCACACAACAACGAGCAAACACAAGGCGTCGTGCGAGGGTATGAGCGCGGGGTGATGACCTGGGTGCCGGGCGTGCGGTGACGACCTGGACATGGGATGCGTGGTGATGACCTGGGCCTAACCCACATGGCGGCGACCCGGGCGTGCAGTGTGTAATATCAATTTACGCATGACACACGGTGATGACCTAGGCATGGGGCATGAGGTGACGACCAAGGCGCGGGCATCGTGTGTGGGCTGCTCCTCAAGTGCGCGTGGGCAGGCGTGTGCACTAGAGTGCGCTGACGCTGTGCTGATGGCGATGAATTATGTCTAATAAAATATAGTTGTAATACTAAGTAACATAATAAAGAGATTGAGATAATTAACTGCAATTTATTACGAAAATGTAATTTATTAAGGGTTGGACTTAGAGCTCAACGGACTTTAGATTACGGTGGTAACGTACCACCGTAATCTAAAATGTGACATAAGACTTTACATTACGGTTCTTGTATAACCGTAATCTAATGCCCGTTAACCCACGCGCGCCCACACATTGACGAGTCATTTTACTCATTCACGTAACCCGTGCGCACCCACACTAGCTGATGTCGTCGTTTTACCCACGCGGGACTTTGGATTACAGAACCTGCATGTGCGCCCACACATTGATGACATCGTTTTACCCATCCATATAATCCGCATGCTCGCGCCCACACTAGCCGACAACGTCGTTTCTAAAATTTTACATTAAATTGTGCTTAAGATATATATATATATATATAAGAGCCAAATTGAATATTTGTCATATGTATTAAATATAAGTATATTAACATACTTACGAAATAAATAAAATGTTGATTAATACATTTTTGTGTTATAAATGTATTCAGTAATATAATTTGAAGGCTCGTACAAATAAACTAATAAATGTTAAATGTTTTTGAGAATGATTAATAAAAAACTTTCGAGTGACTTAGTCTAAGCCCCCTTAAGGTTTGAAGATATTACAAGTTAGCATCTTGAGGTTATCAATCTATCTGGCAACCCCCTCGAGGTATAGGGATTTGTGACAGTGGACCCCTAAAACCATAAATGTTTTTTAAGACACTAATTCTTTCCTACGTCACAACTTATCCCTTAACATGTTAAATTTCTTCATTAACATGTTAGATTTCTGTTATCTTAGTAACCGTAATTTAAAGTTCACTTTAAATTATGTTTACTTTTATAACCGCAATTTTAAGTCATTTAATACCCAAACCCTTTTATGATTTTTCTCACAACTCTCAAACACACGCTCTCTCTCCCACACGACTCTCTTTGTGTTTTTCTTCAACATCTCGAACCAAAGCCTTAGCCACCGTAGTTCCACCAATCTCCACCAAAAACAGCCACCCTAAACCACCACAACTTCCGCCACTGATGTTCCCGCCAATTGTCACCAAAACAACCACCCCACAACCATCACTCAGGCGGCCTCCTTTTCTAGCTGAAGCAACCACCACTCCCTTCGCCTCTTTGTCGCCGCCTTCTCAAGTAGTAGCAATCCTCATTACATTCAAGTAGAAACAACCCTCACTACATTCACGGTAATTTTCTTAAACCCTTATGCACTTATTTTCATTCTAATGCCTTTCTCTCCGTTAACGGTAATTTTGATACCCTAACTGGCGTAAACAATGTAATGCAGTTCTCTTCATTCACAGTAATTTTGACACCCTAACTGACGGTAACAATCTTATTGTGTATGTGCCTATATAGAGATTAAACTCATAGGACTTCACTCACAAGTTTGAAGACGGGGATGAAAATTTTGAACCAGTAATACACTTGAACTTGTTGTTTTGATCTCTAATGCTTAATAACAACAAAAGTTTTTCATTTCTATCACATCTTGTGAAGCGAAGGATAAGCAATTTTGAGCACTTGATTAAAGTAGTTGGTAATTATCTTAGGTTTTGGTTAGAGCACTTGATTAAATTAGTGGTGATACTATTGTCGTATTGTTTTTGGTTTGGATCTGAATATAGTTGTTCTAGCTAATTACATTGTAATGTTTGGATGGATATACTGATTTGGAAATGTTAAAAATCTATGGGAGATGTTGTCGATTTTTGACCAATTTAACGTTTAAACTTTAGGTTCGTTGACATTTCTAATGTTGTTGTTTCTTTGTTTATGCAACAAGACTACTATATTCCAATTTCTGATACTTAAGTTATATTGATCAGGTTAGATTTAAATGATTAATAGTTTTGTTCTCTGTTTACTTTTATCTTGGATTGGTTTCATGTGAATAACAACAAAACTAAATCAATCATAGTTACCCGTCTAAGATGTACCTAATAGGGGTGCGCCTTGGATAGTCATCGTCGGGACTGTCCATGACCGTTAATCCCACACCTAGGTTGTGAACAATCAGTCTTGGCTAAAAGTGGATGTAGCTATCTTCCCTACATATGTGGTAAGTTTTGTAATTTATAAAAATTGGGAGAGTGATAAAGAAGTGAGGGACGCGTGAGCGTTTGTTTTTTGTTTCTTTTTCTTTTTTCTGTTTTTTTATCACAAAAACTTTAAATTGTTGTAACTTTTAATATATAAGTCTAAAATAAAAAAAAATATATCATTGCTCATCTAAATTCAAGCTCTTCAAAACAAGACCAGTCATGGATATATTTTGACAACTTTTAAAAAAATTATTTTTACATGTATAGTGCACATAACGTAAAAGAACACTTGTACAGGTGGTCATACAAACCTATACAAGTGTTCACTAAAATATGTACATCCTCACATAAAAATATGTACATCCACGCATTAAAAACATACAGATGGTCACATAAACCTGTATGAATCATTAAATATGTACACTTTTAGATTAAAATCTGTACATATAAGGGAGAAAACTTGTACAGTAGGTCATACAAACATGTACAAATGTTTATTAAAGAACATGTACATTCTCACATTTGAACATGTACATCGCCAAATTAAAACATGTACATTCTCACATTAAAATATGTACATACATCATAACATTAAAGTATAGAACGACTTATACATATAATTTTTTTCAAAGTTATCAAAACATGTCCATAACTGGTCTTGTTTTGAAGAGCTTGAATTTAGGTGAACAATGATATAATTTTTTTTCATTTTGGACTTATATATTAAAAGTTACAACAATTTAAAATTTTTGAGATAAAGAAAGAAAAAGGATAAAATAAAAAACAAAAACAAATGCAAACTTTCACCTCGGTACGAACCTTCATACGCGTTTCTTTTTTTTTGGCATTTTCTTGGCTACAGCCGGGTGTACCCATCTTTGGCTACATCCCGGCGCTCTGAGGTTTGATCTTTTTTTAAAAAAAATTGAGATGAGGTGTTGTTGTTTTTTTTTTTTTTTTTTATCACAAAACCTTTAAATTATTGTAACTTTTAATATATATAAGTCCAAAATGTAAAACAATTATATCATTGTTCATATAAATTCAAGGTCTTCAAAACAAGACCAGTCATGGATATGTTTTAACAGTTTTTTTAAAATATTTTTACATGTATATGATGATACATTAAAATGGTAATATGATTCATTAATTTTGTATTATGATTCATTAAAATTGATATTATGATTCATTAAGTAATACGTGGTGAATTCAATGTTTTTATATTTTAATGTGATGATGTACATATTTTAATGTGAGAATGTAAATGTTTTAATGTGACAATGTACATGTTCTAATGTGAGAATGTATATGTTCTTTAATGAACATCTGTACATGTTTTTACGGCCATCTGTACATGTTTGTATGACCGTCTGTACTAGTGTTCTTCCTTATAAGTACATGTTTTAATCTAAGGATGTACATATTTAATGATTTGTACAGGTTTATATGACTATCTATATGTTTTTGATGCGAGGATGTACATGTCTTTACGTGAGGATGTACATGTTTTAGTGAACATTTGTACAAGTTTGTATGACCATCTGTACAAGTTTTCTTATACGTACTATGCTTCATACATGTAAATTTTTTTTAAGTTGTCAAAATATATCCATGACTGGTCTTGTTTTGAAGAGCTTGAATTTAGGTGAACAATGATATAATTTTTTTTCATTTTGGACCTATATATTAAAAATTACAACAATTTAAAGTTTTTATGATAAAGAAAATAAATGAAATAAAAAATCTTACAAAAAAAGAAAAAAGAAAAAAAAAGGAGATGAGCCGGAGGGGCACTTGAAAATTGAAAAAACAAATGACGTACCGTGCACAGATGTAGCCAAAAAGGCTACATACACGTGTAGCCAAGACACATTATTTTTTTATCCCTCTCATATCTCTCTCATAATTTTTCTAAATTACAAAACTTACCCCACGTGTAGCCAAGATAGCTACAGACGGATGTAGGTAAGAAATTGCTAGTTGTGAATGTGTTTTTAATATGTAATTTATTGAAAATTCGGGTAATATCTCTCTACTGTTCTCCGGGTGCATAAGGAAGATTCTGTCAATTTTGTTTTCAATAAATTACATATTAAAAACACGTTCAATGGTGGGATCTAACATGATTAGATGGGTTCAGGTTGATTAATATACCCAAATCAAAAGAGCTGGCGACAGGTGACGATAAAGTACATATTTTGACATATATAAGGAGATGGAACGTTCATGGATGTACAACATAAAATTGGACAACAAGTTTCTTGAAGAAGTCGGTAAGTTTTGTACGGCGTTAGCAAACAATTTGAAACCTTCGAACAAGGGAAATACATTTTGTCTGTGTGTCAATAGCCAAAACAATTTGTAACACCCCTACCGCTAATCCCGTCATTACCTTACAATTACTTACCTTCGTAGCGGATATTACATACACAACGGCGGATGTACAATGCCGTTAGTCATCCACGTGACTAATAAGGCCGGTTACAATACTACATACTATCGGTCTGATGACTTGAATATACCGAGTGCTCTACACAATACATTACCTTTCATTCCATACTCATATCATAATTCAAATACAACTCTAATACATTACTATACCGAGTCTAGTACAATCCTTAAATTACCGATACAGTTTGGACTTCCAAATTCACATTACAATACAAATACAATTCCTATTACTCAACTACCCATGCTTACATAGCAGCCCCGTCCTACACTCTCGAACGGTGGTCGGCTTCGAAGTACCTGTAAATAAAAACAGTGCCCCTAGGGGCTCAGCAAATTGCTGCATATGAAATTCGCATACCCCGCGTGCTAACCGGGGTACGCCGACTACTTTTGGTCGGATATACATGGAGTTTGTTTTACATGCATACACACATACTATACTACGACGATACAAGCATCAATACTTACATACATATACAAGGTCCAATACTTACTAGGGAAGACAATTTGTCAGTCAACCGTTCATGTTAGTTATTCGTTCATCCGATTTAATTGGATGCTCTCTTTCTCCTCTCTCAGGTTCATAAGGCTTACACCAAGCTTAATCTTACTTACTTGTTGCTTTACTCACACTGCACTCATTACCGTACTCATTACTTACTCGTGCTTGCTCAATACTCGTTACTTTACTAATACTTACTCACCACTCAATACCCATTGCATCACTCATACTTACATATTACTCAATACTCGGTACCATACTCGTACTTACTCCTTACTCAATACTCTTTACTTACTCATACATACTCATTACTCAATACTCATTACTCATAGCCTCCAGGCAGAGTCATACACAAGACTCGCCATTAGGCTTACAAATACAAGCGGAGCTAAACACTTAGCTCCTCAAATACTCAAATGTCCGTTTTTACCGAACTACTCAAATTCCCAACACTTCTCTCTCGGAGTTTCATACAATCTCATGGATTAGCCTAGAAGTATCTCTCTCAATAACCTCCACTACCTTAGGGAATTACCAACGTCTAGTATTCTCAGATTTAAGGGTTTCCCCAACGTATCGAATACTCTCATGTTCGGGATGTTACTTACATTAGTCGGGTCCTCTCATAGTGGGTCGACTAATTTTCTATGGGGTTTGGAGATCCCTCGTCATTCTTTACTAATCTCATGGTTCATGTCTTGCACCTTCATCAATACCTCTAAGAGAGGTTACTTATGTGTACTCCCACTATTCATTGTTTTGTGGATTGTTCATTTCGGTTCTCTTACTGTTATCGGGAGGTTACTAGTCCCGTACACTCTCTCACATTCTAGTGAGTTCATTGGTTTACGTTACCGTTTCTTGGTTTGTTAGTTTTGGTGCGTTTCCACATTTTCGTTAATTCGTATCACGACCCTTACTACGGGTCGCTATGCAATAAGACTCATCTATGAGTCGGTCTATACGCTAAGCTAGGCCACACAATCATTCAAGAAGGGTCAGCTCATACATCATACAGCAAGACATAGAATGAAAGGCAATAAACCATTTTCATGCTTTAATCTTGATTAGCCAGCATACAACACACAAATCAACGTAGCTCGGTTAGCATACGGGGCATGAGAAAATCATACCTTTCACCTGGGTTAGCTTTACCGTGTGTTCCCTTGTTCCTTGGTTCACACTTGTTCCACTGATAATGTTTCAAACATTGTTATTAATACTATGTTCATACGGTACGTAAATAATTAATATCCCGTATTTACCCCGTTGTCCCGTTATGCTTAGTTTTACTTATGTCAAACTATGTTCTTACTTCTCACTCATTTCCCACACTTGTTTACACTTCTTAGGAACTTTACATACCACCAAACAAGGCCTTAACAACTTCTAAAACCATTACCAATCAATCCCCCATGTTTTAAACCCTAAAAACCACTTTCGGACCAATCAACAAAATCACTCTCGGCCCATTTTTACTATTGGTCGGGGACTTGGTCCTGGACCTAGGTCCCAGACCACTTGCAGGTTTCACTCTCGACATTATTTTTGATGTGGTACGGGACTTGGTACCCAACCTAAGTCCCAAACCCTGCTAAAAACTGGTACTTAATTGATTTTTCAACCCCAAATCAACCCTTAATCCACCTCTAATATATCCCTAATCTTTCCACATGTTTTATACATGTTTAAACACACTTAAACACTCCTTAAATCCTTGGTCCAATCCTTACTCAACTTCTTGCTCAATTTCTACAAATTTCCATTCTTATTTTTACATTTTGCACACTTGTGCATTCCTACACTTCTCTTTGCATTTTGCACATTGTCCTAAATCCATTTTACCATCCAAATTCATTCCTAAACAAATGCACTATCAACACCCAAGTCAAATCTCCATTTTCCTAAGTCTTGCACACTAACACATTTCAAAATTTTCCAAGGCATTACAACACTCCTTGCTACAGATTTTACACACTTTATTCTCATCCTCCAACTACCATTCCATGGTTACAAAACATCTCTACTTAACTCAATACACACCTTGGTTCTCCCATTCACCAAGTCATCCAAAAATGTTTATTTTCTACTAAAATTTTGCCATAACCTCCCCATAAATCTTACATCCCAACTTCATCAATTCTCACCAATTTCCATTCCTAATCTATCCACACCCATACAAGGATCCTACCAGCACAGAATAAATCATAATTTACCAAAATCTCATCAAACAACAATACCAACATACATACTCAAATTACTTTGCTCTAAGGCCCTTATTTCACACAACAACTTACAAATCCTTCCTACTTCATCCAAACACATTTCATCCAGTTTTGGGTTCATTCTTTTGGTTTTCCCCATTCCCAAAAATTCTAAAACATCAAGGTAGTAGTTAAGGTAGATTTTCTTACCTTGAATATTCCAATCCTCTTTTTAAATTCTCTTCTTCTCTTCTCCCATCCATTATCGGTCAAGTGGGCAATGTATTTGCCAATGCTCCAGCCCAACATTAAATAAGGAAAATGAGATTTAGCCAAGACATTTAACTCTTTAATTACTTAAGATTACTAGGAAGTGCTTAGAACACTAAAATTGGCATTATCTTTGAAACCCTAGAAATGGGTTCTTGCCATGAATCAAAGGATGGGCTTTAATCCACCATGGGAGCTTGGAGAATAGCTCAAATGAAGAAAGAAAGAGGCATTACAAGGGGGTAAAAATCGGCCTTACTAGAAGATGGAGAAAAGATGAGTTTTTCATGGAAATTTTTACCTTAATGGAGAGAGGAGACTCCAAGCTTCGATTTGGTACCATTTTCTCTTCAAATGGGCAAAACCCATGGAGATGAATTTCCTAATTTTTGGATTTTGAAAAGAGAGAATGATAGAGAATGATGAGGAGATGAAGAATATGTACTTATTTTTGTGATTGGAGCTTTAATGGAGCTTGGGTAAGCTTGGAAGGATGAAGAAGCCATGGAAGCTTTGGGGAGCTTCAAAAATTGTCCCTAACCAGAGATAGAGGAGCAAAATCGGCTTGGAGGGGGAAAGAAGAAGCAAGAGAAAAGGGGAAAGGAGAAATGAGAGGTGAGAGAGTGTGCCTTACTTTTTGTACTTTTTACTTTTTGGCTTCTTATTTAATTAGCTAGTTTAGTGTGTGTGTGTGTTTGTGTGTGTGTGTGTGTGTGTGTGTGTGTGTGTGTGTGTGTGTGTGTGTGTGTGTGTGTGTGTGTGTGTGTGTGTGTGTGTGTGTGTGTGTGTGTGTGTGTGTGTGTGTGTGTGTGTGTGTGTGTGTGTTGTGTGTGTGTGTGTGTGTGTGTGTGTGTGTGGTGTGTGTGTGTGTGTGTGTGTGTGTGTGTGTGGTGTTTGTGTGTGTGTGTGTGTGTGTGTGTGTGTGTGTGTGTGTGTGTGTGTGTGTGTGTGTGGTGTGTGTGTGTGTTGTGTGTGTTGTGTGTGTTGTGTTGTGTGTTGTGTTTGTTGTGTGTGTGTGTGTGTGTTGTGTGTGTGGTGTGTGTGTGTGTGTGTGTGTGTGTGTGTGGTGTTGTGTGTGTGTTGTGTGTGTGTGTGTGTGGTGTGTGTGTTGTGTGTGAGCTGGCTTATATTATAAAAACCGGCCCCACTGTTCACACATGCTGGAGCATTTTTCGTCTTTTACAGAAAACGCTCGTTAGTTTACCGGTTTTAGCACTATTCACTAACCGGGCCCATTTTCTGGAATTTTCTCGTTTATTTTTTTTAATGGCTCTTAAGATTCTATTAATGTTTATTTATAGTTATTTAATGAACTATAATTTTTACGGGTTCATTTGACCACTCAAAGTCACGTTTTCGGGTTTTCTCAAAAAAAGTGCGCTAAAGCTTTATTAGAGTTTTAACTCATTATTTGGATCTGTTTTCTTCGGGAATCATTCCCATATATTATTTAGGCATGAATAAGCCTTAGTAATCCATATAATAATCTAACCGAGGTGTCGTAACTCCTATGGTTATATAACGCTTATTTTAGCGTTTTTCGCTTTTTAAGCGTTTTCTCATTTCTTTTGGATTTATTTTCCTTACCAATATTACTTAGGCACTATTAGGCCCTTAAATACCATATTAGAATAATTTAATCATCATAATTAAGTTCAGGGTATTTCAAAATTTGAGGTATCGGGGGTTGAAACAATTAAGGATCATTTGACTGTCGTGGATTTACAAAGAACTACTAAGATATAGTTTGATGGCACTATTAGAGCATAGTAGATGTTCTTGAGCTCGAAGAAGAAGATTGTACCGGTGAATACATAGAAATAGATGTCAGAAGCAATATTGATGCGGGTGATGTCGACAATACAATTGACAGTGACACAAATTTTGATGACATTGAGGCAATGCTAGAGATGTTGAATGACATAACTCCAACAAATCAGACAAACATGAAACTGTGTTGAATTCATCCAAAACACCATTGTACTCTGGATGTGATGCTACCAAGTTAAGTGTTGTACTAAAGATGTTCAATTTGAAAGCAAAGTTTGGTTGAAGCAATGTAAGTTTCACTGCCCTTCTAGAGTTGTTGAAAGTAGACTTCCCACGGATAATCTTTTACCAACAAAACTTACGAGATAAAAAAACTTATGTGCCCAATAGCTATGGAATACCAGAAAATTTATGCCTGTCCAAGTGGTTACATGTTGTATCGAAAAGAGGATGAATTTGCTGAAAGACGTTCAACATATAGGGAATCACGCTATTTGAAGAAACACTAACATGACACCAGTGGTAGTAAGAAGGGTTCACCTGCTATGGCACTGTGGTACTTGCCCATCATTCCAAGGTTCAAGCGTTTATTCGGACTTGAGAAGGACACGAAAAATCTTAGGTGGCATTCAATTCGCAGGAAAAAAGATGACAGATTTAGACATTGTGCTGATGAGCCACAGTGAAGAAACACAGACCGAAAATTTCCTGATTTTGATAGGGAACCTAGAAACGTAAGGCTAGGCCAGTGAACTGAGAGAATGAACCCTTTCGGTACATTGAGTAGCATATACAATACTTGACCAGCACTGTTAGTGATTTACAATCTACCACATTGCTTGTGTATGAAACCCAGACATATTATGTTGTCTCTTCTGATATCTGGCCTGAAACAACCGGGCAATAGAATAAGATCGAAAATAGTGCATAAGAATTTCAATATTATACAAGTATGAATGCATAGAAAGATTAATTTAACAAATAATTATAATTTGCATCATATTATATGTAACACCCCTACTCGAAAATCCATACTAACTACCATTCGTATTATACTTATATAAAAGTATCGCAGCGGAAAACAACACCAATCATTCTAACAATGGGTATTACTGCCGCTACTCACCCATGTGAGCAGTGAAGCGTACAAATACAATTATAATTCAACACGCTGTGATAACAAGAGATAGCTAAACATAATATATATACAATGCAAAATTTGTAACTAGTGAGCAGTCTAGTATCCAAACTTTGTATAACCGTAGTACGATACAAAACAAGTCCAAAAGTGCGATAATAAAGCATACTGCTAACTACCCCCAAAAATAACCCGCGCTCCGGCTCCAATCTCGATCAAACACCTGTAATATGTTTGCCATAAAGGCTCAGCATAACCGCTGAGTATGCTACTGCATAACCATCAAAAACCTTTAAACTCCTTAAGTTAATTTAGTCGAGTAGTCCTACAGTTCATTTACATGCTATCTTGTTTTACAGATATATGACAATTGTAAATACAATAAATAAACATCCAACAGTTCATCCAATATTCACACACATAGTTCCACATATAATATTGCATATAATCAAAATAGTGAACGAACACATACAACACGGTACGATCATTGTTTCTTTTGAACGGTCCTCGTTTATTCGGCATTTAAGGCCTTTAGCTCGTTATCCACTTTACGAGAGTTATTTGAAGTCTAGTATTAATGTTTAGCTAATGTCTATTGTTCCATTGCTTAACTCTTAATTATTGAAAGTCGTCGTGATAGAAGACGACATTTCCTCCACCAATTACCCCTATTAATGGCGAGTCACCAACGGCAGTAGCCATCACTTACATACGTGCCTCCGATTCCTATTATGTGACGGGTCACCAACATCTGAAGCCATCCCCTATAGTAGGGACTCTGTCTAACGATCAATCTGATCTATCGGAATAAATAATACGAGTGGACCTGTAACAGTCATCCGCTTTATTGTGATCACAATGCGCAACCAGGATTCCCTAGATTGCTCCTCATACTCAATTTATTTTCACCATATGATTAATTTTACTTAATCCTCTTACCTAAGTTCTACTCTTAGGTTATAGTAGTTATATTCTTCATATAGTTGCCTTTTAGGTCTTACACATTACCTAGGATTCATCTAGGTCATTTTCATATTTGAATACATATGCTCGTGGGATGGTATTACCTATCCTGTGCCTAAGTTAATTACCTAGGATGATTAAGGATAATAAGATGTATCTCATTGATCGTTCGTGAGCATTATTTCCTTATCTATTGTCATCAATTCGAGTCTGTATTCGTTATTGCCTTAGTCGAAAGACGTTCGCGCACAATGAATAAACGCGAGATAGTTGGGCAATTAAGTCACATAAGCCTATAAAATATATAATCACACATATCGCTCTTAGTCAACATCCAAACATACATGTCCAAACCCAAGGAAATCCTCAGGAACAATCGGACCACACAATAACATACTACTCACCAGGGTAGAAGACGCTAATGTGATCCCAAGTCGTCCTCTAAATCTCTAGCTTTGGAATACGAGGCTAAGTATTAGCTCTTTATAATCTTAAACAAATTCGGTACCCCCTTAAAGTTAACCCTAATGTTCGTTTATTCATTAATACCCGGGTTAGCGTTTTAGGGTATTCGAATTAACGTCATCTCATTGTTAGTAATTAGCATAGTTGTACAAACACTACAACCTTAGGATTTAATCCTCACATTTATCGTCTCTTTAATCCATGGATATATATATATATATATATATATTCATATAGTTATTGTTACTATATGGTATTTAATGTGATTGACCTTTAGGTATTATTAACCTTTGGCATTTAAATTCCCACTTAATTTGTGAATTGGTCAACTTGACCCTCTTTGGTTAATTTGGTTGACTTGGTCAAGGTATACTTGAAATACCCCAAACCTTGGTATGTTGTTTAAATGTTAAACTATGGTATTTAAAGGCTAAGAAGTGCCTTAGAGACATCAATGAACCATTTAAACCTTGGTAAAACACAATAAAACACTAAGACACAGTTTGAGCAAAAACATGCTCTAAGCTTGGAAAGAACTTGGTTAGGACCCAAAGAGCCTACCAAGATTTAATAATATTCAATTATGATTTTATAAGGCTAATTAAGTCCTTAGGAAACCTTGGTAGACAATGAAACCAAACAAAACATAAATAAACACCTTAAGGTCAATATGGGCTAAAATGTGCTCTAAGCTTGGGATAAATTTGTATAAGACCTAATGGTCATACCTATACCTTATAAATATGTTAATGAGCATATTAAATCAATTACCAAAGAAAACCAAGCTTGAAAACAAGTTAAAACACAAAAAGTGCTTTTAGGAGTCTTAAAGCACATTTTTGAAAAATTGTCTTGTAAATGAGTTTTGAATGGCTAAATGTCCATCATTACTCTTAAATATATATGTGTACTATATAGTATCACATTTGGGTGGCTATATCAATAGGAAATCAAAAATTTCACTTCTATGTGCCTTGTTTTCATGAATAGTGCTTTTTATAAGCTAGTTTGTAACATATGTTTGTATAAGTAATTAAATTGACAAATAAAGACTAAAACACCCTCATTATACTATTGGGGGCCGGTTTTAAGGTGTGGTGACTCACCACCTTTGTTAATATGCTAAGGAAATAAAGAATGACTAACTTAATGTACTATTTGCTTTATAAGAACAAATATCTTCAAAAAGCAAAGTTTATCTTCATTCTCTCATTTCTTTCTCATTCACACGGTTCCACCTCCTTCTTCCTCTCTTCTTGCTGCTCTCTCTCGGTAATATAGCACCACCACCATATGCCATCTTCAATCCCTTGTAACTCCTAGCTCACTTTGCCAAATCAAATTCCAAGACCATATTTGTCTTAGTTAAGCCAAGCTTTACACTTCTATCTTTTCAAATCTTCAAGAACTCAATTTTGGTGCCATGGATAATCACCATTGAAGGAGCTTGAGCTCACCTTTTCACATATTATTGTTCTCCTTTGCTTCAAGGTAAGGAAACTCAAAGAAAATCCATGTTTCCTCCATGTTTATATGATGTCCGAAAATTCACCTCACAATGGTGTTTTCACCTTGCTTGTTTAGCTTCATTTGAACATTCCAAGGGCTAGGAGGAGTCCTCTCTAGATACTTATTCAAGTTCTCTTCCAATTCCAAGGTAAAACAATTACCTTATTGTGTTAAAACAATATGTTTAACTAGGGTTTACAATGAGATGAAGCATAATGCTTGAATACTCATTCTATTATGTGTGCATTGTTTAGAAGTTGACAAACAACTAAACACCCCACCGGTTTTACAAGGAAACAAGAAAGAAGTTTGAGTGGAAAAGAGGTAAATATTCTAACCTAATGTGGTTTAATGCCTTAGGAGAAATGAGCTTATAATGCTTGCTAAAACAACCTAAAGAGCAAATGGGGAATGACTTAGTAAGGTGTTCTCAAGGAGGCTAGTAAAAGAACATATGTCTTGGTGTGTGTAATTGCAGGTCAAAGGCTTATATATTGTGGAAATTCAGTGTTTATGGTTTAAGCAACTTAAGGGCCTATGAGCCATGTTGTTTAAGGGCCTAAGTGCCAAGCAATTTAAATTGCGCACTATATTGTGATGTAGTGTGAATTTGGTGAAGTCTTGTGAGTGATGGTGTTCTTGATGGTTTTAGGTGTTCTTGAATGAAATAAGGTAAAAACCTAAGTGTTTGGATGTGAGTATATACAAGAGAAGCTATGGCAAAATTTGGAAAATGTGTAAGAAGTTCTAAGTGTTTTAAGTAAGTTCTGGTGAACTAGGAAGTGTTAAAGGTGAACAAATGTTTTACTTGGGAAGAAAACAGGTATTAAGGTGATTTAGAGTGATGCAAGGATTTAGGTGTTATCTTGGAAGTTCTAGGAATTCAATGTGTGTTTTGAGAATGTATTTAAGTCTTGGAGAAGTTGTTTAAGGTTTAGGTAATGTTGATATCCAGGGAATAAGTGATGTTTAGGTAAGGTGTGAAAAAGGAGGTTTAGTTAGTAAGAAAAGAAGTTTGAGAGATGATGTTAAGGTGTAGAGGGAACACCTTGGCATAGTGGTCATTATTGGTGAAATACCACTTAGGAATCTTAAGGAGGAAACATTCCAAGTGCTAAGAATTTTGTAAGGAATTTGTGAATGATAAGATGGTTTTGGAGTGTGATTTAAAGAGTTAAGCATATGGCTAAAGGTGTGTTTGATGTGCCAAATGATGTTAGAACACATTAGGAGGCTTGAGGAAAAATTTGGAGAAAATTTGACAAGTTTTGGACAACTTCTGGTGTTGTCCGACCCAGTGGTCCGACCCAGGGTGGGTCGGACAGCTCTGTTTTAGGCACCGGTTGGAGTTTCTGGAATGGTCCGACCCAGATGGTTGGGTCGGACATGGGTCGGACATGTGTGTCTAAGTCTCTGGAATGGTCCAACCCAGATGGTTGGGTCGGACATGGGTCGGACAGGTGTATTTAAAAGACGGGAAAAGTTTCTGGAACGGTCCGACCCAGTTGTGGGTCGGACGGCCCAAAGTATGTAAAAAAAATGTTTAAGGTTATAGGATGATGAGGAATATTAAGTAATGATGTTATAAGATTACAAAGGACATGTTAAGTGAGTTATAATGACAATTTAGTGGGGGGAAAGTTGTATTAAAATGTAAAGAGTGAAACATGTTAAAAATGTAAAGATATTTAACTAGTAAACGGGGTTAACTATGGTCATTCGACGTTACACAAACATATTACCCCAATGTTAATGAAGGTGACTTTAATGTGCCAGTTGTTCGAGAATTGTTCGAGGAATGTAAGTGGACATGGTAAAAAAATGGACTCCGGTGACAGGTATGGTTTTCTTGCAACCTGTGTCCTACCGGATTACACCGGCTTGTATGCCAATGTGTTTTTCTGATTGTTAATGACCTTGTAAGATTAAGGCATGAAAAGAGTTTATGGTTGTTATATATTATGATGTTGTAACATTGTGACTCCTTTCCCTTGGTGTGTCTAACAAGACCTAAACACTTGCTTGTGTGTGACTTAACAATACATTGTGTGATCACTAACAAGTGCTAACCGGGGGAGTGAGGAGTCCGGTCATGTTCCGGCCACGCGTGTGAGGACGGGAGTCGATGTCATATCCGGTTCGACTCTCTTGGTGTATGTATAGGTTGTATTCCAATTTGGTTTCTACCTTCCCTTAGCTTATCCAAGCTAGTTACTGACTCACGTCGGGCCACAGGGGCATACGAATGTTATTTCGGTGTGCTTGGGATTACTATATCCGACACACCTTGGGTTTAAGTTAACCGTTCGATATAACTGGACGGTAACGAGGTTGGTAACGAGCTTAGCATGAGATTGGCAACAATCTCTAGGCTCACTATGTATACTAACTATGGTGGAAGGTCCCTTGTGTGAACCGATCTTATGGTGTTTTGTGTTGTTATTGTGCTAGGCAATTTCCCTTGCTATGCTATGATATGTATACGTTAGATGTTTAAAAATCAATGCGATGTTATCATGTGTACGTCGAAATGAGAAAAGTATTGTTATGTTATTTATGTGAGGAATGTGATATGTTGTAGGATATGGAGTGTGTGGATCATGGAAATGAATCCCAGTTTGTGACAAGAGGCGTTTAAGGATAACCCGATTTAAGGGTAAGTGTCGTCTATTAAGGAAGTAGCTCCGTTAGAGGAGGAACACTCTAGGGATGATGAATACCATGAGTGACTCGTCAAGTAAGGATGTACTATCCGTTTGTTGAGCCCACTGAGGCGAAATGTTTTGTGTTGTGTGTTTACGGTTGCATGCATGATTTAAATATAATCAATCGCATGCTTAGACGACAATTAGTTGTGCGTGGCCCGGTAGCATGTGGGCTGCGGGATTACCATACTAGCAAAGGTGCTGAGCCCCTTGGGGGCCACCCTTTCTCTCTTTTTCTATTTCAGGTACAAGGAGCTGGAAGCCGTTCGAGAGTAGGACGGGGTAGATGTTTATACATGGGTAGCCATTTAAACGGCGTAAGCATTGTAGGCGTAGTAAGACCGAAATTGTTATCGGCATTAGGCTGTAAATACTTGGTACGGTTGGAATGTATAAAGTATATGGGTTGTTGTTAAGGGAAGCAATTGTAACGTGTAGTTGCTCGGGAATCTAGTCCATCGGACCGATACAAAGTACATGTATTAGCCTTGTTAGCCACGTGGGTGGTTAACGGCGTGTAACACCATTGAAATAAGTAATGTGATGAGTTGAATTTTCCGCTGCAGTTTTAAGTTATGTGTGCGGTGGTAGTTGGGGTGTTACAATACTAGTCAACACTATTATATAATCTATAATATATAACTCCTTGAATTATATAATCCCATTATTTGTTTAACTTTCACACCATAACATTAAGTCCTTATGTTTTAATGTTACATAATGAAACTCCCCACCTTACAATAAACTCCATCATACTTTATTTTATTCTTCAATCATGCTATATAACTTATATCACTCCATATATTCATACTCTTCTTATATGAATTATAAAACCCCTTAAATTCATATTAACTTCCATTATTTTATGTGAGTTACAAATTCCTTTAATTTGTATTACTCTCACGTACTAACATTTAGATCTCATGTCTAATACTAGTTAAGATGGTTCCTAATCCTATAACCGTCACTCTTAATTATCAAATCCTAAAAACTTTATATAGTTTATAAAACCTTATATATATATATACATATTTTCCATTTGAATTATAAAATATCTATAGTTAAAACGAACTCCATGTAATGACATTATGACCATAGTCTTAATGCTATGGCATATATTCTTCCAACCTTATATCATATTCATCTCTAATGCCTTATATTCCATGGCCTACCCCTTAATTTCTTATTATTATACTTTTACCCATAATTGTTTTCTAACATTACAATTACATTATAAATCATATCTTATGAATCTAATTCCTTATTTATTTTATTCCATAGTTGAAATACACCAAACCTAAGTATGGAAAAAAACATCAATTCATGATGTAATAAGGCTAAAACATGCCTTAGAAACATTGGTCGACAATTTAAACCAAAGAAAACACAAGAAAACACCACAAAGTCAAATTAAGCAAAAACTTGCTCTAGACTTGGTGTAACCTTGATTAGGACCCAAAGGTCATTATTAGACCTTATTAACATGATAATGAACATGTTAAATCAATTACCAAAGAAAACCAAACTCAAAAACAAGTTTAAACACAAAATGTGCTTTAAGGAGTCTTCAAGCACGTTTTTGAAAAATGGTCTTGGAAATGAGTTTTGAGTAGCTAAATGACCATGATTACACCCTAATCAGCATGTGTACTACTTATTATCACATTAGGAATCCTAAATCAATGAGAAAAAAAAATTCACAAATTTGTGCACTAATTATGAATAGTACCCAAATAGTGCCCAAAATAAGTCAAATTGTCTTCCTTATTGGTCAATGGTCAAATAACCCCATAAATATCTTAAGGAAATGGAGGGGCACGGTTTTATAAGAGATGAGTCACCATGAGACTTCAGCATATTAGAAAAAGAAGAGGGAAGATAAAGTAAATGACTATTTACCTTTATTTGCCAAATATCTTACAAAGTCTACTTCTCTCCTCTCTTTTCTTCATTTACCTCCTCCTCCACCGTCTTCTTCTTCATTATCTCAAGGATAAACCGTTCTTGCTAAATCTTCATTTGCTTGCTAAATCTAAGTCCAAGCTCCAAATCAAAAACTAAGAGCATATTTGTGCTAGTTAGACCAAGGCCTTCAATTCTATATTTTCAAATCTTCAAAAGCTCAAGTTTGATGCCATGGGAAAACTCCACTGAAGGAGGAAAATTCAATTTTAAGAGCTCCATTTCATCTTCTCCCATTCAAGGTAAGGAAAGTGAAAGAAAATCAACTTTCCTCCATTTTTGCATATGGCCAAAAATTATCTTCTCATGGGATCTTGTTTTATCTCTTAAACTAGCTTTGTTTCATTCTACAAGGGGTGAGTGGAGGTCCTCTTTGATTTATTTCCAAGTCTATCTTGAGACTTCAAAGGTAATCTTCCATTTCTAAGGCTTAAAGCACTCTTTTTAACCTAGGAATGATTTCTTAAGTTTAGGTGCACTCTTTAGTACTCATTAGATTACTTGAAATGTGGATTAGAACATTGGCAAGAGAATTAAAGTCTTTGGCTTAGAATCAATCAAGAATACCTAAGGAGGAAGTTGAGAGAAAGCTTGAGAAACAAGGTAAATGACTTACGTTAATGTGGGTAATTGTTTTAAGGGATGGGATTTATATAGATGATAAATGTAGCTTAGAGCTTACATTATAAAATGGGTTATACAACCTAGGAAAAAGGATTTGAACAAGCTTGTGAACTTGTGATTAAGGAGCCAATGGAAAATGATTTAGTAAGATAAGCATAAGATGGATTTTAAGAACATTATAACTACTATGAGATTGATGGTTGTAAATGCAGGTTGAGAGCTATTTATGTGGGAAATTCAATGTTTAGTTATGTCATTTAAGGGCCAAAGAGCCCTGTCATTTAAGGGCCTATGAGCCATGTCATTTAAGAGCCTTAGTGCTATGCAATTTAAGATTATTGCACCATATTGTGTTTGTTATGAATGGTTTGGATTTGGTGAGAAATATCATGAGGAAAGGATTTGATGTGAGTGTGTTAATTAGAGGAGAAAGACTATGCATATGGGCATGATAATATACTAGAGAAGCTATGGAAAAATTTGAGTAGAAACCAAGTATTTTAAGTGGTAGGTAAATTATTATGACCTAGGTTGTACTAGGAATCATTCATGGAAATTTGAGTGGAATTGAGTTAACTAAAGGTGTTTATGGGAGTTAGGATGACTTAGTGTTGATTAGGAGGAGTTTGAGGTTGAATGGGTGGATTAAACACACCAAAATTGAGGTATGAGGTATACATTGTATTGTGCAAAATTGTAGGTGAATGTGGTAAAAATGTCTTAGGAGGTTTGGGTTCGAACTAGTGAGTATAATCTTGATGGTAATGAGAGGACTTGGATGATGAAGATGAAAGTGTCTAAGAGGAATTTAATGGTCAAGATGAATAATAAATGATGTAAGGTGTCAAGAGAATGATTAAAGATGCATATATATGTGCAAGTTTGGGAATGATGAGTAGAAAATGTTAAGGAGAGAAAATTATGCATGGAGATGCAATATAACCTTGAAAACTTTGAGTAGCTTGGGTAAAGGAGATAAATATGACTAATGAAGCTTTTGGAGTGGTCAAAATGGTTGTGAGGAAACATTTTGGTTAGTTGAGGTTCTAGGCAAAATTTACATGTTGGAAGTGTAAAGAACTAAGTTATAAGTGTTAGAAACTTGGTAAGGATTTGAGTAACTGATCACGGAATTTAGAGATGAGTTGATCAATGAGTAAGGAGGATTTTAAGTGCTAAAATGGTGTAGGAACATGTAGGTATACATGGGGAAAGATTGGAAGAAGATTGGACAAAAGAACAAGTGTGGAATGATGTTAAAAACTGTAAAATTTAACAGTTTAATGTATGGTCCGGGACTTGGTCCTTGGATAAAGTCCCGGACCAGCAATAAAAACCAATTGAAAAACCATGTTTAGATTGGTCCAGGACCTAGGTCTTGTAATAAGTCTCGGACCAGCACAAAAAAACTACCGAGAATACCTTCTAGAAGTGGTCCGGGACCTAGGTTGGGTACCAAGTCTCGGACCACCCATAAATAAGTCCCGAGAGTAAGGCCAGACATTGGTCCAGGACTATAGACCTGGACTATGTCTCGGACCAGCCAATTTTACAAAGGAAGTGTACTTTTTAGATGGTAAATAAAGGGGGCTTGTTGGGTACATACTGTAGACACTGCGGCATGCCCGCGTGTAGATGAGTGTAGTCCTGTCCATTTGGAAGTCCAGTCAGCTGCTGACTGGATTGTCTTGCTGATTGGGCTGTCTTTTTACTATATTAACTTTAATTGATTGTAACTTTTGAAATATAAGTCTAAAATGAAAAACAAATATATCATTGTTCATCTAAATTCAAGCTCTTCAAAACAAGACCATACATGGATATATTTTGACAACTTTAAAATTTTGTATTTTTATATGTATATATCTATACATACATACCATACTTGATTCACCATATACAATTTAAAATACACCATACAACAATAATAATACACTACTAAACAATAATGATTCATTATCTGTTTTGAAATCGGTATGTTAAAAAAAATATATGATTCACTATATAAGACTAAAAATACATCATATAAATAATAATAATACACCACAAAACAATAATAATAATACATTACAATAATGATCCATTATTAGTTTCAAAGTTTGTTATTTAATTCACTACTTGCTAGTTAATGAATCATAATATCAGTTTTAATGAATCATAATATCAAAATTAATGAATCATATCTTCATTTTAGTGTATCATCGCGAACATATAAAAATAAAAAAATGTAAACAATAATGCAATACAAAAAAATATTTGGTATGTATGAAAAATATATGATTCCCCATAGAAGATTTAAATTGCACCATACAATAATAATAATAATACACTACAACACAATAATGATTTTTAATCGGTTCCAAAGTTTGTTATCTAACTCACCACTTATTAGTTAATGAATCATAATATCAATTTTAATGAATCATAATATCAAAGTTAATGAATCATATTATCATTTTAGTATATCAACGTAAACATTAAAAAAACAATAATACAACACAAAACAAATTTGCTCTGTACAGAAAATACATGATTCACCATATAAGGTTTAAAATACACCATACAATAATAATAGACTACAAAATAATAATAATATTTTATCGGTTCCAAAGTGTGTTATCTAATTCACCACTTATTACTTAGTAAATCATAATATCAATTTTAATGAATCATAATATCAATTTTAATGAATCACAATATCAAAATTAATGAATCTTATTATTATTTTAGTGTATCATCATAACATGTTAAAAATAATTTTTTTTTCAAAGTTGTCCAAACATATTCATGGCTGGTCTTGTTTTGAAGAGCTCGAATTTAGGTGAACAATGATATAGTTTTTATTCATTTTGGACTTATATATTACAAGTTATAATCATTTGAAGTTAATTTAAATTTTCTTCTCACTCATGTGCCACATAAAACAGTCCAGTCAACATATTGACTGGACTGCCACATAAGCAGATCTTACATAACATTGTACAAACGTGCCGTGTAATCGATTTTGCGTGTTGGGTAATGCTATTATATGGTTGTTAAGTGTTGGTTGGTGGAATTTTATAGTCATTGGAGGTGTGAACAAGTATGAGGTATAATGGGAAGTGATTAACTTGTACAATTAAGGTTAAAACTACAATGACTTAGTGGTATTTAGTTTGAAATCATTAGTGATGATATGAGTTAGGTAAATTAAAAGAAATTAACCACCCAATTCGATGAATGTTTTAGGGTTTGTGTAAGAGGAACTCCGGAGGAGAATAGACAACCGACGTCAACAGTGAACGGTATGGTTTTCTTGTAGCCTGCTTTCTAACGAGGTGTCCCTCGGCTTGTGTGCTAATTGTTTAAATGTTTCGACTAAACAAGATAAAGCATGCATCCGGAATATTATGTTTGTTGCGTGATTGTGTTGCACTGACACAATTTACCTTGAGAACTTACTAACAATGTTTAGTAAAGAATTGTGTGAGAATAAGGAACACTCCCTAATATTGGTTTATTAGTAGCCGAAAGAGGTTAATTAACAAACATTGACTTTGAGACTTCCACTAACTAGAACTTGGGGGGGGGGGGGAGTGAGGAATCCGGAATGGTACCGGAACATGTGTATTGGAGTAGGTCGGTATCCTTATCAGATCCCGACTTCCAAATATGACTTGTCTTCAGACTCGTCGCCTAGAGTCGACATAAAGACTCGGTCACCACCATTTCTGTTTGAGGTGGGAGGCATTACTGAGATGGTGTGGTAGGATCTACCTAAATCCCAACAAATTCTAAGAAATATTGTTTATGTAAACCAATGGAACTGATAACTCATTGGTTAGGGTTACTTTTGACCCGACAAGATAAACAATGAATTAAGGAGCAACCATTCTAATTAAAGAACAGTTGTCTTGTTTGAGATAAGATTTGAGATAAGAGCTGAGATAACACTTGAGATGAGATACGACTTGGATTGAGAATAAGAAAATGATAACCTAAGGAGTTAAAAGATTAATTCACTTACTTAAAGAACACTTTTAAGTCGTTCATTGTATTTGAACCATAATTATTCATATGTGGTGTGGTGTTTATTGCACTTCTTATTTATGTTGTGTTATTAATCAACCGCATGCTATCGACAAGTAGTCGTTGTAGCCCTGTTAGCTTGGGGGCTATAAGAGAATCGTACCAGCAAAGGTGCTGACCCCCTCGGGGGCAACTGTTTAAATTCTGCAGGTGAATGACAGAAGATGACCGTATTGAGAGTAGGATCGGGTAGGAGTACTTCGGGTTGTTTCCTTTTTGTTACACGAGTTGTGCATGTACACTCGTCTAGTAAATAGCATGAGATGTAGTATGGTGTATTAGGATGTGAGATACTTGTATTAAGAATGTGTATTTGGTTAAGATCTAGTATACACTAAGGTTTGGTATATTCGGGTCCATCAGACCGTAGCTAGATCTTGGCGTATTTAGTAAGCCTAGTTAGTCACGTGGGTGACTAATGGCGGTAGCACCAATTGTTGTAAGCATTCCGCTGCAATGTTGATATATGTGAATGGAGGCTTATGAGTTATTGTCAGTTTATGAGTTGGGGTGTTACAAAAGTTCCAATCCAACTAATTTAAATTTTCGTATAGACCTAAATGTCATACTTTAATGTTCACCCTATTTTTCTTAAATTACAAGCGACCCACATACTTTATAAATCTTACAATTTAATTCCTAACTTATATCTTTTATAATCCTTCAATTTAATATCGAAATTCCACCCAAAGTTTCCCAAAAATTTCAAACTGACCCTATATTGGTTTGTTCTGATTTTTACACCAATGTTTCTAAAATTACATTTTGACCCCACAAGTTTTCCTAAACTTAAAAATAATTACTAAACTTTCCTTAAATAATATTTCCATTATTTCTTTCTCTAATTTGGTCAACACTCTAAGTTTTCCCTAACTTTGACCATTACACACTGCCTTGACTCAAAATTTCTAGTAATTACGCTTTGACGTCTATTTTTCCTAAACTTTACAAATAAATCCTAAATTCTTTCAATTTCCAATTTAAACCCTTTTATTTCATATAATTTGGTCAAGGCCCCTAAGTCTTCCTAAGATTCACCAAATAATCTGCATTGACATATTTTTCTAGAATTTACGAAATGACCCCAAGTATATCCTAGGGTTTTCATTTAGCCCCTTAACTTTACTAAACTTATAATTTCTATTGTACACCAATATTACCCCAAAACTCTCAGCTATTTTACTACACCATATTCCAAATTTTAATTTGTTAAAACCTTTAACCCAACTATAGGCTATATCACCACCATATCATTAAATAACTCCTAAGGTTATTTAAGGCACTTATTACCCTTAAATTTTACCCAACTTTTCCTAACGTCTACCACCTTTGAAGTACCCAAATCACTCATTTTACTCTTATGTCAAAAAAAAACTTGCCCATAACATCCCATATCTTAACCTATGCTTTTAGCGTATAATATACCTTAAAACTCCTAAAAGCAAGCCTAAACATGTATCCGATATATATATATCATAACATAAAATTAAAATATGCTATAAATGTCCATAAACAATAGGCAACTCAGCCATATCACTGCCCCAGTCCCAATTTTTTGGCTTTTTACATTTTAAGCCCTTACTTTTTGTAATCTTGACATATAGTCATTAAATCACTAACCAACATAGCTAAACATGTTCATAAAATTTTATTTTCATTATTAGGTCATAATAGACCATTTTACAAGGTTAAATTTGGCCATAATAAAATATCCATGTTAATACACTTAAAACATAAAAAATGTGCTTTAAAGTAAAATCTTACTTTTAGATGTTCCAACCATATTTTCCCCTTCTTCACTCACGACCCTAATTTTATGATACGAGGAGTTAGAGCTTTGCATAGAACTCAAGTTTAAATGATGAATTAGGGGTTCTAATGCTTAGATCAGGGTTTTACCTTTATAAGAGTTAATTTTTCCAACTTTGAGCACCTTGTGTCTTCGGCCACCAACTAAGATTTTTATATCCATTTCCAGCCATATTTGAAGATAAGAAAGATGAACTAAGTTAGGGACTTTAAGACTTTATAACATTAGCAAGAGCTTAAAGCACAAAAATGTGCTCTATGAAGAAGGAATTACCTTTGGTTCTCTAGGTGAGATTTTTCACCAAAAATTGGCCAACCTATAGAATTTATGTAAATGATAAGATATTAAGTGTATATAAGAGTAGAAGGTAGCATAAGCACTTAAAACCTTGATTTTTTATTTATCGTTGAAGTCACCTTTGGAGGGTTGTCTTGCTTTACTTTCAGCCAACACAAGATGCTAAATAAAGCTTCATTTTGTGTGTAAAAAGATGAAGAAAATTAGTGTAATAAGCTGCATCATCAACAATCATCAAAACCCCACAAAAATACCACCAAAACGTGAAGAACGACAAGAGCAACCAGCAACCAGAAGCTTGGTTTGAAATCCTTTCGGATCTGCCATCAACGGGACATCCGACGAATCTCGACGTGAAGAATCATTGTGAATTCGAAGGTAAAACAGGTAGGAATCTCACTTTCCTAACTCCCAGTGACTTTATGAGTTTTGACTCAAAATTTGGGTTCAAACAGACCTTTTTCGGCTTCAGTATTGCTAATTGTTTTTGCTACTGCCCAATTACTTGTTTGTTAAGTTTCACATTGAATTTGGCTTCAAACTGAGATCTTTCAATTACTAACATCTTGTAAACTTTTCAGGCTTCAAGTACATAAAATTTGAGTCGAAAACACCTTCGGGAACCACCAGAAAACCCCTGTCCGTGGGTGGTTCGTGGCCTCGGACCTATGGCCCGGGACCACGGATGGGTTGTCCGTGGCCACGGACACCCACGGACGGCGGCGGGATTTTTAAATTTCAAAATTTAGGTTTTTTCTACATAATGTCTAGGCCCACGGACTGCCTGTCCGTGGCCCCGAACTTTTCAAAATTTCATTTTATCTTAAATTCGACTTTTCTACATAACTAGGTTAACCGGGGTCCGTGGTCTTGGACATTGGGTCCGTGGCTACGAACGTAAATACAATTTGACCTAATTCTGACTCCGAAACCCTAGCTTAGATAATTTCACTTTCACTTTAATTTTTTGTCAAAAAATGCTAAAAATATAAAACAATCCAAAGCGCGCACTAATGTTAAAACAACTCATAATAAGCCGTAATTAAGCTAAGTAGAGGAAAAACGACTTCTAAGGGTAATGAAAGTAATTGAACCCTAATTAAGTTGAATATCAAGCCCCCGAACCCGAACTCTCCTTTCCTAATTTGATCTAGGTTAAAATTAGGAGGCGACTCATAATAGGTTCCAGTGAGCTAGCTTAGGTTTTAATAATTATGGTTATATGACTTAGTTATTAAACTTAGGATATAAGTGGACCTAAAACCCGATCAGATCCTAATCAACTCGAATCAACCTAGGATAGGGTTTAAAAATCGAGGCTCAAACCCGGACCACTCTAAAATTACACCCGAGAGTTTTCCAAAGGCTTGGTCTGGGTTTGTAACCCCAGACACAAACCCGAACCACTCTTCACAGAAATTGTTTTAAAGCCATTTTTAAGGTAGGGACTTGGTTGGTAATGATATTATAAGGTAATTAAGACTTGATTAATGATGTTTAATGGTCATTAAGGGGATAAACAAGCTTAGAAAGTAATTTTAAGTAAGTGACTTAAGTAAATGAGTTTGTATTGCAAGAGTTAGTAACTATAGCCGGGAAAACTTAAAGATAAGATGAGTTAGGTTAATTGTAGATAATCGACCGCCCGATCCCGTGTATGTTATAGGACCCAAATAGTCGAACTCTGAAGAAAAGTTGGAAGTCCGAGAACGACTGTGAATGGTATGATTTTCTCATGCCCTGTATGCTACCGTGGTTACCCTGATTTATGTATTTGTGTGTTATTAGTGATCACCTAAATAAGATAAAATGCACGAATCAGGTTTATTGCACTTTCTTGTGCTTGCAATGTATTGTTCCTTGCTGGATTGTATTTGAACTTGTAGTTTGTATAATTCATGAAATGTATGGTTGTAGATGAAGTGTTGTTTTCCTTGGTGTGAAATGTACTAACCAAGTAGTATGGAAAGAATGATTTCTCACTAACTCCTAACAAAGTAACATTTTTAACCTTGAGTAAATTGGTAAATTGAAGTAATGTGAGAAATCTGATATAGCTCCAGCCACGCGTGATAATGAGGAAATACAAGAGGTTGTTTCCGAGTTCTGGCCTATTCTTCCTTGCGGTCCAAACCCCTTAAATGGGTAGCCACCCTAGGAAGTAAGCCACCCTAAAGCCTGGTGGTGGGATATCGTAGTCCCTGCCCGGAGGTCATACCGACTTGACTTGAGTATTAAAGTAAGAAAAGTAATTGTCCAAGTAAGATCCTGACTGGTGTAAGTCAAGCGATCATGAGTAAAAGAGTAAAGTACATCCGATAAACCCGGATGAGTAAGTAACTAACAAAGTATTGTGGATGAATTTGAGAAGTGTATCTCAATGCCTTGGTAAGTATGAATGGTTGATTTGTGATTGTCTTCCATTGTATGTATCGAATTGTATGTATGAATGCACTATGGTGTGAATGTATTATTGTTCATTATAGCATGTATGCATGAATAGAATAAATGAACTCCATGTATGCGACCAAGTAGTCGGCGTACCCCGTTAACACGCGGGTATGCGAATTTCATACCAGCTTTTGCTGAGCCCCTTGGGGCACTGTTTTTATTTCTTCTAGGTACTCGTGAAGAATAATGGTTGTGTTAAGACCAAGATGGACACTTTCTGGTAGTAAGTAGGATGAAATACCCCAAACCTTGATATGTGGTTTAAATATTAAACTATGGTATGTAAAGGCAAAAAAGTGCCTTAGGAACATCAGTGTACAATTTTAATCATAGTAAAATGCAATAAAGCATTAAGACACGGTTTGAGCAAAAACATGCTCTAAGCTATGAGTGAACTTGGTTAGGACCCAAAGAGCCTACCAAGACTTAATAATATTCAATTATGATTTAATAAGGCTAATTAAGTCCTTAGGAAACCTTGGTGGTCAGTTAAACCAATAAAACATAAGAAAATACCTTAAAGTCAATATGAGCAAAAATGTGCTCTAAGCTGGGATAAATTTGTATAAGGCCTAATGGTCATACCTATACCTTATAAATATGATAATGAACATATTAAATCAATTACCAAAGAAAACCAAGCTTGAAAACAAGTTAAAACACAAAATGTGCTTTAAGGAGTCTTAAAGCACGTTTTTGAAAAATTGTCTTGTAAATGAGTTTTGAATGGCTAAATGTCCATCATTACTCTTTAATTAACATGTGTACCATATATTATCACATTTGGAAGTCTATATCAATGGGAAATCAAAAATTTCACTTCTATGTGCCTTGTTTTTGTGAATAGTGATTTTTATAAGCTAGTTTGTAACATATGATGTTATAAGTAATTAAATGAGTCAATAAAGACTATAATACCCCTAGACTAAAAGGGGGCCGGTTTTTGTAGTAATGAGTCACCAAACATGTTAACTTATTAAGTAAATAAAGATAACTCATAAGTTACTATTTGCTTTAAGTCATAAATATCTTCAAAAACAAAACCAAACTCACTTCTCTCATTTCTTTCTTCATTTCACACGGTTCCCTTCTTCTTCTACCTCTCTTCTTTCTGTTCTCACGGTGAAGCTACAGCACCACCACCATTTCACCATCTTCCATTGTCAATATCTCATGGCTCACTTAACCAAATCAAAAACAAACACCACCATTCTCTTCCTCTCCTCAAGCTCTTCATTCATATCTTCTCAAAACTTCAAGAGCCCCATTTCGGTGCCATGGAGTTCCACCATTGAAGGGGCTTGAGCTTGTCTTTCCACATATTATTGATCTCCTTTGCTCCTAGGTAAGGAATCTCAAAGAAAAATCAAGTTTCCTCCATGTTTTGTGTGTGACCGAAAATATTCATTGATGGAGCTCCTTGTGTTGCTTTGTTCTAGCTCCATTTTAATCTTTCAAGGACTAGGTGGAGTCCTCTCTTCATAGATATTCAAACACCCTTCAAAGATTAAGGTAAAACAACTACATTAATGTTTTGAAATAATGTAAACCTAGGGTTTACAATGAGATGGAGCTTAAAGCTTGAATACTCATTATGTTGTTTGTATAATGTTTAGTAGTTGGCAAGGAACCAAATGCCTTACCGGTTTTGTAAGGAAACAAAAGAAAGAAATTTGGGAGGAAAAGAGGTAAATATGCTATCTTAATGTGGTTTAACGCCTTAGAAGAAATGAGCTTATAATGCTTGCTAAAACTACCTAAAGAGCAAATGGTGAATGACTTAGTAAGGTGTTCTCAAGGAGACTAGTAAAGGAACATATGTCTTGGTGTGTGTATTTGCAGGTCAAAGGCATTATTATGTGGGAAATTCAGTGTTTATGGTTTATGCAATTTAAGGGCCTAAGAGCCATGTTGTTTAAGGGCCTAAGTGCCAAGCAATTTAAGTTATGCACTATATTGTGATGTAGTGCTAAATGTGTGAAGTTTGTGTATAGAAATGTGTTTGATGGATTTTAGGTGTTTTGAATGAAATAAGGTAAAAACCTAAGTGTTTGGATGTGAGTATATACAAGAGAAGCTATGGCCAAATTTGGGAAAATGTGTAAGAAGTTCTAAGTGTCTAAAATGGTTTTGGTGAACTAGGAAGTGTGAAAGGTGAACAAATGTTTTACTTGGGAAGAAAACATGTATTAGGTGATTTAGAGTGATGCAAGGATCTAGGTGTTATCTTGGAAGTTCTAGGGATTCAATGTGTGTTTTGACAATATATTTAAGTCTTGGAGAAGGTTGTAAAGGTTTAGAAATGTTGATGTACAAGGAAGAAGTGATGTTTAGATAAGATGTAAAAAAGGAGATTTAGCTAGTAAGAAAAGAAGTTTGAGAGATGATGTTAAGGGTAGAGGAAACACCTTGGTATAGTGGTCATTATAGGTGAAGTACCACCTAGAAATCTTAAGGAGAAAACATTCCAAGTGCTAGGAATTTTGTAAGAAATTGTGAATGACAAAATGGTTTTGGTGAGTGATTTAAAGAGTTAAGCATATGGCTAAAGGTGTGTTTTGATGTGCCAAATGATGTAGAACACATTAGGAGGCTTGAGGAAAAGTTTGGAGAAAATTTGACAAGTTTTGGACAACTTCTGGTGTTGTCCGACCCAGTGGTCCGACCCAGGGTGGGTCGGACAGCTCTGTTGTAGTCACCGGTTGGAGTTTCTGGAATGGTCCGACCCAGATGGTTGGGTCGGACATGGGTCGGACATGTGTGTGTTAAGTCTCTGGAATGGTCCGACCCAGATGGTTGGGTCGGACATGGGTCGGACAGGTGTATTTAAAAGACGGGAAAAGTTTCTGGAACGGTCCGACCCAGTTGTGGGTCGAACGGTGGGTCGGACGGCCCAAAGTATGTAAAAAAAAATTTGTTTAAGGTTATGAGATGATATGTAATGATGGGGATTGTTAGGTAATGATGTAATAAGGTTGTTTAAGACATATTAGGTGGGTTATAATGACAATCAAGTAAGTGAAAAGTTGTATTAAAATGTAAAGGTAAAATAAGTTAAAATGTGAAGTTATTCAACTAAGTTAACGGGGAAAAGTTATAAGCATTAGACTTTAAACAATCATGTTACCCCGATGTTAATAAAAATACATGTAATGTTATCAGTTGTTCGAGAATTGCTCGAGGAACGTAAGTGGACGTGGTAAAGTGGACTCCGGTGACAGGTATGGTTTTCTTGCAACCTGTGTCCTACCGGATTACACTGGCTTGTATGCCAATGTGTTTTTCTGTATGTTTGCCACGTTGTAAGATAAAACATGTAATGAGTTTACCGTAATTCATATATGTGGCGTGTTCAACTCCGATACCATTTAACCTCGGCAGTGTTAACCGTAGTTAACTGAGTCTAGGATCACATGAGAGTTCGGTATTCGGAGTAAACGACCCTAACCATGGGACGTACTAACCACGGCTATGCGTGTGTTAATTGTGTGATATGTGTATGTGAATGTAGGGATCTCCCTTGTGTGTTTAACCCAGTTGTAACTGTATGGTGTGTGGTTATGATAGACTCCATAGTGGGGTTCTAATTAATATCTAAAGTAAGTATGTACTAACAGTGGTGAGGAATCCGGTTTGGCCGGTCGCGCGTTGTTTGGGAGAGGGTATCCTTCTTAGCCTTACCCTTCTCTTTGTTATGGTTGTTTCCCTCACGGGTTATGATCTCCCATTAGCTTATTCCAAAGCTTAGCTATTCTGACTTATGATCGGTTTAGGGGGAACAGTGTTTGTGTGTGGTGTTCGGGCCTCCAAACCCGAACCGCCTTAACTTAAGTTACTCGTCCGACTATTAGGACGGTAATAATGAGTGTGTTGCTATTGTATAACGAGCTTATCATGGGACTGGCAACATTCTCTAGGCTCACCAGTGTATAAACAATGTTTGGTCGGTTCCTAAGAGAACCATTCCCGCTATGTTATGTAGTTTGTTTGTGATGCAATATCTATTGTGATGTTATGATGTACACGTTGAAACGTGCAAGTGTTGTTATGTGTTGTTATGTAGTGTATGTTATATGTTGTAAAATGTGAGGTATGTGGATCATGGAAATGAATCCCAGTTGTGATAAGAGGCGTTTAAGGATAACCCGATTTAAGGGTAAGTATCGTCTATTAAGGAAGTAGCTCCATTAGAGGAGGAACACTCTAGGGATATTGAATGAAATACCCCAAACCTAAGTATGCTAAGTAAACATCAAATCATGATGTATTAAGGCTAAATATGCCTTAGAAAGATTGGTAGACAATTTAAACCAAGGAAAACATAAGAAAGTGCCTTAAAGGCAATCAGGGCAAAAACGTGCTCTAAGCTTGGAGAGACTTGGGTGAATACCCAAATATCATGATAAGACCTTAGTAATATCCTAATGGTCATTTTAAATCAATTAGCAAAGAAAACCAAGCTTGAAAACAAGTTAAAACACAAAATGTGCTTTAAGAATTCTTAAAGCACATTTTTGAGAAATTGTCTTAGAATTGAGTTTTGAGTGGCTAAATGTCCATCATTACTCTTTAATCAACATGTGTACTAATTAGTATCACATTAGGAGGTCTAAATCAATGGGAAATCAAAAATTCCCGATTATGTGCCTTGATTAGTGAATAGTAACTATTTAGTGACTAGTTTAAGTTTTAATCAATATAAGTCAATTAATTGGTCAACAAAGACCATGTTAGCCTTATATTAATGGGGTGGCCGGTTCTTATGTGGGGAGTCACCATATGAGTCATTAAATGAGAAAGGAAAAGAAGAGATAAGTAAAGAAGTTACTATTTGCTTTATTAAAGCAAATATCTTACCTTAGCCTACTTTCTTCTTCTCTCTTCATTCCTCTTCTTCACCACGATTCTTCTTCTCTTCTTTTGCTCCAAAACAGTGAGAGCTCCATCCATGGTGCCTCCATCTCCAAATGCTCACCAAATGTTCATTTTAGCTCCAAATCAAAAACTAAACGCATATTATTCTTAGTTAGGTCAAGACCTATCTTTCTATCTTTTCAAATCTTTCAAAGCTCCATTTTGGTGCCATGAGAAAACTCCATTGATGGGGGAAAATCAAGTTTGAAGAGCTCATTAGCTTCTCCATTCTCTTAAGGTAAGGAAAATGTAAGAAAAACCATGTTTCCACCATTTCTACACATTACCGAAAATTCCTTCTCATGGGGATTCATTTTTATCCATTGTTCTAGCTTGATTCTATTCTCAAGGGCTAGAGGAGGTCCTACTTAATTCATATCCAAGCTTGCTTTGAGAATCCAAGGTAAAACATTCAGTTTAATACCTTAGAACACATTTTTAACCTAGGGTTTACTCCTTAAGGTTAGTGTATTGTTTAGTGCTCATATGAGTCATTGGTTATTGATTAGAACATTGGCAAGAGAAGTTTGAGTGGTGGCCGATATTCATTCAAGAAGAAGGTCTAAGGAGGAGATTGAGATAAGCTTGAGGAAACAAGGTAAAATGCTTACCTAATGGTGGTTTAAGATTAAGGAATGAGTTTTAGATAAATACCAATGTGGCTTAGAGCTTACATTGTGTATTGGGTTATGTAACCTAAGGAAAAAGAACTTAAACAAGCTTATGAACTTGTGATTAAGGAGCTAATGAGAATGGGTTAGTAATATAAGTTTAAGGTGGATTTTAAGAGCATTATAACTACTATGAGATTGATGGGTGTATTTGCAGGTTGAAAGCTTTTATATGTGGGAAATTCAGTGTTTAAGTTTAAGTCATTTAAGGGCCTAAGAGCCATGTCATTTAAGAGCCTTAGTGCTATGCAATTTAAGATTATTGCAATATATTGAGTATGATGTGAATAAGTTGATTTGGATGAGGAATTGTGATGAGAAAGGACTTGGTGTGTGTGAGGTTATTGTGTGAGAAAAACAATGCATTTGGGCATGAGAATATACTAGAGGAGCTATGGCAAAATTTGAGTAGAAAATAAGTGTTTAGGTGAAGGGTGGTGAATCAATATGACCTAGGATTTACTAGGAGTCATTATGAAGAATTTGAGTGGAAATGAGTTAACTAAGGAGTTCTTAAGGATGAGAATGACCTAGAATGGTCTATGAGGAATTTAGAGTTTAGGGGTGTATTGAACACACCAAAGTCATGAGATGAGGAATATAAGACTTGAGCATAAGTTAAGGAGAAGGTATGATGTTTAAGGTGATTAAGATATGTTCTAAGGGAATATAATGACTAAGGAAGTACTAGGAAGTTTTAGAGATTGTCTTGATGAAGAGGGGTAAGATAAAGTGTTGGAATGAGTGGTAATGACTTAGGCATTACCTTGGGGGATTTAGGAATCAAGAGAATGTAATTGAGTATTTAGAACTTAGGCAAATGTTGGTAAACAACTAGGAAGGAAATAAGGTGTTGGTGTATGGAAGCTTAAGCTTGTGAAGGAACTTTTAGTAAATGCTTGAAAGAGTTTTAGATAGTGAGAGATGCTTGGGAGATGATGTTATAGTGGTGAGGAAAACATTGGCATAGTGGTTACATTAAGTATGAACCACCACCTAGAAACCTAGAGGAAAGCATTACAAGAGTAGCATTATTACAAGGAAAATGCATAATGACTAAGGTGGATTTTGGTGGATGATTTAAGAGTTTGGTGGAGGTTATAAGGTGGGTTTAAGGTGCCAAGATGGTGTTGGACCTATTAGGACACTTGTGGAAGAGTTTGGAATTGGAAGAGCAATTTAAGAGGAAAATCTGTAGTGGACCGACCCAGGGTCCGACCCAGTTCTGGGTCGGTCGGACCTTGCTAACCCGCAGAAATGTTCGGCAATAGACCGACCCATAAGGATGGGTCGGTCGGTGGGTCGGTCGGGCAAGATTTAATGAAGGAAAATGTCTCGGCAGAGGACCGACCCAGAGGGTTTTGGGTCGGTCGGTTTAGCTTTGGGTCGGTCGGATGAGTTTCAAGAGACGGGAGAGTTTCTGTAATGGACCGACCCAGGGGTGGGTCGGTCGGTGGGTCGGTCGACCCTTAACACTTAAAAAAAAAAAAAGAAATTTGAATTCTAAGAATGGCAATGGGTAATAAGGTATGCCTTTGGTAGGGTAGTAATGATTGGGACCCTAAGAACTTAAGAGATTAAGTTAAGTTAAGTATAAACTTGAAAGTTTAAGATTAAGTTTGTAAGATTAAGTGTAAGACCTAAGAGGTGTTAGGTGGGGATCATTAAGGAATTAAGTAAGTTAAACAAGCTAAGTAAGTCATATTAAGTTAAGTGATTAACAACCTAAAACTGAATGAATGTTTTAGGACTTGGGAGTTTGGACTCCGGAAGAGAGTAAGCAGCCGAACGACCAACGGTGAACGGTACAGTTGTTTCTTCTTGTGACCTGCTTGCTAACGAGGTGTCCCTCGGCTTGTGTGCTATTTGTTTTGTGTGCTCACTAAACAAGATAAAGCATGCAACCGGAAATATTATATATATATATTGTGTTGTTGTGTGATGTTTGAAAACTAACACAACATACCGTGAGAACTTACTAACCAATGCTTAGTAAGAAATTGAGTGAGAATAAGGAACCCCCCCTAATGAGGGACGATATGAACCGAAAGAGGTTAACCAACAAACATGGTCTTGAGACTATTACTAACTGAACTTGAGTGAGGAATCCGGAATGGTACCGGCACATGTGTATTGGGGAAGTCGGTATCCTTATCAAATACCGTCTTCCAAAGATGACTTGTCCTCGGACTCGTCGCCTAGAGTCGACAATAGACTCGACCTCCTCGGACTTCTTGTTTTAGGAGGGAGGCATACTGAGATGGTGTAGTGGGATCTACCTAAATGCCCAACTAATTCTAATAAATATTGTTTATGTAAACCAATGGAGCTGATAACTCATTGGTTAGGGCTACGTGACCCGACAGATAAACAATGGATTAAGGTACAACCATTCTAATAAAAGAACGGTTGACTTAATTGAGATAAGATTGAGATAAGGTTTGAGATAAGTTACAACCATTTCTACTTAAAGAATGGTTTGTATTCTAAGACTGAGATAAGATGGTGCGGTGGGATCACCTAAACCAGGTTCGAATTAGATACGGCCAATCCCTTCCAGGAAAGGTTTGTTATAGAGATTAAGATTGAGATTAAGATTAAGATTAAGTTAAGTTACAATCATTCCTGTTTAAAGGATGATTTGTATTATTAAGATTAAGATTAAGGTAAGGTTAAGATAAGTTGCAACCATTCCTTTTTAAAGGATGGTTTGTAATATTAAGATTAAGATAAGCTACATCCACTCCTGATTAAAGGATGGTTGTTTCTAAGATTAAGATAAGAATCAGATTGAGGTAAGATAAGGATGGACTAAGATTAAGAGAGAGAACATTACTTAAGGAGTTAAATAACTAACTCTCTAATTAAGGGAACGCATTTAAGTCGTTCATTGTGTGTGAACTTTGATTGTTCATATCTGAGTTGTTGTTTACTGCACTTTCTATTATGTTGTGCATCTAATCAACCTCCATGCTATCGACAATTAGTCGTCGTAGCCACGTTAGCTTGGGGGCCATGAGAGGATAGTACCAGCATTCGTGCTGACCCCCTCGGGGGCTTCTTTTTACTACACAGGTGAACATCAGGAGCGGTCGTCGCAAGAGTAAGAAGAGGATACAGCTGTTAAGGGTTTAGTATGGCCTACGAGTTGTGCATGTACACTCGTATGGCAATCTGAGTTAGTAAGATGTATAGGATGTGAGGGGGTTGTAAGAAGGTTATGTAAATGGTTAAGGTTGTTAGACTAATGTTCGGTATATTCTGTAGTCAGACCGTGGCAAGGTCCTGGATTGTAAAGAATTCCGCTGACGATGTGTTTGTATATATACTGTTAAGTTGCGAGACCACATTTGGATTGAGTTGGGGTGTTACAAAAAAGTGGTATCAGAGCGTAGTTACGCTCTGAAGACAAGAATTACCGAACTTAGGAGGATATTGAGGTTGAGATTGAGTTAGGGTTAAGGGTTAGAGATAGAGTGTGAGGTGCGTTAGCCAGGACTCCCGGTGTTTACCGGATATCCATAGTACCTAGCCCGCCCTCCACATCCCTAACCCTAAATATGTGGAACAAACGCCAGAGAGAAGAAAGCCTTCTCTTACTCGGGGAAACCCGATCTGGCAGTTAGTTAATAGTAAGCAATACGAGAAACATCTTGTTGCACAACAGTTATGGAGAACTGGGAAATTTAATGGAGCGTGGCTGAGAAACAGGCACTACCTAAGGAATACTATCAGTAAGGGAACGGTAATTACCGGCAACATGGGTCGACATGCTACGCAGTCGAAATAACCCGCGATATCAAATGGTAAGGAAAGCACTACGCGTGCCATGGATAAGGAAATGATAAGAGACATGGGTACCGGACAGCGGTCCGAGTAAGAATAACAGTAGGATAATACAAATCATGAGGATTAAGACATAAGGAAAATATTAAGGGGTTCCCTCAGAAAGAGGAACGCCCTGATAATGACAGTACTGTCAAACAACAAGGAAACTGCCGGATGGACGGTTATCCAAAATAAGTAATTATCGAAGGAGTCCTGAGGACTACCAATTACATGGAAATAGAAGGAGGTGTCACTACCGATGTACCTTGTACCAATAACCCATCCTGCATGGCGCACTTGCCATAGCAAGTGCTACCACGGTTAAGCCACGCGAAAAGCCATCAAGGCGAAATAAGGAGAACGCTACAGTTGTAGTACATGTTAATACCGGATTGTAAAACCATAGGAACAGAAAAATAAGACCTTGGAAAGGCCTGACGGCCTGACCATGATGAGATGAACCGACACATCAGCCAGCAGGGAGCTGAGCTTAGATGAGATACTACCATATAAATACTAGCAACGGTACAACCTACTACAACAACAACCGACAGTGTGGTAAAAACACCAAACCCGGATCTCAAGGAGGAACCTAAGAGATCGCTCAATAATTCGAGCAAAAGCACTACGTAAATAACAACATTCATGGATGTATCAAGAGATACAATAAAGGTAGTCGATTGAACGACTTACAACGAAAACGGGATAGAGACTCCCAGAGTGACCATTAAGGATACCAATAACAACATTCTTCAATGAAGATGTTGGAAAACCCAGAAAATAAGGATAAAAGAAATGAACATAAGCTATAACCTACTAAGGATTAAAATGTAGAATCCCGAAGAGGAAGCTCAGCGGACTACCCAACAGAGCGGGCATAGTCGAGCCGAACAAACTGATGAATGACAGCTAGTACTGTTCGTCTAACTCATTAACACCCAAGTATGATTGTCATCAACGGGTGGCGTAGTCAACAGAAGTTTGAACGAAGCGTTGAGATTGAGATAGAAGTATAGGATGACAGGATGATATCCAACTTGGACACCGTAAGGAAAACGCCTAATACGAACCTAACCTTGACTATTAAAAGACATAAGTCTAGTAAAATGACAGCATTGTCAAAGACATTAAGTAACCTCAGATCACCTGAACAACTTCCCTAGCAGGAAGTAGGGATGCAGCAACTTATCATGAAACCCGATACTACATTTAGTATGTAACCTAATGGGAATAGTGCTCAAGAACCAGAATCTTATAGGGATGACCTGCAGATGAGTAAGAGTACAAATAATGAACTGAGACATTAAGCATTAAGAGCCTACGAGCCAAGGATGTTAACCACATCAGAGCCCGAGGCGCAGTAAGTTATAAGAGAGCTTATTTAAGCCATGAGGAACTACAATGCGTAGATATGAACGGTTACCAAACCTATAATTAGATTGGGAAAACAATACCAAGAAAAGGTACCAATGAGAATATGAGATAATGCTAAGGACAGGAGCGGAGAACGAACCATGCCTTTTAGGGTGGGGATACCTCTCCTTGTTGTGAGGCCATGAGTGGGAATGAACCCCTCAAAAGGGCTTTCACCTATTAGAGATAAAATACACTATTTAGAAAATGGAAACTATGAACCTTGAGATTACTTAGAACATACCAGATACACTTGAGTAATAAGGTAGGTTGCAGAGATGGACCTCATATCCAACACCAGGATGTAAGAATTAATGATTGTCAGAGGTAAACATTGTGACTGCACATTATGGCACGTCAATTAAGCAATGCTCAGAAGAGCTTGTGAATCAGTGGATGACTTCTTCAGTAACCAATTAAATCACATGGTAGATACATCACTAAGGATAAAAAGAAAGCGAAAGAAATTAGCCTACTTACGAATCTGAGATTGGAGCAGAACATCTTGACATCAAGAGTCAACTATTTTACAACACGGTACGGCAACCGCCAATACACGGAATGAGAGAACTCCCAGTGTGTTTACACAAGAAGGGATTGACTATAAGGTAACACATTAGAATAAGTTAAATAAGGGGTTGCACCATTAATGGGCAACATGGTAAAGGCCAATACCACGGTAGTAGTGTGGTCGTGAGTACAATAGTTAGATAAGTGGATTAAGTCATGGTACGCGGTAAGGCGACCATTATGTATGAGCCGTCAAATATTGACACTGAGGCAATTAGATTTATGAGTTAAGACCAGCATAAGTAAGTAAGAAAATAAGATGGTAGACGAACTGAGCGTGATGCCAGTAGTCTGGACCTAGTTAGGTAAATTTACAGGAAAACACTACCCATTCCTAAGGAACTGGAAGTGCGTTTCCTAGTAGAATAATATGAAAAATAAGATAAGAGGCTCTACGAAAGAGACCTCAGATATTAAGTGACCGAATCAATACGGAATACAGAAGGAGCTAGAGCATACCATAACCAAGAACACAGTAAATGGACTTCCTTGATTAACTTCAAGAAGAACAATAAATGTTATTATGAACGATGAAAGAGGAGATCGACGACAGAATACTTCATAATTAGCATAGCTAAACGTGTGACGGACACTATGAGTTTACTAAAACGAGACGTGGACGACTGCACCCCACAGGGGCTTGCAGGCCTGACACGCTCATTTATGAGTAAGTTGTAAGTAGTAATGTACCAGTAAGGTACCCCATGCATGTGAACGAGTGGTGTAAGGAACACGGGAAGTAGTCGACTCCGTACCACCGACAAACGACGAAGATCAGACAAGAACAGCTACTACCACAAACAGTCGAAGAGAAGAATTCAGTTGAACCAGCAACACAGAGGAACCAGAGAATAGATAATTAAGAATATGAAGTGCGAAAAGCACGGATAAGTACAGACATTGGACATGTCTTAATGAGTAAGATTAGACTGGAAAGCGCATTATGCACTAACAGTAGTTTCGGACTAAGAATCATCCTCAGACCAAAGGTCAGTTGGGGAAAACAATTAGAAATTCGAGAAAATACTAAGAGTATGAGGTAAGATCTTCAAGGAGAAGGATAGACGAGTTAAAACTCATTAAGGCCGTGTATATATAAAGATAACACGTGTCCATTGAGACAATAAAAATAAGATTATCAGAGTGGCGCAGAGGGAAGCTAGCAGCTCACTACCTTTGAGATTAGACCAAACTAAGTTAAGGCACGGTATAATACCGTTAAAAATCCTCGATACAGAGACTAAGTCATTCTGATCGAATTATGAGTAGATAGATAACGTGGAAGCTAGAATGCTTGGTGAGAATTAGACATCTTGACTTAGGTTCAAGGATGATATAATGTTGATTACGTGGGCGTAATCCATTTTAAGGGGGGTAGAGCGAAAACCGCTTAGCGTATGTTGTGTACCGAGTACATAAACTACGGTGTGCATTGCACAAAATAATTTGAGAATATGTTTTACATAAACATTTTAAGATAAACCATGGTTATTGCACACAGAAGATGTGAATACCATACATATTAAGTACCTATTGTTAACTCCGGTGTGAGTACAAGTTAAGAGAATAAGGAAGAGGATTAAGGAGACTTAAGGAATCAGGAAATATGAGGTATAAGTCGATATGAGACTATGTGTGAGATAAGAATAAGATAACACTATGAGATATTATTTGATATGAGCATGAGGAAGGATATAGTAATGATATGTGGTATGAGACTGATATGGAATTTAGTAGGAATTTAAGTCTGGAGGTAGTTACTAAGAGATGAATTGAGAATGTTTGATGGACTTAGTCCACACTTTGGAGATGTATTGATTATGATTAGAAGAACTAAAAAGATAGAAAATTGGACATGAGTGAATTAACTGATGTTTGAAAATGACGTGGGAGGTGGAACTTGATTTTCTAGGGATCAAGGGAAACCGAACACAAATTGGAGTGGAAGGATGGTTCTACACTGATGCTGATCACATCAGGGTAGGATTATTCCTGAAACTCCCTACCAGTGGTCACAAGTAAATCACACTAAGGATAGAGGCCTTAGGATAAAAAAAAATGAAATTGGAGTTGCTTGTATTTTTAATTAGAGGAATTATTCCTCACATGACCTCGTAAAAAGGATTACCTTTTTACTGAGTCTCGCCCATGAAGTCGAGGACGCACGAGCCTTTGTCTTCGGACCGGTGACATGGGGAGAGCAGCGTGTTTTGTATTCTAGCCCATGGTGACGAGGACGAATGAGCCATTGTCTACGGACCGGTGACATGGGAGAATACGTTGGAAGTTATGTGAATGTTTTAATCATCAAAAGGAACAAAAGGAATTTTGAGTGCTACACATGCTTAAGCATGTTGTGTGATATTTAAGAAGAATATGGTGGACAATTCAATGAGATTAAGTATACATAAGTATGATCTATATGATCTAAGGAATGAGGTAAGACATGTATTCTAATGAGATAAGATGCATGGGAACTTTGGGGACAAAGTTCTTTTAAGGGGGGTAGATTGAAATACCCCAAACCTAAGTATGCTAAGTAAACATCAAATCATGATGTATTAAGGCTAAAATATGCCTTAGAAAGATTGGTAGACAATTTAAACCAAGGAAAACATAAGAAAGTGCCTTAAAGGCAATCAGGGCAAAAACGTGCTCTAAGCTTGGAGAGACTTGGGTGAGTACCCAAATATCATGATAAGACCTTAGTAATATCCTAATGGTCATTTTAAATCAATTAGCAAAGAAAACCAAGCTTGAAAACAAGTTAAAACACAAAATGTGCTTTAAGAAGTCTTAAAGCACATTTTTGAGAAATTGTCTTAGAATTGAGTTTTGAGTGGCTAAATGTCCATCATTACTCTTTAATCAACATGTGTACTAATTAGTATCACATTAGGAGGTCTAAATCAATGGGAAATCAAAAATTTCCCGATTATGTGCCTTGATTAGTGAATAGTAACTATTTAGTGACTAGTTTAAGTTTTAATCAATATAAGTCAATTAATTGGTCAACAAAGACCATGTTAGCCTTATATTAAGGGTGGCCGGTTTTTATGTGGGGAGTCACCACATGAGTCATAAATGAGAAAGGAAAAGAAGAGATAAGTAAAGAAGTTACTATTTGCTTTATTAAAGCAAATATCTTATTAGCCTACCTTTCTTCTCTTCTTCATTTCTCTTCTTCACCACGGTTTTCTTCTCTTCTTTTGCTCCAAACCGTGAGAGCTCTCCATGGTGCTCCATCTTCAAATGCTCACCAAGTCATTTAGCTCCAAATCAAAAACTAAACATATTATTCTTAGTTAGGTCAAGACCTATCTTTCTATCTTTTCAAATCTTTCAAAGCTCCATTTTGGTGCCATGAGAAAACTCCATTGATGGGGGAAAATCAAGTTTGAAGAGCTCATTAGCTTCTCCATTCTCTTAAGGTAAGGAAAATGTAAGAAAAACCATGTTTCCACCATTTCTACACATTACCGAAAATTCCTTCTCATGGGGATTCATTTTTATCCATTGTTCTAGCTTGATTCTATTCTCCAAGGGCTAGAGGAGGTCCTACTTAATTCATATCCAAGCTTGCTTTGAGAATCCAAGGTAAAACATTCAGTTTAATACCTTAGAACACATTTTTAACCTAGGGTTTACTCCTTAAGGTTAGTGTATTGTTTAGTGCTCATATGAGTCATTGGTTATTGATTAGAACATTGGCAAGAGAAGTTTGAGTGGTGGCCGATATTCATTCAAGAAGAAGGTCTAAGGAGGAGATTGAGATAAGCTTGAGGAAACAAGGTAAAATGCTTACCTAATGGTGGTTTAAGATTAAGGAATGAGTTTTAGATAAATACCAATGTGGCTTAGAGCTTACATTGTGTATTGGGTTATATAACCTAAGGAAAAAGAACTTAAACAAGCTTATGAACTTGTGATTAAGGAGCTAATGAGAATGGTTAGTAATATAAGTTTAAGGTGGATTTTAAGAGCATTATAACTACTATGAGATTGATGAGTGTATTTGCAGGTTGAAAGCTTATATGTGGGAAATTCAGTGTTTAAGTTTAAGTCATTTAAGGGCCTAAGAGCCATGTCATTTAAGAGCCTTAGTGCTATGCAATTTAAGATTATTGCAATATATTGAGTATGATGAATGAGTTGATTTGGATGAGGAATTGTGAGAAAGGACTTGGTGTGTGTGAGGTTATTGTGTGAGAAAAACAATGCATTTGGGCATGAGAATATACTAGAGGAGCTATGGCAAAATTTGAGTAGAAAATAAGTGTTTAGGTGAAGGTGGTGAATCAATATGACCTAGGATTTACTAGGAGTCATTATGAAGAATTTGAGTGGAAATGAGTTAACTAAGGAGTTCTTAAGGATGAGAATGACCTAGAATGGTCTATGAGGAATTTAGAGTTTAGGTGGGTGTATTGAACACACCAAAGTCATGAGATGAGGAATATAAGACTTGAGCATAAGTTTAAGGAGAAGGTATGATGTTTAAGGTGATTAAGATATGTTCTAAGGGAATATAATGACTAAGGAAGTACTAGGAAGTTTTAGAGATTGTCTTGATGAAGAGGGGTAAGATAAAGTGTTGGAATGAGTGGTAATGACTTAGGCATTACCTTGGGGGATTTAGGAATCAAGAGAATGTAATTGAGTATTTAGAACTTAGGCAAATGTTGGTAAACAACTAGGAAGGAAATAAGGTGTTGGTGTGGAAGCTTAAGCTTGTGAAGGAACTTTTAGTAAATGCTTGAAAGAGTTTTAGATAGTGAGAGATGCTTGGGAGATGTTATAGTGGTGAGGAAAACATTGGCATAGTGGTTACATTAAGTATGAACCACCACCTAGAAACCTAGAGGAAAGCATTACAAGAGTAGCATTATTACAAGGAAAATGCATAATGACTAAGGTGGATTTTGGTGGATGATTTAAGGTATTTAAAGGAGGTTATAAGGTGGGTTTAAGGTGCCAAGATGGTGTTGGACCTATTAGGACACTTGTGGAAGAGTTTGGAATTGAAGAGCAATTTAAGAAAATCTGTAGTGGACCGACCCAGGGTCCGACCCAGTTCTGGGTCGGTCGGACCTTGCTAACCCAGCAGAAATGTTCGGCAATAGACCGACCCATAAGGATGGGTCGGTCGGTGGGTCGGTCGGGCAAGATTTAATGAAGGAAAATGTTCGGCAGAGGACCCCAGAGGGTTTTGGGTCGGTCGGTTTAGCTTTGGGTCGGTCGGATGAGTTTCAAGAGACGGAAGAGTTTCTGTAATGGACCGACCCAGGGGTTGGGTCGGTCGGTGGGTCGGTCGACCCTTAACACTTAAAAAAAAAAAGAAATTTTGAATTCTAAGAATGGCAATGGGTAATAAGGTATGCCTTTGGTAGGGTAGTAATGATTGGACCCTAAGAACTTAAGGAGATTAAGTTAAGTTAAGTATAAACTTGAAAGTTTAAGATTAAGTTTGTAAGATTAAGTGTAAGACCTAAGAGGTGTTAGGTGGGGATCATTAAGGAATTAAGTAAGTTAAACAAGCTAAGTAAGTAATAAGTTAAGTGATTAACAACCTAAAACTGAATGAATGTTTTAGGACTTGGAATTTGGACTCCGGAAGAGAGTAAGAAGCCGAACGACCAACGGTGAACGGTACAGTTGTTTCTTCTTGTGACCTGCTTGCTAACGAGGTGTCCCTCGGCTTGTGTGCTATTTGTTTTGTGTGCTCACTAAACAAGATAAAGCATGCAACCGGAATTATATTATATATTTATTGTTGTGTGATGTTTGAAAACTAACACAACATACCGTGAGAACTTACTAACCAATGTTTAGTAAGAAATTGAGTGAGAATAAGGAACGCCCCCTAATGAGGGACGATATGAACCGAAAGAGGTTAACCAACAAACATGGTCTTGAGACTATTACTAACTGAACTTGAGTGAGGAATCCGGAATGGTACCGGCACATGTGTATTGGGGGAAGTCGGTATCCTTATCAAATACCGTCTTCCAAAGATGACTTGTCCTCGGACTCGTCGCCTAGAGTCGAAATAGACTCGACCTCCTCGGACTTCTTGTTTTAGGAGGGAGGCATACTGAGATGGTGTAGTGGGATCTACCTAAATGCCCAACTAATTCTAATAAATATTGTTTATGTAAACCAATGGAGCTGATAACTCATTGGTTAGGGCTACGTGACCCGACAGATAAACAATGGATTAAGGTACAACCATTCTAATAAAAGAACGGTTGACTTAATTGAGATAAGATTGAGATAAGGTTTGAGATAAGTTACAACCATTTCTACTTAAAGAATGGTTTGTATTCTAAGACTGAGATAAGATGGTGCGGTGGGATCACCTAAATCCCAGGTTCGAATTAGATACGGCCAATCCCTTCCAGGAAAGGTTTGTATATAGAGATTAAGATTGAGATTAAGATTAAGATTAAGTTAAGTTACAATCATTCCTGTTTAAAGGATGATTTGTATTATTAAGATTAAGATTAAGGTAAGGTTAAGATAAGTTGCAACCATTCCTTTTTAAAGGATGGTTTGTAATATTAAGATTAAGATAAGCTACATCCACTCCTGATTAAAGGATGGTTGTTTCTAAGATTAAGATAAGAATCGGATTGAGGTAAGATAAGGATGGACTAAGATTAAGAGAGAACATTACTTAAGGAGTTAAATAACTAACTCTCTAATTAAGGGAACGCATTTAAGTCGTTCATTGTGTGTGAACTTTGATTGTTCATATCTGAGTTGTTGTTTACTGCACTTTCTATTATGTTGTGCATCTAATCAACCTCCATGCTATCGACAATTAGTCGTCGTAGCCACGTTAGCTTGGGGGCCATGAGAGGATAGTACCAGCATTCGTGCTGACCCCCTCGGGGGCTTCTTTTTACTACACAGGTGAACATCAGGAGGCGGTTGTCGCAAGAGTAAGAAGAGGATACAGCTGTTAAGGGTTAGTATGGCCTACGAGTTGTGCATGTACACTCGTATGGCAATCTGAGTTAGTAAGATGTATAGGATGTGAGGGGTTTGTAAGAAGGTTATGTAAATGGTTAAGGTTGTTAGACTAATGTTCGGTATATTCTGTAGTCAGACCGTGGCAAGGTCCTGGATTGTAAAGAATTCCGCTGCGATGTGTTGTATATATACTGTTAAGTTGCGAGACCACATTGGATTGAGTTGGGGTGTTACATTGAATACCTTGAGTGACTTATTAAGTAAGGATATATTATCCGTTTGTTGAGCCCGTTGAGGCGAAATGATTATGTGTTGTGTGTTTAAAGTTGCATGCATGATTTAAAAATAATCAACCGCATGCTAAGACGACAATTAGTTGTGCGTGGCCCGGTAGCATGTGGGCTGCGGGATTACCATACCAGCAAGGTGCGGAGCCCCTTGGGGGCCACCCTTTCTCTTCTTTTCCTATTTCAGGTAGAGAGCTGGAAGCCGTTCGAGAGTAGGACGGTAGTCATGTACATGGGTATTCATTTAAGTGTATATATACAGTAGGTGTAGTAAGACCGAAATTGTTGTCGGCATCAGTTTATAAATACTCGGTATAGTTGAAAGGTGTATGTTGTTGTTGTTGTTAATGGAAATGGATAATAATGTGTAGTTGCTCGGAATTTAGCCCATCAGACCGGTACAATGTATATGGATTAGCCTTGTTAGCCACGTGGGTGGCTAACGGCGTGTAACACCAACGAGTTAAGTAATGTGATGAGGTTTGTATTTCCGCTGCAGTTTATTGTAAGTGTGTTAATGTTGGATGGGGTGTTACATAGGATAAGAATGGTGTACCGAGTTGTACGCGGCTTATAGCCTTTTTGAGTAGCCGATGTACCATGTGGTACACCCTTTTGGATATTTTGGAATTGTGAACTTAGTAGGAATGAGTAGATGTATAAACTCATAGCTTTTGATTAGACTTGTAAGAATGGGATGTATTTGACATGAATTTGTATACTCGGTAATCCAAGGATGAAAGTAATTGTTGGGAATGTAATGGAAGTATTTGTTATTGTTTGGTATATTCTATTCATCAGACCGTGACAGTAAGTAGCATGAGCCTTGTTAGTCATTGGGTGGCTAACGACGTTGTATCACCCGCCTTAAGTATGGAGGATTTCCGCTGCGGGTAGAGTAGTAATGGAGACGATTAGAGGATAATGATAGGATTAGTGGCTGGGTGTTACAAAAAGTGGTATCAGAGCACAACTGATGATTAGGATATCGAGCATAATGATTACCGTGTTAAGATTACAAACCGTTTTACAACCGAGAAGTAGAAACCTAACCCTAAATGACAGTTAATGACAACGGATACCCTTTAACGTCTGAAAGGATGATACCATTGCTTAAATAAAGACCACCTGGTCACAGTATCTAATGTAATCCTTACTTGTTCAGATGTCAGGAAGAGGCCGCGGTCGTGGCCGAGGGCGTGGGGAGCAGGCCGGTGATGAGCCTGGTGCGCAAACGGTCACCGAGATCATCGCCGCCACTGTGGCACAGCTACTGCCCCAATTAATGACTGCAGCCTAGCAGCAAGTACTACAAAACCAACAACAACAGTCCAACCCACCTCAACCCCGTGAGAACAATTGGGTAAAAAGCGTCACCGACCTTCAAACTTCATGCTTTAGGGCGAGAGCGACCCCGCCAAACTCGAGGCCTATATCTCCGAGATGGAGACGACTTTCAAGCCCCTTGAGGCTCCTACTGGAGTGAGGGTGAGGATAGCTGCGTACTATCTCAAGGACGTGGCTGTGGATTGGTGGAAGCTCATTAAGCCTGAGCATGTTGCCGACCCCACCTTTGACTAGGAAGCCTTCACCGCCCTTCTCCGATCCAAGTACTACCCCGAGCATGTCAGTACCAAGAAGCGTCTTGAGCTCGATGCCCTAAAAATGACGGAGAAGTTGATGGTTGATGAATACTACCGTACTTTCACTTCCATCCTCAGACTGCTACCCGACCTTGGGTATACCAGCCAGGTCTTGGTCTACCGCTTCTAAGGTGGATTGGGCCATCGCCTCCGGTATGGCATGGGGTACACACGGTTTACCTCACTTCAGGTAAACAACGGTTTAAACCCTTAGTGTCGTAGTCTACGTGGACTAATCCTTTGTATGCAAAGAATATTAGCTAATGCCTGGTGACTCAAGGAGTGCTATCACGCTGCATCTCGAGTCGAGGTCACATGCCAGCTAAGGTATGAAAAGCAAGCGCTTAAGCGCAAGGCAAACAATAAGAACACCAGCTCAGAGGAGCAGAGCCAGGGTAAGACTTGGAAGATGAGGAAGGGGAAATTTACCTAGCAACATCAGAAGAACACCCCGGGAGATAGCAGTTCCCATGCTGAGAAGGGCAAGGTAGCTGAGCCGTTGCAACTCGCCTACACCGCATCGGTGGAAGCGAAACCACTCAGGTCTCACCATAACAAGGGTAAAAAACTGAAACTAAACTAGTATGCATGTGAATTAGTATTAGTATGTCGAACCTTGCTAACACCAAAGCTACAGGTTCCAATTCTGGCTATGGTAAGAACCAAAATGATGGCCGCAACTACGTCTGCCAACATTGCTTCAAGGATAACCCCAACACCGATTGTCAAGGAAGAGAGATCCGATGCTACAACTGCCAGAAACCAGGGCTCTGTGCGAATGAATGCCTTAACAACTTGAAGCCCAAGGGCAACTATCAGGGCTACAAGCAGCGCCAAGGCAAGTAGGTTGCATCTGGCGATGCTCAGACCCAGCAGACCTCACAGGGACAAGGGTCCCGAGGTCCTCAGAAGGGCACACTGTAGAGGCAGCCAGCCTTGCACATCATTGATCGTGATGGGACCGGTACGAAGTCCGGCCTAGGTACTAACTATTACCTTTAATCCTTGAAGAGCATGTCTAAAGTATTGAATTACCTGTTTGAGGGAATGCATGAAGGAGTAGAATTAAAGTATGAATTTAAACATAAAAGAACTAGTTGAAACTAGAACTCACGTTAAATGAAATTTACAACCATAGGGAGATTTAATATCTGCTATCCAATACCTTCAAACCCAAACCATGAAGAAGCTGACATCACCACTCACCACTTCACCAACGAGCAGTGTCTGGTTATCCGACCAGGTATGATCTTATTAAAAGGATACCTGACACCAGAAGCACAAATTACCATCATCCGACGATGCAACGAGCTAGGAGCAGGTCCATGAGGATTTTATACCCCTGAATTTCCTGGTGGAGCGAAGATGAAGCTGAAGATGATGTGCTGTGGAAAGGACTGGAACTCTTATACCAAGACATACCAGAAGACACGAACGGAAGACGGAGCGACACCACCAGAGATACCTTAGGAATTTCAAACACTTGTTACATAGGCTGTAAAAAATGCACAACAATGTGAAGATGATCTAATCCCTGCACTTGAAGCAGACCTTTGGATCGTCAACTTCTATGAGAAAGAAGGACGACTTGGGTTACACCAAGATAAGTACGAGACAATGGAATCTCTTAACAAGGAGTGCCCGTAGTGTCTTGGTCTATTGGTGATGATGCCATATTTTTGTATAGTGAGCAAAAGCGTGTGGACCTCGCAGAGAAAATTGTATTGAGATCAGGAGACGTCTTAATCATGGTTGGAAAATTGAGGTTGCTGTATCACGGGATCAAGAAGATCCAGTTGAATACGACACCACCGGCAATAATCAATGCCACACACATGGAACCAGGACGCCTGAACCTTACATTCATAAAGTATTAACCTTGTAATACCATGTAATGCATTAGTAATGTGTATTAGAGACACAATATGTATGATGGATGGCTTATTAATAAAAACCAGTGTTGGTTATTAAGTTCCACTTGCGTTATACCATCGATACTCATAAAGCTTATGAATAATTAGGTTATGGACTCGGTACCGAAGGTAACTTGAGTATCCTCACCGAAGCACAAGCCGATAAGAGCGGCACCATCCTAACGGGTACCTTCCCGGTAAATGGCATCGATCCTCTATACTGTTTGACTCCGGCGCCTCTCATACCTTTGTTTCGCCATCATTTGCATAGAGGTTGGGGCTAGACGCAGATGAGCTACCAGACTTCCTAGTTACGCTCCCGTCGATGGAGCGAGTAAGATGTACCAAGTATTACCGAGCTTCCACGATTCGAATCAAGGGTGAAGAGTTTCCTATCTCCTTCATTGAATTCAATGGGTTGGGATTAGACTTGATAGTCGGGATGAACTGGTTGGAGAGGCACAAGGGGCAAATCCTCTGCGCCGAGCATAGACTACTGCTCAAGAGTCCATCTAGGGTTACTGTTTCATACTGCCAGAGGCCTAGAGAGCCTTCGACTATGATCATCACCGCTATGGCTATGTACCAGGAGCTTAGAAAGGGGCACGATGTGTATTTATGCTATGTGCAAGATCTAGAGAGAGATCCAGAATTCAGCACCGAGGTGCCAGTTGTATCAGAATTTCCCAATGTGTTCCCAAAAGAACTACCCAGTATGCCACCCCCGAGAGTAGTTGAGTTTGAGATTGACCTCATACCTGGTACTGGTCCCATTGCTAGGGCACCATACTGTATGGCACCGGCAGAAATGACAGAACTCAAAGAGCAATTGCGTCATCTACTCGACAAAGGGCTTATACGCCCGAGCATATCACGCTGGGGAGCACCGGTCCTCTTTGTGAAGAAGAAGGACGGTAGCCTCCGCCTCTGCATTGACTACAACGAATTGAATGCGGTCATTGTAAAAAACAAATATCCATTGCCACACATCGATGACCTGTTCGATTAGTTGAAGGGAGCTTCGGTCTTTTCCAAGATTGACCTCCAATTCGGGTATCATCAGATTGCCATTCAAGAGCAAGATATCGAGAAAACGGCATTCCGTACGAGATATGGCCCCTACGAATTCACGGTGATGCCATTCAGTTTGTCGAACGCACCAGCCTAATTCATGGATTTGATGAATCGTTTATTCAGTGATCAGTTGGATACCTCTGTAATAGTCTTCATCGATGATATACTTGTGTATTCAAAGTCAGCGGAAGAGCATGAAAACCACTTGAGAAAAGTACTTAAGACACTACGCGAGAACCAGCTGTATGCAAAGTTCTCCAAATGCGAGTTTTGGCTTGATCAGGTATCATTCCTTGGACATGTCATCTCGAGCGTGGGTATCTCAGTAGATCCGGCTAAAATTGAAGCAGTACGATCATGGCCTAGACCTAACACTGTTACCGACATTCGGAGCTTTCTTAGTCTAGCCGGTTATTACCGGAGATTTGTGAAAGACTTTTTTAAAGTCGCAAAGCCCATGACAACATTGATGAAGAAGGATGCACCATTTGTATGGACTGATGACTGTGAGAAATCCTTTCAAAGCTTGAAAGACTCGTTGAACTCAGTGCCCGTTCTCACTCTCCTACAGGGCATAGAGGGATTCGAGGTATAATGTGATGCGTCTGGTAAAGGCATGGGATGCGTACTCATGCAGCATGGCAAGGTAGTAGCTTACGCCTCCCGCCAGCTGAAGAAATATGAGGAGAATTACCCGACTCACAACATAGAGCTTGGAGCCATTGTCTTCGCATTGAAGATATGGCAACATTATCTATACGGGGTAAGCATCACCATCTATTAAGATCATAAGAGCCTGCTGTAACACCCCTACTAATCCGGCTCCTAATTATGCTATAAACGTCGTACTTAGTAAATAAATCGCAGCGGTAATTAACAGACTGTCATTCTAATGGTGTCACTGTTATCACTCGCCCATACAGGTGATAACGAGTTACATGATAATCAACATACGAAACGTATTCCCGTAGTGACCACAAGAGATAGATAGTAGTGCTTAAGCAATCTAAAACATATCCAACAACAACTCTCTTATACAAACCGTACACGTGAGCGTCTAACCAAACATACACCTCGGTTTACAAACCCGAGTCCGAAATAATAGTAGTCTCATACCGTACCAAGTCTAGCCAAAAGCAAATACAACTGTCACGCCCCGCGTCGACCCTCTAGCAAGTCTCCTGAAATAAAAATGGTTTGTGATATGGAATCAGCCCCTGCTGAGTATGTTATCACATGCCCCGTCATGCCTCCTCAAACCCCTCAATTAATTGGTCGAGAGTATGAGATTCGTTACATGCAATACCGTTTTAATATTTAAACTGTAAAACATTTAACAGTAATATCCATACAATAACACAACCATCAACACACATAATATAAACCACATAGTATAACCAGTGAACAACAAGGCGAAACAACGAGAATAATAAACAAGTATCAACTCCCGTCCTTGGTATAAAAACCAATATTGTTTGTCAATGTACAAGTCTCAACTGTAATAAATGTTCGGTTATACCTAGTGACAACGTCTCGTTAAAACGACGAGTCTCTGAATTACCCATATACTATGACGGGTCACCCACGGCAGTAGCCACTCCAGCGGTAGAGTCTCCGACCAACGAGCCATCCTAGCTCACGGAAAATTTTCTTGATACTTGCGGACCCGTACGCGGACATCCTAGTATCGTTTTTGTGATCATAGCGCGCACCAAGAGCCACATCCTCTTGGCTTTGTTATGTTAATTAATTATATCATCGCATCGCATTACTAAATTTTTCTAACACAGCAGACTAAGGTCATTAGTCCAATCCGGAGTTTGTAAACTCGGGGTCCAGTGTTAGATACGAGAGCGGCGTTAGAAAGGCCAATGCTCCGTATTAAAGTCTTGGATAATATGTATATCTTATTATCCTAGTGCTACAACGTTTTTCTGACGATCCTTATATTACATATAAGATAGCACCATAGCCGCTAGTTCGTTTTATATATATAGGTCCATATATACGAACCAATACTGTTAACATAACTACAGTAAATAATAAGCAGCTAAAAATATACAACTCATGCATATTTAATCACACATTCAGACCAACAATCTTATCACAGATTACATAGAAGTCTGAACTGAGGAAGCCCTCATAGACAATCAGAGACACGTAACAACATACCGTTCACCCTGAATGTATAACCGTGGAGTATGAATCTGCTAGATCCGATGCTCCCCGTGTCGTCTCTAACAGTCTAATAATACATAATGCTACTGATTAGAATCCGTAAAACGGCATAACTCCACGGTACCCCGTACCGTCACTAACACCTCCCGGTTAATCCCCCGTCATTAACTGTCAACGTTTGTCGGGTTTTCGGCTTAACTCAGGATTTGGAAAAATGTTATATTACATGCATAGTCTTGTCTCATATATTAATATACTTAATGTTGAACTTGTTATCGCATGTAACTTAATATACCCTTGTATATCATATAGTTTATTTTTATATTGCATGCATAATTCTTTATCATATATTATACATTTCACCTTAGTATTTATTTTCCAAAGGTTTGTTTTTCCAAGTTTAATGTAGTATAATTCATACGTAAAAATACTTTGAATTATATAAATCCTTATTATTCCATGTATACTCCTAACATCAGAATTTCCATATCTAATGTTTGTAATTCTTTTCTCTTTATCTTATATCATTTTGATTATAATAATACATGGTTATTACCTATTATACCCTATAGTCAACTTTGACTTCTAATACCAAATTGGAACCAAACTTTCGGTAATTACCTATTATACCCTATACTTTTCTATTTTTACAATTTTGACCCAAAACTTTATAAAATGTTATAATTTTTATTAAATTCATTTAAAAACCCAAAATTACTCTAAATTAAGCCCACGACTTTATAATTTACTAGTAATTACCGTTTGATCCCAAACTTAATTATATAAGCATAAATTAAATTAAATAAGCATTAAACTTAAATTAAAATGGCCTAATGACATGGCCTTATTACAACTTTGCTTTATAACATAAAATTACACATAAAATAGCTCAAATTATACTATAAGCTCTCGGCCTTGCTGTAGCTTAATTATTTTTCCACATAATGTCATAATTTGACCATTATGTTAATTAAATCACTTAAATGACTAGCTTAACTTATCTTAGTCATTTTTTTTCACACTTAGGTTAAAATCACCCATATAAACAACTCCACTCTCGGCACATATAATATATATGCTTAAAAATCATAAAATCATAAGTTTAAGGTGTTTATACCTTGGTTTATCCTTAGTAACAACTCGGTAGCTTGGAGGAAAAATCACCACATCATTTAGACATGTTTAATACACCAAAATAAGATATGGTTATACTCCAAGCATGAGCTTAACCATAAAGAACAATTAATGTAAGATTTAAGGCAAAAATCACCTTAAAAATGCTAGGTAGTCTCCAAAGGGTTTCGGCCTGAATTAAACACACCACATGGTGTTAAATTCACCATATAAACATAGGGAATAGCTAGACAACAACAAGCTGCCATGGTAATATGTTTTACCTTGGCAAAATGCCTTAAAGAATGATATTTCCTTTGATTTTCGGCCACCCTTGTGCCAAATGGTTAACCAACTGAATTAACATGTAAATATTAAGATTATGAGTGAATAAACTCATAGAAATCAGAAGAAGAAAACCGGATGGAGAATAGAAATGCTTAAGGTATGTTTTTACCTTATAATGTAAATTTTGGCAACCTTGGTCCCAAGACTTGCTTCAGCCGAGAATGATTGTTTTTCAAGGTTTAAAATGCTGAGAATGAGCCATGGAAAATGATAGATCATGAGCTCCTTGTGTAGGTAATGGAAAGATGAAGAAAAAGAGCTAAAATATGCCTTAAACCATTACCTTAGGTGCAAAAGAGATTGATTTGCCTTGAATGCTCAAGAACACATCTTGAGAGGGTTTGGGAATGCTGATGGCTTGGCTGGAATAGGACAAGAGGCAAGAGAAAGAAAGATAATGTGTTAAAATGAATAAAAAGTATAAAATGGAATAGTAAAATGGTGATTCACCAAATTAGCTAGATATTTTGTGTTAAAGTTGAATGTGCTGTCATCCATTGCTCCATGCTGCAGAATTCATAAGGGTAGGGATGGTCATAAATTGACCATTGACCTTACTTAGTCAATTTTGCTTAAAAATGCACTATTTGGGTTACTATTCACAAATGAATTCCATATTTTTGATTTTTTTTTAAATCTTGGATTTAGACCCTCTAATGTGGTACATTATAGTACATTAGTATATCAAGGTCTAGTCCAATGCCTAAAACCACTCAAAACCCACTCAGAAAGTCAATTTTCTAAAAAACGTGCTTTAAGGAATTTTAAAGCACATTTTGTGTTAGAACAGGTTTTAGAGCTTGGTTTCCTTTGAGAATGGTTTTATAATGTTCATTACTTCATTATAATACTTAGGAATCCACTTTGGATCCTATTTGAGGTGATACAACCTCTATGGTGCCTTAAAGCACATTTTTGGCATTACTGATCTTAAGGCATGTTTTGCCTTGTTGAGATCTTTAGATTGTTTCCCCAATGGTATTTAGATGTTTATTAACCATCTTAGATCATTAATAGATCATTTAATTAAGTTTTTAAGGTTAGGGGTATTTCAATATACCTCACCTAAGGAATCCAGTTCCACTAAGTAATCAAACAGACCATCGCTAGAGAGTAACTCCCACTAGGTTCAGACCTAGTCTATATGTATCATGATTGATACAGCACATATCAAATAGCCGAAACTCATGGTATAAACTCATTCGTATCATAGCACTAAACAAGGTGCACATCCAACTCATCAACAAAAGTACTCAGCGGTACCATATATATACTCAAACAGGTGCACTAAGGCACATACATAAGATGTATCAAACATACAATCATCCAAACAAACATGTATGACACAGCATACTACCAAAACACACCACAAAAACAAGACCTAATGCATAACATATGTGCAAGCCAAGTGGCGTCTACCCCCTTAAAAAGGGTTTGACCATGAACCCGTATTAGTATCACAGCCACTACTCGAAGAGTGCTGGATACTTCGCTCTCATGGAGTCCTCTAACTCCCATGTAGCCTCCTCCACCTCATGGTTCGACCAGAGAACCTTAACCATGCTAACGGTCTTGTTCCTAGTCTGCCTCGTCTTCGTATCGAGAATGCGGAGTGGTACTTCCTCATATCGTAGAGCGGGGTCCAACTCCAAAGTCTCTGGCTGTAAAACGTGCGATGGATGGGGCACATACCTCTTCAACTGTGAAATGTGAAAGATGTCGTGCACCGTCCCTAGCTCTGCTGGCAAATCCAGTCTGTAGGCTAACGGGCCCACTCGCTCCCTAATCGCATAAGGTCCAACATACTTCGGGCTCAACTTGCCCTTCTGCCCAAACCGGAAGATCCCCTTCATGGGTGACACTATGAGGAATACCATGTCGTCGGTAGTGAACTCAATGTCCCTCCTCCTGGTGTCTGCATATGATTTCTGCCGGTCCTGAGCTGCCCTCATGTTCCTACGAATCTATAGGACATCCTCCTTGATCTGCTCTAGGTACTCCGGTCCTAGAAGCGTAGTCTCGCTGGCCTCATCCCAGCATAAAGGAGTCCTTCACGGTCTACCGTAAAGGGCCTGGAACGGTGGCATCTGTATCGAGGAGTAGTAGCTGTTGTTGTAGGCGAACTCTATCAGATGTAGACGCTCTAACCAGCTCCCCTGAAAATCCAAGGCACATGCTCTCAGCATGTCCTCCAGTGTCAGGATGGTCCTCTCACTCTGACCGTCGGTCTGTGGATGGAATGCCGTACTAAGCTTAAACTTCGTACCCAAGGCTTCCTGAACTTGTTCCCAGAATCTGGACAAAAATTGAGGGTCCCTATAAGACACAATGGTCTTTGGCACACCATGGTGCCGGATCACCTCCTTCTGGAACAAGTCCGCTAACTTCGGGACCTTCCAGGTATCCTTCATAGCAACAAACTTCGCCACCTTCGTGAGTCGGTCCACAATGACCCAAATCGTGTTCAGTCCTCCCTTTGTCGGTGGGAGACCGATAACGAAATCCATCGAGATGTCCTCGAACTTCCAGCAAGGAATAGGCATAGACTGCACTAAACCGCTGGGTCTCCTACACTCAAACTTAACCTTCTGACAGGTCAAGCATCTAGCCACGCAGTCAGCTACATCGTTCTTCATCCCGCTCCACCAGAAATGGACCTTCAAGTCCGTGTACATCTTCGAAGAACCGGGGTGGACGGATAAGGACGAGCAATGAGCCTCCTGGAGTATCTTCTCCTTCAGGTCAGAAGAAGACTCTGGAATACATAACCGGCCATTCAGTCGAATCAGGCCATCATCACACAGTTCAAAGTCATACTTCTAACTCTGAAAACAACCCTCTGACATCTTCTGCCTGATACTCTGCATATACTGATCACTCTCCTGTGCAGCTCGTATCTAATCAATCATACAGCTGCCCGCTAATAGTGTAAACAATGAATGAGCTCTGCGGCTCAGGGCATCGGCTACTACATTCGCCTTGCCCTCCTTGTACTTCAGGTCTATGTCGTAGTCCTTCAAGAACTCGACCCATCTTCTCTGTCGCATGTTCAGCTCCTTCTGAGAGAAGAGATGTTGTAGACTTTTGTGATCAGAGTAGATGGTGACTGTCACACCGTATAGATAATGTCACCAGATCTTCAAAGCGAAAACTACTGCGCCAAACTCAAGGTCGTGTGTGGGGTAATTCACCTCGTGTTTCTTCAATTGTTGGGATGCGTAGGCAACTACCTTCCCGTGCTGCATAAGCACACAGTCTAGACCGGTTCCAGAGGCATCACAATATACCGCGAACCCATCGGTGCCCTCAGGGATAGTGAGAACGGGTGCCGATGTCAGGAGATCCTTCAGCGTCTGAAAGGACTGCTCGCACTTGGCAAACCATAAGAACTGAGACTCCTTCTTCATGAGATTCGTCATCTGTTTGGCCACCTTGGAGAAGTCCTTCACGAACCTTCGATAATAACCGGCCAAACCCAGAAAGCTGCGGACCTCTGTAACTGTCTTCGGCCTCGGCCAACTCTTCACTGCCTCAATCTTAGCAGGGTCTACAGGTATCCCGCTCGCTGATATAATGTGTCCAAGGAATGACACGCTGTCCAACCAGAACCCACACTTCGAGAGCTTGGCATACAGCTGGTTCTCTCTCATGATACTCAAAACCTGCCTCAAATGTAACTCATGCTCCTCCTTCGTCTTTGAATAGACCAGGATATCATTGATGAAGACCGCAACTGAACTATCTAGCTGTTCTCTGAAGAGACGGTTCATCAAATCCATGAAAATGGTTGGCGCATTCGTTAATCCAAATGGCATAACGGTGAACTCGTAGTGTCCATACCGTGTCCTGAAAGCTGTCTTCTCCACATCACCCTCTGCAATCCTAATCTGATGGTAGCCAGAGCTGAGATCTATCTTCGAGAACACACTGGCCCCTCTCAGCTGGTCAAATAAGTCATCTATCTGTGGCAACGGGTACTTGTTCTTGACCGTGACAGCATTAAGCTCGTGGTAGTCGATGCAGAGTCGTATTTTGCCGTCCTTCTTCTTGACGAACAGTACTGGAGCACCTCAAGGGGAAACACTAGGTCGAATGAATCCTTTGTCGAGGAGGTCCTCCAGCTGTAGCTTCAGCTCCCTCATCTCAGCCGGCGCCATACGGTAGGGCGCCTTAGCAATAGGGCCCGTACCTGGCAACAAGTCGAAGGCGAACTCAACCTCGCGCACAGGCGGCTTGCCTGGCAGCTCATCAGGAAATAAGTCGGGGAAATCCACCATGACTGGAATGTCTGAGTCCATCACGTCGCTATGTCTCGTGTCCTATACATAACAGAGGAAGGCTTGTCGGCCCTTCCTAACGTCCTTCATTAGGGACAGTGCTGACACGATCTTGACAGTCTGCTCTCTCCTCACACTGCGGTATGACACTGTCTTGCCGCTCGGCCCCTTCAGTAGTAGTCGATGCTCTGCACAATGAAGGCGGCCCCTATGCTTCTGCAGCCAGTCCATGCCCACTATAACATCGAAGCCCAAGTTCTTGAACTCGATCAGATCGATGGGGAAGGTCTCAGTCATGATGCTGATTTCTAACCCCTTGTACTGTCTGGTGCAACCTACTTTCTCCTTCGAAGGAAGGCTGACTGACAAGTCTGAAAGCTGTTCGGGGGTAGCCCCCAGCTTCTTAGCAAATACCGAGGAAACAAAAGAATGTGAAGCCCCTGAATCGAATAATACGGAAGCACTAACACCATCAACAGGAAAGGTACCTGAGATCACCTCTCGTATTAGCATCGAGTCCCAATAAATCACCAATTTACTGTCGGTTGTAATTGTCATACCTGTGATGACATTACCGGACTCCTTGGCTTGCGCCATATCTAGGATGCATATGGTACCCTCCTTACCATTTTCGTGGCCTGAAGTTATGAATTAACTGTATCAACAAACTGAACACATATACTTGAAGGTACAAAAACTCTTATTTCATTCATCCAACTGTATTATACAAGATTACACACTTAGCTGCTACTATTACATCAGTATTGTCTGAAAGTTAAATTTAAATGGCCAGATCGGATGTGGGTCTCATTCACTAGAGCTGGTAGGGCGGTATTGAGCTTAATGCTCTTAATTCCATGATATACAAGCCTCGACTCTCCACTAAATACCAACACATCCCCAGACTTGAGGATGATCTTGCTTGCTAGATCCATCCTCTTCTGGTCTCCATAGATGAACTCAGCATCATCGCCGATGGAGAATGACACAACAGGTATTCCTCTGGTGATGGACTCAGTCGCCTCATCACGGTCCTGGTGCATCCCAAGCTTTCCTCCCTGCTCGTAGTAGTTGACGATGCAGATGTCAGGTGTCATGTCAGGTAACGGATATGTCTCACAGTCTTGAGCAATATCCATTGCGTTTCTCACCAAGGTTAGGAAACTCTCAGGTATCCTAGGTATTGATACGCCATCTACCATCCTCACCTCTTGATAAACCCTAGCTTGCGGATCCGAATCTTTCCCTAAGCACATCATGTGCAACTTCATTTTAGAACCACTACTAAATACAGGGGTATAAAATCCTCCCATGCCCTTACCCAAAGCTCTACACTCATTCACTATGGCGATTTGCTCATCTAGGGTTAGGAACTCTCTGAGAAGTATCATGCCCAGTTTGACCGCATGACACAACTCGCCAGGGTACTCCCGTCTTTCTTCCACGGGTCTAGGTGATCTCTGCCTTGTAAGTGTGGGATAGCAGATATCGAAGTCTCCTAAGAGATAAAAGGTTTTCTAGGTAAGTCGTTTATCTAAGGCGGTAATTAAAACACACATACATGCTAAGGTAAAGCGTTTAACACTTAGTCATGCTCTCATACAATGGTTAAGCTTTCAAATGCTAACCTTCACCGCGCTGGGTACTAGTACCAGCGCCCGAAGCTCCCACTGCATTCAGCACACGGTTGCCCGGCGGGTTCCTCAGGTTCTGCTGCTGCTGCAGCCGCTGCCCCCTCTGGGCTTGGGGCGCCGGCCCCCTCTGGCCACCTCGAGCTCCACCTCCTCCAATAGGTGCGCTCTGAGTCCCCTTCGACGGGCGGTACTGTAACACCCCCAAACACTGGCCTAGGAGTTAGGGGTATTACACGCCGCGTATTATTACATAATAACGCAAGGCTCTAATAAACAAACTTAAACAGATAATCAAATAAGGCCCAAATGAATACTTGAATAAAGTATAAACCAAAATGATGTCGTTACATCCCAAAGTAATAACAAACCCACCAAAACGAATATCAAAAGCAAGAGCTAACTGAAGAGGCCCCAAAGGCTCAAATTCAAATACAAAGTCTCCAAAAGAATCTAAACAACAAAACGGACTAAACTCCAGAGCTGCAAAGTGACCCTCGCTGATCAATCTGCAATGTTAGATAAAGTAGGGGAATGAGCACACAACTATGCCCAGTAGATGACAAACTTCATCAACCAGCATGCTCAAAACATTTATAGAATGTTGACAAATCAGAAGGAGTCAAAGGAACCCATAAGCATGTCAGAAACAGAACAGAAGTCCATACAATAGAGGACTAAACAGAGTCAGAAGCAGACAGAAGTAGAAAACAGAGTGGGACACTAGCGATCACAGCATACAGATAGAACGAGCAACCAGCTCGTGAACAGAACGAGGAAACCTCACTCATAAATAGAACAGGTGTAAACACCCATGGACAGAACGAGGAACATCACTCGTGAACAGAAGGATCCTACATAGCGCGCTACGAGACAGCGAAACCAGCCATCCAAAGGCTCAGACATAGAGATAACTAGGTCATAAAACAGAAGCTTAAATACAGATAAGCATATGTGCACCAAAGGCACCAGAAAGCACATAGATGGCTTGGAAATCAGAAGGGGAATCCAACCCCGCAAACGGAAGTCAAAACAGAGCTCAAACGAGCAAGTTATGGTCAAAACAGTACCATGTCCGAACTTGTGTCCGGACATCAATGTTCGGACACAAGTCGAGACTCAGAAGTCGAAATCAAACAGATGTCCGAACATGTGTCCGAACTACGAAGTTCGGACACAGGTCGAACGTTAAAACAGAAGAAGAGACAGAGGTGTCCGAACATCAAAGGTTGGACAGATGTTCAGACGTTCTTCGGAAATCAGACACGCGCAAAGTCCGAACTTGTGTCCGGACATCCATGTTCGGACACAAGTCGAGGCAAAAATCAGAGAATACAGAAGGCTGTGTCCGAACTTCAAAGCTCGGACGGAAGTTCGGACACAGCGAAAACTTCAGAAAATTAAAGCGCAGAAGGGCATGTCCGAACTTCAACGGTCGGACAGAAGTTCGGACACGCTGAAAAACACAAAGAACAGAGGCGATTTTTACACAATCAGAGACATTAAAACAATGTCAAAACATCATACATTTGTAGAAAACAACCTTGGGGGTTTGTGGCATTAAAACGTCATCAAACAGACAGTTGCAATCACCATACCAAGACAGAACACAATCAAATTCAGAATCGGAACGAAACTCCCCAAGGCCGAACACACAAGCTGAATCCATAAGCCACCTACCTCGAATTAGCAGAGATGGAGTTCCAATCCGAACAGCAGAGTCCAAACCACAGCACTAATCCAGACGCAGTCAGGCAACACAATTCCCAAACTCTGAATTTGACAGTAATCAGAGAACAGACCGAAGAACAAACCGTAATCAGAACTCACTCTCAAATCAGAAACTGTCAACGCAGACGAACCCACAATTCATACCTGAATTCGACTACGAATGCAGAGGAGACCAACAGCAGAGGAAATCGACGGGGAAACGGAACATAATCGGCTTCCTAATCAGATTGTAGAGGAAGGATTCAGACAAGGAGAACATTCCAATTTCAGAATCGAAGAATGAACAACGTTGATTACCTTAACCCAACCCGAACCTCGCAGTAGAGCAGAATCTACAGTAGAACTCGAAGGTGCACCACAATCAGCCAACTCGAAGGGATTGAACAGAACGGGATTTTGAGAGAGAGAAGAGAGAAAGGTTTGAGGGTTTCCAACTGAGCGAGAAGAGGAGCGTAAATGAGATCGTGAGAACGTGATTAGAAGTGAGAGTAATTAAGAGGGAAAGAATTAAAATAATAAGAGGTTATTCTCACCAGAATTTAAATGGAAAGGAAGAAAGACCCTTCTACCCATGTCTTTAATCAGAAGGACGTCCATGTCCTAAATCCAAAATACAATAGTGTAAGGCCACTTGTGACGAAATAAAATATAACCAAATCTTGGGTTATAACATCACCTCCCCCTTAAAAGAATTTCATCCTCGAAATTAAAACATACCTACTACTCGAAAAGGGCGGGAAATTTAGAGCGCACTTCGCTTTCGACCTCCCAGGTCGCCTCCTCCTCTGACTGACCCGACCACTGTACCTTCACCAAGGGCATGGTCTTACTCCTGAGCTTACGAACATCCCGGGCTAAAATTCTCGAAGGAGCTGCTTCGAACGTGAAGTCCTCCCTCAACTGAAGCGGACTGAAGTCAATCACATGCGACGGGTCCGGAATATACTTCCTCAGCATAGACACATGGAACACACAGTGAACGCCAGCCAACGACGGTGGCAAAGCTAGACGGTAGGCAACCGGTCCGATCCTCTCCAGGATCTTAAAAGGACCCACAAAGCGAGGGCTAAGCTTGCCTCTCTTCCCAAACCGGACAACTCCTCGAACTGGAGAAACCTTCAGATACACATGGTCGCCCACCTCAAACTCTAGAGGTCGGCTCCTCTGATCAGCGTAGCTCTTCTGACGACTCTGAGCCACAAGCAAGCGCTCTCTGATAGACTGAATCTTGCCCACAGCATCCTGAACCAAGTCTGGACCAATCACGGCTCTCTCCTTCAGATCATCCCAACAGATAGGTGACCTGCATCTCCTGCCATACAAGGCCTCAAACGGAGCCATCCCGATACTGGTCTGGAACCTATTATTGTATGCAAACTCTATCAAGGCAACGTGTTGATCCCAGCTGCCCCCGAAATCCAACACACATGCTCTGAGCATGTCCTCAAGGACCTGATTCGTCCTCTCTGTCTGACCATCTGACTGAGGATGATACGCTGAGCTGAAAGACAACTTCGTCCCTAAAGCCTGATGCAAACTCTGCCAAAATCTGGAAACGAAGCGCGGATCTTTGTCAGACACAATCGAAGCAGGAACTCCATGCAGACGCACTATCTCATCCATATATAGCTGAGCCAAGCGGAGCAAACTGAAAGTCTTCCTGACAGGCAGGAAGTGGGCGCTCTTCGTGAGCCGGTCCACGATAACCCAAACTGCATCAAAACCCCTCGGAGTTTTAGGCAGCCCCATGACGAAGTCCATACCGACGCTCTCCCACTTCCACTCCGGAACGGGAAGAGGCTGAAGCAAACCAGCTGGTCTCTGATGCTCTGCCTTGACCTGCTGACAGGTCCTACATCTGGATACAAAATCAGAAATGTCCCTCTTCATGTTACTCCACCAGAATGTCTCACGTAGGTCCCGGTACATCTTCACACCTCCTGGGTGTACCGAGTATGGAGCTCCATGAGCCTCCTGCATAATCTCACGTCTCAAAGCGTCATCTGCAGGCACACAAACACGGCCTCTGAACCTCAGGCAGCCATCCTCTGAAACTCTAAACTCGGACTCCTGACCAGCAGACAAACTCTCTCTGATCTTACTCAACCCGACGTCGAGCTCCTGACTGGCCTTGATCCGGTTAATCAAGGTAGGCTGAATCCGCAACGCTGCCAACATCCCTGACCTCTCTGGGTGAACGACCCAGATACCCATACGCTGCAACTCGAGAGTAGATCTCTGCACACCAGACAAAGCACAAACGGTCCCAGACGGACCCCTCCTACTGAGCGCATCAGCAACCACATTCGCCCTACCAGGATGGTAGAGGAACTCCAGATCGTAATCGTGCAGCAACTCCAGCCACCTCCTCTGCCTCAAGTTCAACTCCTTCTGAGTGAACAGATACTTGAGGCTCTTGTGGTCCGTATACACCTTGCACGCAGCTCCATACAAGTAGTGCCTCCAAATCTTCAACGCAAACACCACAGCAGCTAACTCCAGATCGTGGGTCGGATAGTTCTTCTCATATGGCTTCAACTGACGAGAGCCATATGCTACTACCTTCCCATGCTGCATCAGCACACACCCAAGTCCCTTATGGGAAGCATCACAGAAAACCTCCAGACCCTCATTACCCTCTGGAAGGGTCAAAATCGGCGCAGATGTCAACCTCCTCTGCAGCTCCTGAAAGCACAGCTCACATGCCTCACTCCACTCGAACTTCACATCCTTCTGCAGCAGACGAGTCAAAGGGATCACTAGCTTGGAGAAGCCCTCCACAAACTTACGATAGTAGCCCGCTAATCCAAGGAAGCTACGAATCTCTCCAACATTAGTAGGCCTGGCCCACTCAGTAATAGCCCTAACCTTCTCCGGATCCACGGAGATACCATCCTTAGAGACCACATTCCCAAGAATACCACCTGATCCAGCAAGAACTCACACTTCTTCAGCTTCGCGTACAGCTCCTTCTCCCTTAGAGTCTGGAGAACAGTCCTCAAATGCTCCTCGCGCTCCTCAGCACTCTTGGAATACACCAAGATGTCATCTATAAATACCACGACGAATTGATCCAGAAAGGGTTTGAACACCCGGTTCATCATGTCCATAAATACAGAAGGCGCATTTGTCAGACCGAATGGCATCACTAGGAACTCGTAGTGTCCATAACGAGTCCTAAAGGCAGACTTAGGCACATCGTCTGCCTTAATCCTCAACTGATGATAACCGGACCTCAGATCGATCTTCGAAAACACCTTAGCTCCTGCTAACTGGTCGAATAAGTCATCTATGCGCGGGAGAGGATACCTATTCTTAATGGTAACCTTGTTGAGCTCCCTGTAGTCAATGCATAAACGCATGCTACCGTCCTTCTTCTTAACAAATAACACCGGCGCTCCCCAAGGCGACACACTAGGGCGGATGAAGCCCTTATCCAGTAGCTCCTGCAACTGGACCTTCAACTCCTGAAGCTCAGCAGGCGCCATGCGGTATGGGGCCTTAGAGATGGGCTGAGTCTCAGTGCGAGCTCGATCGAGAACTCCACCTCTCTGACAGGGGGAAGCCCAGGTACATCATCCTGGAACACATCTGGGAAGTCTCTGACTACTGGAATGTCCTCCAACTTCGCATCCTTGCAAATCTCAGGGATGTAGCACAGATATCCCTGGCATCCTTTCCTCAGGAAACGAAACGCCTGCATGGCTGATATCACTGGCGGCGAGCACGGGAGTCCATTCCCTGCTACAACTAGGCGGGGCTGACCCGGCTCCTCAAAGGTCACTCTCGAAGCAGCACAATCAATGTGGGCATGGTGCGCAGCAAGCCAATCCATGCCCAAAATCATATCAAAAGTAGTAATCTCCATCGGGATGAGGTTAGCAAACAGAGTCCTATCTCTGACTAACACAGGACTATCCTTACAAACAGAGTTCAAAAGCATAGAAGAGTCTCTAACTAATGGACTATGCACACACAGCTCAACACCCAGAGGCACAATAGGCAAACCGAGCTCACCCACTAACTATGCAGAAATAAAAGAGTGGGTGGCTCCAGAGTCAAACAAGCAGAAAACAGAACGAGAAGACAGCTGGAGAATACCTGTGACAACTCTGTCAGTCGATCGGTCTCTCTCTCCAGCCATCGCGTACACTCTGGCCTGGCCCTGGGGCTTCTTCTGCTCAGCCCGGTCTCGATCTCTAGACCCTGAAGCAGACTCACCAGCTCTACCTCCAGAGCTACCCCTGCTCCTCTCGGCCTGAGGGCAGTCAGCTATCCTATGCCCCATGGACCCACACTTGAAGCAGGCTCCAAACTTCTTGTAGCAGTCCTGACCTCTGTGAAACTTGCCACAGACCTGGCACTTCGGAGCGGGAGCTGACGAAGACGAAACCACCTCTATCTCGCGAACGGTCCCCAGAGCGTCTCCAGCTCGATCTTCCAGTAGACTGCTTCTTCTGAGAAGCAACTGATCCCTCCTGTCGCTCTCGTCTGACTCTGCTTCCTCTTCTGGTCCTTCCCTCCAGACTGGCGACCTCTCAAGTCGGCCTCCACCAACAGGGCGACATCAACTACGTCCCTGAAGGTCTTATGACGCAGAGGCGTCACAACAGAACGGATATCAGGCCTCAGGCCACTCTCAAACTTCCTGGCCTTCCTATGCTCGTCAGGCTCAGGTGCAAACTTCGACAGGCTGATGAACTTCCTGACGTACTCCTCCACACTCATATCGCGCCCCTGGCGAAGTCGGTTATACTCCAAGATACGCTGATCCTTATACACATCGGGGTAGAACTGTTTGTTGAACTCCCCAGTGAACTGCTCCCACGTCCGAGGCTGTGGGAATCTGCCCATCACTGACCTCCACCACTCCTTGGCTTCGGCCTTGAAAAGAAAGGTGGCGAAGTCCACCTTCTGCTCCTCCTCAGAGCCCATCACACGCAGTAAATCCTCGACCTCAGTCAACCAATGACTGGCCTCTTGGGTGTCTCCTGCCCCATCGAACTATGGCGGCTTCAGCTTCATGAACTCCTGAACCGCCTTCACATTTCTCCCTCCAGCATCCGCCCCAGCTGGGCCTGCTCCGCCAGCTGGTCCTCCTCCAACTGGACCACCCCCTGCAGCCATGGTCTGCATGAGCTGCGTCATGAACTGCTGAACAGCATCAGCAACATTATTTCCTGGAGCCCTTCTTGGCGGCATTCTGAAAGTCCAACAGCAAGCAGTTAGACTCAGACACTAACACTGACGTTTCTGACTGACTGGCTAATTTAAAATCCCAGCAGATTAGAACCCAGAGCTCTGATACCACTAAATGTAACACCCCCAAACACTGGCCTAGGAGTTAGGGGTATTACACGCCGCGTATTATTACATAATAACGCAAGGCTTTAATAAAACAGACTTAAACATAATCAAATAAGGCCCAAATGAATACTTGAATAAAGTAAAACCAAAATGATGTCGTTACATCCCAAAGTAATACAGAACCCACCAAAACGAATATCAAAAGCAAGAGCTAACTGAAGAGGCCCAAAGGCTCAAATTCAAATACAAAGTCTCCAAAAGAATCTAACAACAAAACGACTAAACTCCAGAGCTGCAAAGTGACCCTCGCTGATCAATCTGCAATGTTAGATAAAGTAGGGGAATGAGCACACAACTATGCCCAGTAGATGACAAACTTCATCAACCAGCATGCTCAAAACATTTATAGAATGTTGACAAATCAGAAGGAGTCAAAGGAACCCATAAGCATGTCAGAAACAGAACAGAAGTCCATACAATAGAGGACTAAACAGAGTCAGAAGCAGACAGAAGCAGAAAACAGAGTGGGACACTAGCGATCACAGCATACAGACAAACGAGCAACCAGCTCGTGAACAGAACGAGGAAACCTCACTCGTAAACAGAACAGGTGTAAACACCCGTGACAGAACGGGGAACATCACCGTGAACAGAAGGATCCTACATAGCGCGCTACGAGACAGCGAAACCAGCATCCAAAGGCTCAGACACAGAGATAACTAGGTCCCAAAACAGAAGCTTAAATACAGATAAGCATATGTGCACCAAAGGCACCAGAAAGCACATAGATGGCTTGGAAATCAGAAGGGGAATCCAACCCCGCAAACGGAAGTCAAAACAGAGCTCAAACGAGCAAGTTATGGTCAAAACAGTACCATGTCCGAACTTGTGTCCGGACATCAATGTTCGGACACAAGTCGAGACTCAGAAGTCGAAATCAGACAGATGTCCGAACATGTGTCCGAAGTTCGGACACAGGTCGAACGTAAAAAGAATATACAGAGGTGTCCGAACATCAAAGGTCGGACAGATGTTCGGACGTTCTTCGAAATCAGACACGCGCAAAGTCCGAACTTGTGTCCGGACATCCATGTTCGGACACAAGTCGAGGTAAAAATCAGAGAATACAGAAGGCTGTGTCCGAACTTCAAAGCTCGGACGGAAGTTCGGACACAACGAAAACTTCAGAAAATTAAAGCGCAGAAGGGCATGTCCGAACTTCAACCGTCAGACAGAAGTTCGGACATGCCGAAAAACACAGAGAACAGAGGCGATTTTTACATAATCAGAGACATTAAAACAATGTCAAAACATCATACATTTGTAGAAAACAACCTTGGGGGTTTGTGGCATTAAAACATCATCAAACAGACAGTTGCAATCACCATACCAAGACAGAACGCAATCAAATGCAGAATCAGAACGAAACTCCCCAAGGCCGAACACACAAGCTGAATCCATAAGCCACCTACCTCGAATTAGCAGAGACGGAGTTCCAATCCGAACAGCAGAGTCCAAACCACAGCACTAATCCAGACACAGTCAGGCAACGCAATTCCCAAACTCTGAATTTGACAGCAATCAGAGAACAGACCGAAGAACAAACCGTAATCAGAACTCACTCTCAAATCAGAAACTGTCAACGCAGACGAACCCACAATTCATACCTGAATTCGACCACGAACGCAGAGGAGACCAACAGCAGAGGAAATCGACGGGGAAACGGAACACAATCGGCTTCCTAATCAGATTGTAGAGGAAGGATTCAGAATAGGAGAACATTCCAATTTCAGAATCGAAGAATGAACAACGTTGATTACCTTAACCCCCCCGCATCGCAGAAGCAGAATCTACAGTTGAACTCAAAGGTGCACCACAATCAGCCAACTCGAAGGGATTGAACAGAACGGGATTTTGAGAGAGAGAAGAGAGAAAGGTTTGAGGGTTTCCAACTGAGCGAGAAGAGGAGCGTAAATGAGATCGTAAGAACGTGATTAGAAGTGAGAGTAATTAAGAAGGAATTAAAATAATAAGAGGTTATTCTCACCAGAATTTAAATGGAAAGGAAGAAAGACCCTTCTACCCATGTCTTTAATCAGAAGGACGTCCATGTCCTAAATCCAAAATACAATAGTGTAAGGCCACTTGTGACGAAATAAAATATAACCAAATCTTGGGTTATAACAAGTACGCTCGGCTCTCCGGATTCGCGAAGCACTCAAACGACCTATGGCCTTTCTTCCCACAGTGGTGGCAGTCCACCGCTTGCCCGGTGCAATCAACACCCGGGTGGTCTTTACCACAACGCTTGCAGTGAAAGTGGCGCTGGGGTGCAGAACCTATTATCATACAACAATCTGATTAATACAAGGACGACAATGGATAGTGTAATACACAACTCATTCACAAGGTTAGATTGCTTACCCTTAGGGGGTGCAGATCTGAGAGGCTGGACATCATAGGTAGGCCCGGTCAGCATCGGAACCTTCTCCTTGCCCTTCTGGCTGGCCTGCTCCTTCTTCCCCCTCCAGGAGAACTTTTTCTTCCTGTGATCGTCAAAGTGTTAGGGATAGCAGGTATAAAAGCAGGCAGCAAGTAAGTAATTTAAATGGATTAAATAACTTAAAAGCGGTTCTTACTTCTAGCCCTTGCTGCCTTCGCCTCCAGCCACAACCTCCGCCTCCTTCTCGGGGGCCTTACGCTTCTGCCCCTGGCTGTCATCCCGGCTGTTCATCAACAGCTCGGTCTGAGAAGCAGCATCATAGCACTCCTACAATGCATCAATGAGTTCCCCAAACTTGTAATAAATCAAACTGAGTTACAAGGTATAATTTGTCAACTAATTTACCTGGACCGTAGGGTAAAAAGCAGCACCCATGGCGGCCTTGATAGCATATCGTAGTCCGCCTCTGAACTTCTCACCTTCACGGTGTCAGAATACACAACTCCCGGGACAAAGTCCAACAGCCCGATGAATGAGGAGTAGTACTGATCCACTGTCAGACTACTCTGCCTCAGAGCCTCGAACTCTTCCCTCTTCCTCTGCTTCAAGTGATGTAACACCCCATCCAACATTAACACACTTAACAACAAACTGCAGCGGAAAACATACTTCATCACATTACTTAACTCGTTGGTGTTACACGCCGTTAACCACCCATGTGGCCAACAAGGCTATTACATGTACATTGTATCGGTCTGATGGACTAGATTCCCGAGCGACTACATATTACTGTCCCTTTCCATTAACAACAACAACAACATATACCTTTCAACTGTACCGAGTATTCACAAACTGATGCCGATAACAATTTTGGTCTTACTACACCTACTGTACGTATATAACTTAAATGATTACCCATGTACAAACGACTACCCCGTCCTACTCTCGAACGGCTTCCAGCTCCTTGTACCTGAAATAGGGAAAAGAAGAGAAAGGGTGGCCCCCAAGGGGCTCAGCACCTTTGCTGGTATGGTAATCCCGCAGCCCGCATGCTACCGGGCCACGCACAACTAATTGTCGTCTTAGCATGCGGTTGATTATATTTGAATCATGCATGTAAACTATAAACACACAACACATAACATTCCACCACAATGAGCTCAACAAACAGATAACACATCCTTACTTGATAAATCACTCATTGTGTTCATTAACCCTAGAGGGTTCTCCTCTAGTGGAGCTACTTCCTTAATAGACGACACTTACCCAATAATCGGGTTATCCATAAACGTCTCTTTTATAAACTGGGATTCATATCCATGATCCACATACACCACATAACAACTCTTTTCACGTTTCAACGTGCACATAACACAACATCGCAATGGGAATTGCAGTACAACAATAACACATAACATAACGGGAACGGTTCTCTTAGGAACCGACCGAAACATAGTTAATTCACTTGTGAGCCTAGAGAATGATCTCACCCTCATGATAAACTCGTTAAACAACACTCATTACCGTCCTAATAGTCGGACGAGTAACTTAAGTTAAGATGGTTCGGGTTTAGTGACCCCAACACACCACACAAACACATGTTCCCCCTAAACCGATCATAAGTCAGAATAGCTAAGCTTTGGAGTAAGCTAATGGGAGATCGTGACCCGTGAGGGAAACAACCATAACAGAGAGGAGGTAAGGCTAAAAAGGATACCCACTCCCAAACAACGCGCGACCGGCCTAACCGGATTCCTCACCCCCGTTAGTACATATTTACTTGTAGATAAATAGTTAGAGCCCCACTATGGAGCCTATCACATCCACACTCCAAGAAGGTATTTCGACTGGGTTAAACACACGAGGGAGGTCCATACATTCACACACAACATCACACAATTAACTCACGCATAGCCGTGGTTAGAACGTCCTATGGTTCGGGTCGTTAAATCCGGATACCGAACTCTCTTGTGATCCTAGACACAGTTAGCTAAGGTTTAACACTTTCGAGGTTAAATGGTATCGGAATTGAACATGCCACATAAATGAATTACTATAAACTCATTACATTTTTTATCTTACAACGTGGCAAACATATAGAAAAACACATTGGCATACAAGCCGGTGTAATCAGGTAGGACACAGGTTGCAAGAAAACCATACCTGTCACTGGGGTTTCACTCTAACGTGCCATCACATGTCCCTCGTAACATCTTTGAACAACTGGTAACATTACATTTACTCTTATTAACATCGGGGTGCATGATTGTTTAAAGTCTAATGCTCATAACTTATCCCCGTTAACTAGTTAAATAACTTCACATTTTAACTTGTTTTACTTTTTTTCATTTTAATACAACTTTTCCCCCACTAAATTGTCATTGTAACTCACTTAACATGTCCTTAACAATCTTATAACATCATTACTTAATAATCCCCATCATCATATAACCTTAAACAATTTTTTTGGTCCGACCGACCTTACACAAGGTCGGTCCATTCCAGAACATATTACCGTTAAAAATTCCACTCCGAGCGACCTTGCAAGTTCGGTCCACAAGGTCGGTCTATTCCCGAGAGTTTTTCCCCTTTGAAAACTCAGGCCCGACCGATCTTGGCAAGTTCGGTCCCAAGTTCGGTCGATTCCAGGGACTCAATTCGTACCCAAAATACAAGCCCGATCGACCTTGCAAGTCCGGTCCCCAAGGTCGGTCCATTCCAGAAACTCTTTCCGGTAGTGTAAACTGAGCTCGACTGACCTTGCAGGTCCGGTCCCTAAGGTCGGTCGGCTCCAGACCTTTGTTTATAAATTCCCATTTGACTCCAAACTTCACCTCATGTATCCTAGTATGTTCTAACCTCATTTGGGCACCTCAAACACACCTTTAGCCATGTACTAAACTCCTTAAATCACACACCAAAACCATATTTATCATTCCACAAATTTCTTACAAAATTCCTAGCACTTGCAATGTTTTCTCCTTAGGATTTCTAAGTGGTGAGTCATGCCTATAACTCCATTAACCAAAATGTTACCTTACCACTATTACCACTACTCCAAGGGCATTATTTCACACTTACACCTCCCATACACAATCTCCTTTTATTATCCACTAGTTCGCACTTAGTCTTCACAAGGCATTATTTTTCCTTTGATCACCAAAACTTGCACAAGACTTAGCATCTCATACAACATACCTTTGGTGTGTTTACAACACCCATTTGATTTCTAAATCCTCCAAGACTATGCCCAAGGCATCATAACACTTAAGAACACCATACTTCACTTGTTTCACCATCTTAACACTTAACAAATTCCTTATACCTTCTAGGTCATAAAATCTCATTAGAACACATAAACTCCTTTGTTTATCAACTAAATTTTGCCATAGCTTCTCTTGTATATTCTCACACTCAAACACTTAGGTTTTCACCTTTAATCATTCAAGAACACCTAAGTCCACCAAGAACTTTCTCACACACAAAACTTCACCAAATTTACACTACATCACCATATAGTGCATAAACTTAATTTGCTTGGCACTTAGGCCCTTAAATAACATGGCTCTTAGGCCCTTAAATTGCATAAACCTTAAACACTGAATTTCCCACATAATATATTGCCTTTGACCTGCAAATACACCCAACAACACATATGCCCTTAATAAACTCCTTGAGAGCATTTTACTAGCTCATTTGCCATTGGCTCCTTAGGTATTTTGTTAAGCAAATCATGCTCATTTTTCCTAGGCATTTAAACTACATTGAGATAGTTTGTTTACCTCTTTTCTTCAAGATTTTACTTGAACACTCTTGTTCTTCCTTGTTTGGAAATCGGCAAGAGTACTTGGCTACTTGTCAATGTTCTAATCAATACACAAGTAAAACCAATGAGCATTCAAGCTTCATGATTAAACTCATTTACAAACCCTAGGTTATATATATTGTCTTTACACATTAGGATAGTTGTTTTACCTTGGGATAAAAGAGAGCTTGAATAAGTAACAAGAGAGGACTCCCCCTTGTCCTTTGAAGATTGAAATGGAGCTATGAAAGATCAAAAGAACACACCATCAAAGGGTGATTCTTGGTTACACACAAAAACAAGAGGAAACATTGATTTTCTTTGACTTTCCTTACCTTGAAGCAAAGGAGAATGACAAGGCATGAAAAGGTGAGCTCAAGCTCCAACAATGGTGAATCTTCATGGCACCGAAATGGAGTTCTTGAAGATTTGAAAAGAGAGAAGTGTAGAGCTTGGCCTAACTAAGATAAATATGGTCTTAGAATTTGATTTCGTATATGGAGCTAGAAGTTACTAGCTATGGAAGTTGGAGATGACATTGTTGCTGTAGCAAAACCGATGGAGAGAGGAGGAATAAGGGTTGGCTACGGTGGGAACAAGAGAGGAATGAGAGAATGTGAAGAAAAGCTTGCTTTTGGAGATATTTAAACTAAAAGCAAATAGTAACTATGCTTTATTACTTTTCCTTGTTTATTTGATTGGTCAAGTGTGATGAGTCACACATGAAACATTGGCCCCCTTAGTATTTTAGGCCAATTCATGGTCTTTGTTGACCAACAAGACAACTTATATTGACTTATGTTGTAAACTTGCTTAATTTAGTTACTATTCACAAACTAAGGCACATATTTGTGAAATTTTTGATTTCCCATTGATTTAGACTTCCAAATGTGATACTAAGTAGTACACATGTTAATTAAAGAGTAATGATGGACATTTAGCCATTCAAAACTCATTTACAAGACAATTTTTCAAAAATGTGCTTTAAGACTCCTTAAAGCACATTTTGTATTTTAACTTGTTTTCAAGCTTGGTTTTCTTTAGTAATTGATTTTATATGTTCATTAACATATAATTAAGGTATAGAGATGACCTTTAGGTCTTATACAAATTTATCCCTAGCTTAGAGCACATTTTTGCCCATATTGACTTTAAGGTATTTATTTGTGTTTTATTTGGTTTAATTGTCTACCAAGGTTTCCTAAGGACTTAATTAGCCTTATTAAATCATAATTGAATATTTTTTAGTCTTGGTAGGTTCTTTGGGTCCCAACCAAGTTCACTCCAAGCTTAGAGCATGTTTTTGCTCAAACTGTGTCTTAGTGCTTTATTGAGTTTTACTATGGTTTAAATCGTACACTGATGTTTCTAAGGCACTTTTTATCCTTTAAATATCATAGTTTAGTATTTAAACAATATATCAAGGTTTGGGGTATTTCAAGTGAGCAGGATAGTACTTTTCCCTCAGTAACTCCACAAAACCCATCCAACTGAAACCCTCTATAGCAGTGTAGTGTGCCTTCACGGACCTCCACCAAGTGCTGGCGGCGTCCCTCAGATGGAAGGCTGCTATACCGACCCGGTGCTCAGCAGGCACATGAATGGCGTCAAAGGCCTTCTCGTGCTCGATAATATATCTCTCCAGGACGGTGGGGTCAGCTACTCCGTCGTAAGTAGGTACTCGCGTGTCAGCGACGCTCTTTAGCCAGTTTGGCTCTCTCGGTGCGGGTACGGGTGGGACTATGGGTGGCGCTCCTATCTGGACACCTCCCATCAGGGCTAGCTGAGCAAAGACGACAGCTACCGTCTCAGCAACGCCCACGGCTTGGGTCTCAGGAGGACCTCCTCCAGGCCCGCCGCCTCTACCTCCGCCTCTGCCTGCCGAACGTCTTCCAGTAGACATTTGAAGAATTCAGAATCAAAGTCAACACTCGGTATAAATACCGTACTTTTCTCAACCATAAGTTCACATAGCCCTGAAAGGCGTAAAACACATTGTCCCCGACAATCTCCTAACCCAAGTCGTTTAAAACTTCCTCATTGGTACTCGTATATGAATAACCTAAGCTCACGGTACTTAGACTACTATCTCTTGTAATCAGAGCGGTACTCCGCTCTGATACCTCTTTTGTAACACCCCTACTAATCCGGCTCCTAATTATGCTATAAATGTCGTACTTAGTAAATAAATCACAGCGGTAATTAACAGACTGTCGTTCTAATGGTGTCACTGTTATCACTCGCCCATACGGGTGATAACGAGTTACATGATAATCAACATACAAAACGTATTCCCGTAGTGACCCTAAGAGATAGATAGTAGTGCTTAAACAATCTAAAACATATCCAACAACAACCGTCTTATACAAACCGTACAAGTGAGCGTCTAACCAAACATACACCTCGGTTTACAAACCCGAGTCCGAAATAACAGTAGTCTCAAACCGTACCAAGTCTAGCCAAAAACAAATACAACTGTCGCGCCCCGCGTCGACCCTCCAGCTAGTCTCCTGAAATAAAAATGGTTTGTGGTATGGAATCAGCCCCTGCTAAGTATGTTATCACATGCCCCGTCATGCCTCCTCAAACCCCTCAATTAACTGGACGAGAGCATGAGATTCGTTACATGCAATACCGTTTTAATATTTAAACTGTAAAACATTTAACAGTAATATCCATACAATAACACAACCATCAACACACATAATATAAACCACGTAGTATAACCATTGAACAACAAGGCGAAACAACAAGAATAATAAACAAGTATCAACTCTCGTCCATGGTATAAAAACCAATATTGTTCATTAATGTACAAGTCTCAACTGTAATAAATGTTCAGTTATACCTAGTGACAACGTCTCGTTAAAACGACGAGTCTCTGAATTACCCATATACTATAGCGGGTCACCCACGGCAGTAGCCACTCCAGCGGTAGAGTCTCCGACCAATGAGCCATCCTAGCTCATGGGAAATTTTCTTGATACTTGCGGACCCATACACGGACATCCTAGTATCGTTTTTGTGACCACAGCGCGCACCAAGAGCCACATCCTCTTGGCTTTGTTACGTTAATTAATTATACCATCGCATCGCATTACTAAATTTTTCTAACACAGCAGACTAAGGTCATTTTTAATACCCCGGATCTAAAAATGGTGATTAAATTACCCTAATATGATTATTAAAGGCGGAATGGTGCCTTGAGAGTATTGGTAAAGAGAATAAAACCAAAAGAAAAGAGAAAATGCGTTAAACACGAAAAACGCTAAAACGCGCATTAAATGAGTATAAGAGATAGATGATCTCGTTAGGGTCCAAGATGGATTCCTAAGGCTTAGTTAAGCCTAATTAGTATACGGGAGTGATTCCCGAAGAAAACGGATCCAAATAATGGATTAAAACGTTAACGGAGTTTTAAAGCACGTCTTCCGAGAAAACCCGAAAACGTGACTTTAAGTGGTCAAACAGACCCGTAAAAATTATAGTTGATTAAATAACTATAATTAAGTATTAATGGAAGCTTAATAACCACTAAAAATAAAGAAACAACGAAAAATCCGGAAAACGGACCCGGTAAGTGAATAGTGCCAAACCGGGTAAAATAACGAGTGTTTTCTGTCAAAAACCGAAAAACGCTCCAGCATGTATGTATATAGTGGGGCCGATTTTTATGGGCTTAATTAGCCTTCCCCCTTACTAATAGCTAGTAAATATAAGAAAGAAAGAAAAGAAAAGAAAAAGTAAGAAAGAGAATAGTATAAGTGGTATTAGTACTCTCTCTCCCCCTCTTTTTCCTTTCATTCACGATCGCTTTTCCCCCCTCCAAACCGAGCTCCTTCTTCCTTGCATCTGTAAATGGCGATTTCAAGAGTAAGCAAACAGCCCCTCTTCTTCCTCCTCAAACTTTCTCATTTCTTCACCGAATCACACAAAAATTATACAGTTAGATTCGTATCGGCAAGCGCTTCGTTTTCCACCCAACAAAATCTTGATTCCTCCACCTTCACTTCCATGGGTGTTGGGGCTTTTGGAGCTTGAAGAGCTGATTTTAACTCTCCTTCACTTCCTTAATGTCTTAAGGTAATAATAAGTAAGAGTTTTTGCCATTTCAAGCTTGTTCTTGCAATTTGGAAAATTTCCCTCACGTTGGAAATTTTCTCCCATTTTAGCCGCTAGCTCCTTGATCTTGTGGGGTGTTGGAAACTTCTTCAATTGGTTGTCAAGCTAACCTCTTGGACTTCCTAAGGTATTACCTAAGCTAAGCTTTAAAAACTAGCTCCTTAAAATACTAGTTTAGTGAGGAAAGTTTGGATTAAATTGATTTGTATTGTGTGGTGTGGGAATATGATTGTAGCTAGCAATCTAGACTCCCTTGTGTGGTGTGAAAACAAGAAGAGAAAGAAGGAGCAAAAGAAAGAGGAAGAAGAGAAAGGGAACCGAAAATAAACAAGGTAAAAGCTCACCTTGAGTTAGTTTTATTTGACTTGTAAAACGAATTTTAGAGTTGAATTAATGCTCTTGAATGGGTGTAGTTATGATACTACAATGATGATAGTTGAATGAGGTTGTTTTTAATGTGGTTTAAGTGTTCAAATAAACCTAGAAAACTAAGCTAGGCATATGTGTGAACCATGGGAATTTGGTGTGTTTATTAATGCCTAAACCAAACAGGTGTGAGAAGTGTTGTGAGCTGTTTTAGTGTGGTGAAAATGCTTAGGAAAGTAAGTAGGTACTGTCAAAATTCACCTAGGAATTTATGGTCTTGAGTGTTCTGTTTTAGAGGAAAGAACTAGGTTGTTTAAGGGGTTTGAGGTGAGTGGTTAATGGTTTGAAAACCAAACAAAGAAGAAGAGTGTGTTAGCAGTGGAAATAATGTCATTTGGGTGTTGTGAATGGCATTAGTGAATGAAGTTTGAATGGTATAATGATGAAACCTAAATCTGTTACAAGAGTATTAGAAAACAAGAAAACCAAGTTATGAAATATAAGTGAATTGGAGTGAATTAAGCATGGCTTAGTGAGTGGACTTGGTGACTAGTTTAAGGTGGTTTAGATGAGTAATTAGGTGCTAAAACATGAGGATTATAGTTGGTGAAGATTGTGTAATCAATGAGCTAAGAGAGGACCTTGAACAGAGTTAGAAACTGTCAAATTTGTAAAATCTGTAGCAGGGTCCGGGACCTAGTCCATGGACAAAGTCCCGGACCACCCCCTTAATTCATGCCGAGAGTTGCCTACCATGTTTGGTCCGGGACTTGAGTCTGGTACAAGGTCCCGGACCACCTGCTAAAATCGCCCGAGAGTTATGTACTCAATTGGTCCGGGACTTAAGATTGGGACAAGGTCCCGGACCACCATCAAAAATCAGCCGAAGTTAGGAAAACAATTGGTCCGGGACCTTAGGTAAGGGCCAAGTCCCGGACCACCCCCAGAAACCTACATAGAGTGTTTTAAAGCGTTTAAATGATGGGGGTTTAAATGTTAATGATGTTATAAGATGATAAGGCCTTGTTTGGTGACATGTAAAGGCCCTAGGAAGTGTAAGAAGGTGTTAGAAGTGAGTGTGAAGTAAGAACTCAAATTAACAAAAGTAAAACCGAGATAACGGGATAACGGGGTAAGTACGGGAGTAGCATTTTATTATGTACCGTTTGAGCCTAGTATTAAAAATAATGTTTGAAACATTATCAGAGAATCGTGCGTGACCCGAGCATGGTGATATGACACGGTAAAAGTAAAAATCCCGGTGAAAGGTATGATTTTCTCATACTCCGCGTGCTAACCGAGTTACGTTGATTTGTGTGTTGTGTGCCGGCTTAATCAAGATTAAAGCATGGAAATAATCCCTTGTTTGATTATGTATGCCTTGTTGTATGTTGAATGAGCTAACATAGTTGTATGCCGGTGTGGTCTAACATAGTGAACGGACCGACTCGTAGTGAGTAACGTTTGGCTAGAGACCCATAGATCGGGTCGACGCTTATGATAACGAAAACGTGCAAACACACAAACTATCCGTTAAAGTATAACGATAATGCAAACATATGAACTCCCTAGAATGTGAGGAGATGTACGGGTTGAGTAAACACCCGATAACGGTTAGAAAACCATATTGAAACAATCCACGAAACAAATGAGAGTGGAAAGATAAGAGAACCTCCTTCAAAAGGATTAAAGATAGTTCGAAGATGCGAACTAGTAAAGAAGGTAAAAGAGACCTAAGGGATTAGTAACTCCCTTGTGACATGGTCGACCTCCTATATGAGGATTTTACCCGATATAAGAAAATAACCGAAAGTATGAGTAAGTGAAGCGCATGGGTAACTCTTAAAACCTAAGATTAACCGAACTTAAGTAATGTTCCCAAAGTCATTAGAAACATCGAGAGTGATGCTTCTAGACTAATATACATAATATTATTATAACTCCGAGAGAGGAGTGTATGGGAATGTGAGTAGTCCGAGAGTAGTCGGACCTAAGTAAAAGAGATAGGAACTAAGAGAGAGTTCCGTGAGCTAGTTGAACCTTCCCACCATGCTAGACCTAGAGTAGGGTCGAAACCGGGGAAGTAAGACTATGCTTGAGAGCCATGAGTTTTGGCCTAAGTATGTATTCAGAGTAACAAGCGTGACGTAGGAGACCTGTAGAGTCTCAAGAATCTACAAGAGCTTGAGTACGAATAACCCAAGAGTGTGGGTGAGATAATGAGTATAAATAACCCAAGAGTGTGGGTGAGATAATAAGAATAAGTAACCCGGGAGTGTGGGTGAGTATAGTACGAGTAGCCCAAGAGAATGGGTGTATATATGAATAAGTAACCCGAGAGAGCGGGTGAGGTATTGAATAAGTAAAAAGGGCATAGTGAGGTATAACCCTGAAGGCCTAAGAGTAAACATATACAGCTAACAACCTTGTTATGTTAGTTAGGAATTGTGTTCCGTGATTGGATGTAGATTCCTCGAGTATTACATGTACTCTTTGTATTGCTATGATGCATGTTGTTTGACTAAAACGAACTCCATGTATATCCGACAAAGTAGTCGGCGTACCCCGGTTAGCGCTCGGGGTATGCGAATTTCATATGCAGCGTTAAGCTGAGCCCCTAGGGGCGATGTTTTTATTTTACAGGTACACCGAAGATGTTACCGTTCGAGAGTAGGACGGGTCGGTAGGTTGCATGGGTAGTTAGTTTTAATTACTTATGTATTGAAGGAGGTGTAAGACCGAATATGTTGGCGGCATCCATTTATTGTAGACTCGGTATAGTAGAGAAATGATTTGAGTATTATATTTGTATTGTGTACTCGGTTGTTCCAGTTCATCAGACCGTTACGGTATGTAAGGAAGGCCTGGTTAGCCATATGGGTGGCTAACGGCGTTGTTCCACCCCTCGTTGTAATTAGAGTTCCGCTGCGTGAGTAAGAGTAATTGGTGACAACTTATGAGGTAATGACGAGCTTAACGGTTGGGGTGTTACAAAAATGGTATCAGAGCAAAGTATCGCTCTGATGACTGGAAATACCGAGCTTAGGGAATACCGAGTTAGGAATTAGAGGCTTAGGGCTAAGGGTTGAGTGGTAGCGTGAGAGATGCGATAGTTAGGAACTTCCAGTATGAACTGGATACCTACAATACCAGACCCGCCCTCCACAAACCCCCATATTAAAAGCTCGGGGAAGAACGCCAGAGAGACGGGGAAACCCGATCTGGCAGTTATAAAATATTTCAATATGAAACAGAACCTGTCATGCGGTAGATCCTGAGAACCGGAAACCCCGGAGACGGATCCCGCTGGAACGACAATAACCGCACTCAATGGCGGGAGATCGAGACATCTTATTCAAAGGAGACCAGAATCTGTGGCAGTTTGGGGCGACATGCTTAGCAGTCGCGAGAACCCAGCTGGTCGAGCAGCAGCAAGAAGGATGCACCAACCATGCAACAAGGCGGATTCATGAGAACTAACGAGAATCGGGACACATGTCTACGGACCGCCATAGTTAACTAATACCACCAATGGTATACGTATTGACTAAGAATCTAGTCAAAGGTAGATGCACCCACCCTGCCACACCCAAAGAGGTTGCAATACTTAACTGATATAGCTTAGAAAGCTACAAGCATAATTACGGGACATACCCGAACAGGACTACTGAAGTAGAGCCTGAATGACTTAAACCTCGGTAACCATAGTGAAGACGTGGGAACGAGCAACGAGGTAGATCATGGAACTAAATAAATAAGGAACTCCGAGAGTGGAGAAGCACCTAAATGAACGACAGTCATGTCAAGATGAATGAGAAGCAGCTCTAAGGAGTAGTTATCCAACTAAAGGATCAAGGAAGAGCCGTCAAGGCTACCAAATACAATGTGAACAATACCGTGACCGGTATGAGTTAACCTAAAAACCGCCTGTACCGCGCACTTGCCACGGCAAGTGCAGTAAAGACGGACTATTAGAAGGAGCTTTGACAAGCGACCAGTACTTAGCAAGTACCAAGACGGCGAGAGAAGCCAATATGGCAAGACAAACCTTAAGAATTCTGAAATGAAACCCTGGGAAGGCCGAATGGCCTGACCATTGTATTGAGAATATACCGGTCAGCAAGAGGCTAGACCGGGTAAGAAGTAACCGGCATTGAAATGTCGTAAAGAATTTATTTTCAAACTCAATTTTTCTTTCCAACATAGAATTTTCCAAAAACTCCCAAATTTTTAAAACCAAACCAGAGAACCACGGTAAATTATCATTGAATGATATAAGAGGAGTTGGCAGCAGAATACTTCATCTAGGCGTGTGACCGACACTACAAGTGTACACAACGAGACATGGGACGACCGCACTCTGAAGGAGCTTGCGGGCCTGACAGACCAGTTATGAGTTAGTCGGGTAAGTGGTAACGTATCAATAAGATACTCCATGTATGTATACAAGTAGAGTACGGTACACGGGAAGTAGCCCACTCCATACTACGGATGAAAGAGCCAACTCAAACCAAGATATTTAGACACCTCGAATGATCGAAGAACACAAAGAAGTTTACGAAGCTAAAGGAGTCTAGAAACCAGTAAAGTAACGGACCTAAGGACATAGCGTGGAGAAGTGCGAGAAGCACAGAGTATTGGGTATAGACATTGGATATGTCTTAGGAAATACATAATGACTGGAATGAATACCAGTGTAAGCAATACGGTGAATGCCTAAATGAACTTATTAATGTTACGATAAACGGGATAGAATTCCCACATTATACCTCACTGAAGAGAATAATGACCTGACCCAGAAGGTATTAGAAGGTACCAATGATCTACCCAATAACGGGAGATGTTACAACCCTAAACGGGATAGTCAAGTATGTAACCGCAAGACGGAGTAAGGAACTGAATATACCCATGAATTCAGGCCAGCTGAGATGGCAAAACTCAGTAACACCCAGGAGCAATCCGAGAAGGGTGCTAGAGTCAACAGTAGTTGAACGAAACATCGTGTTGAGAACACAAGTGTTAAAGCAAACACTCGGGTAGAACCTGAAGGGATCCCTCGTAACAAGGGATACCCTAAATTGCTAGAGGGCATGAATTAATATCAAAGTACAAAAGGGCCTTCCAGGTACGGAAGTGTGGTGAGACAACCATAACAAGAGCCCAGTAATATCTTTCAAACCATTTAATGGCATATGGAGAAGGAGAAACCTGTTTGAGCAGCCCGCATAGAGCGTGGCGAGGCAATGTGGCTTGTAAGCCGGTAAAACCAACTACAATTTGTAGATCCAAACGTTGTAAAACTTATGCATTAAGGCATAAAAAGGAATTGTGGAAAACAAATCACTACCTTAGAGTGGGGGATACGACCGATTATTTTGGGGCCTAGGGAGCGGCAATTGCGTGAATCCTCCAGAGAAAGGCTACCATCTAAGTATGTAATGTGAAACCGCTAAAGCGGTGTAGTGAAACTTGAGCATGTGTTAATTGCCAAGGAGTAAGTCGAACAGAGATAGGGCATAGAAAGGCGTTGATAGCAGTGGAAAGAAACCGAGAGAGTAATCGGATTAGTAGTAAACACTGTATGTGTGCAGTATGAATTGTAGTAAGTAAACGATGCGCAGTAAGCGTAAAGAGTTTGGAGTAATATATTTTATGGAGCCAAGTGAATGGCAAGCCATAGTATAAATGGCGGGAGTACATGAGCGGAAGCTAAAGTAGTAGCGGATGCCATATAAGCGAATGTTGTAATGAGTAGAACATGATACACAGTAACAGATAATGATACGGAGCTGATGAGAAAATGTGGTAAAGGAGACATAATCATTCCTATCTCGTGAGAGATTTACCGTCAAGGGTTTACGCTTCTGCACTCTGTATGACTGAGTGTTTTGGTATTGCACTTGTGCGGTAATGATCGAGTGGGAGAGCCAGGAATTGAGAAATGTCAACGAAGTCTGTTGAATGAGAATCTAGAGAGATAACCATGCGGCCGTTGGCCAAAGATGCACGAGGAACGTGGGCAGTGACCCACAGGGCCCAGGATCGATGGATGGTAAATGTAGAGTAGTATGAGTGAAGAACTCGGGTACAGAACCAAGAAACAAACATAATCCAGGAGCCACTATTAAACCAGGAAGCACTACATATTAAGTAGTAGCTTGACCTCAGCCGACAACAAGTCGGGAAAAGTAAGTGAATAATCACAAAGGTATACAGTGTTATACGAAATATATTTCCAGAGAATTGGAGAGGATACCTAGCGACGATTGAAAACCTTTAATCCCAAGACACAAAGGGATAAAAGGGAGTGGATTAAATACATCGAGAATACCAAAGGGCGAATTAAGCTCTAGTTATCAGGTCACACAGCAGAAGCTCGTGGACCGTAATTTAAAGGTTAAGCATACCTAGCAAATGTGAGTAGATGACTCATCATAAATGCCTTGAAGCCTTAGAGGCTAGAACCGAGCCCGGTTATGAGTTAATTAACCACATTGAAGTTAAAACACTTCATGATACTCGAATTAGTGAACCAATGTTCAGTGATAACATATGGTTAGTTACGCGGGCGTAACCCCTTTTAAGGGGGGTAGGGCGAGAAACCGCTTAGAGTATGTTTTACGTATAGGTGCGTAAACTACTATGTGCATGGCACAAAAGAAATTGTTTTGATGATTGGAACTTATGTTACATAAACATATGTACCCATTCATTGTGTAATAATGATTATTGTGCAGGAGTGATACGTAACGAGTATGTAATATTTATGAAGAGAGGAGTAGAAAGACTCCTAGGGAATGAAAATCCATATAGTATATGTGTAGTGAGATTAGACAAGAGACATAATGAGTACGAATTGGTATGAAACCGATGTGGAACCTTGTAGGGAGTGAGTTCCCTAGGGGATTTTATTTGAGAATGATTGATGGAGTGAGTTCCATCCTTTGGAGTTGTATGTTATATGTTTTAAATTGAGTAACAATTTGAGTAAAAGAGGCCATAAGTATGGAATATCTAGGTAAAGTAGTGAAGCAATGAGAATGACAAATGACCTAAGTACTAGGAACTAGAGATTAATTGAAACAAATTGTTTCGTGAATATGACTAGAAAGAGTAAAAGATAGAAAATGAAAATGTTTGACTATCTGATTGTTTGAAACTGACGTGGGAGGCGGAACTTGATCTGCTAGCAATCAAGGGAAACCGAACACAAATTGGAGTGGAAGGATAGTTCAACACTGATGCTGATCACATCAGGGTTAGATGATTCTTAAAGCTCCCTATAAGTGGTCACAAGTAATCACGCTAAGAAAAGATACATCTACCATAAATTTGATTTGGAGTTGTGTGATGTTTTAAAAAGAAATTTCAAACAGAATTTGAAAAGGATTTTCTTCAAGTATGAAGGTGGAAAAAGGAAACTGGTTTTAACCGCTATCACCCGCCGATGGCTGTGGCCTTAAGTCTTGATGACCGGTAGAACGGTGGGCGTGTATTAGTTTTGAAACCATTGCACCGTATGTGCGACGGTCCTAAATGACCGGTTGGGGCGGTGGCAGTGTGTGATTTTTCCAAAAGCAGCGGGACGGGGAGAGTACCTTGAGACGATCCTGTGTTGAGTGAGTCAACCAGAGTGCCTGAGGATATGTATATGTGTAACGTTTTGATCAGAACCGAAGGGACCGTGGGCCAGAGAGAGTAAGTGCCCATTTGTCATGAAACGGCCGTGGACCAGAGAGCGTAAGTGTCCAACGTGACCGGTACTTGAGGGATCAGTAGTGTATTACTTGATATGGATTCGAGGACTGTAGTGCCTTCTTGTCTTCGGACCGATTCCATGGAGAGAGTAAAAGAGTATTTTTGATTGCTATACATGCTGTGATTTGTGTGTGGTATGTGTAGTATGAAATGTGACTGACTTGTGGAGTCTGTAAGGTTATACATGTATTATAACCTTGGCATAGTACGCCCCTGAGAGTAACCATCTAGATTCACCAACTTTGAGGACAAAGTTCCTAAGGGGGGTAGATTTCAATACCCGGATCTAAAAATGGTGATTAAATACCCTAATATGATTATTAAAGGCGGAATGGTGCCTTGAGAGTATTGGTAAAGAGAATAAAACCAAAAGAAAAGAGAAAATGCGTGAAACACGAAAAACGCTAAAACGCGCATTAAATGAGTATAAGAGATAGATGATCTCGTTAGGGTCCGAGATGGATTCCTAAGGCTTAGTTAAGCCTAATTAGTATACGGGAGTGATTCCCGAAGAAAACGGATCCAAATAATGGATTAAAACGTTAACGGAGTTTTAAAGCACGTCTTCCAAGAAAACCCGAAAACGTGACTTTAAGTGGTCAAACAGACCCGTAAAAATTATAGTTGATTAAATAACTATAATTAAGTATTAATGGAAGCTTAATAACCACTAAAAATAAAGAAACGAGGAAAAATCCGGAAAACGGACCTGGTAAGTGAATAGTGCCAAACCGGGTAAAATAACGAGCGTTTTCTGTCAAAAACCGAAAAACGCTCCAGCATGTATGTATATAGTGGGGCCGATTTTTATGGGCTTAATTAGCCTTCCCCCTTACTAATAGCTAGTAAATATAAGAAAGAAAGAAAAGAAAAGAAAAGGTAAGAAAGGGAATAGTATAAGTGGTATTAGTACTCTCTCTCCCCCTCTTTTTCCTTTCATTCACGATCGCTTTTCCCCCCTCCAAACCGAGCTCCTTCTTCCTTGCCTCTGTAAATGGCGATTTCAAGAGTAAGCAAACAGCCCCTCTTCTTCCTCCTCAAACTTTCTCATTTCTTCACCGAATCACACAAAAATTATACCGTTAGATTCGTATCGGCAAGGGCTTCATTTTCCACCCAACAAAATCTTGATTCCTCCACCTTCACTTCCATGGGTGTTGGGGCTTTTGGAGCTTGAAGAGCTGATTTTAACTCTCCTTCACTTCCTTAATGTCTTAAGGTAATAATAAGTAAGAGTTTTTGCCATTTCAAGCTTGTTCTTGCAATTTGGAAAATTTCCCCTCACGTTGGAAATTTTCTCCCATTTTAGCCGCTAGCTCCTTGCTCTTGTGGGGTGTTGGAAACTTCTTCAATTGGTTGTCAAGCTAACCTCTTGGACTTCCTAAGGTAATACCTAAGCTAAGCTTTAAAAACTAGCTCCTTAAAATACTAGTTTAGTGAGGAAAGTTTGGATTAAATTGATTTGTATTGTGTGGTGTGGGAATATGATTGTAGCTAGCAATCTAGACTCCCTTGTGTGGTGTGAAAACAAGAAGAGAAAGAAGGAGCAAAAGAAAGAGGAAGAAGAGAAAGGGAACCGAAAATAAACAAGGTAAAAGCTCACCTTGAGTTAGTTTTATTTGACTTGTAAAACGAATTTTAGAGTTGAATTAATGCTCTTGAATGGGTGTAGTTATGATACTACAATGATGATAGTTGAATGAGGTTGTTTTTAATGTGGTTTAAGTGTTCAAATAAACCAATGCTCTGTATTAAAGTATTGGTTAATATGTATATCTTATTATCCTAGTGCTACAATGTTTTTCTGACGATCCTTATATTACATATAAGATAGCACCATAGCCGCTAGTTCGTTTTATATAAATAGGTTCGTATATACGAACCAATACTGTTAACATAACAACAGTAAATAATAAGCAGCTAAAAATATACAGCTCATGCATATTTAATCACACATTCAGACAAACAATCTTATCACAGATTACATAGAAGTCTGAACTGAGGAAGCCCTATTGTAGACTCGGTATAGTAGAGAAATGATTTGAGTATTATATTTGTATTGTGTACTCGGTTGTTCCAGTTCATCAGACCGTTACGGTATGTAAGGAAGGCCTGGTTAGCCATATGGGTGGCTAACGGCGTTGTTCCACCCCTCGTTGTAATTAGAGTTCCGCTGCGTGAGTAAGAGTAATTGGTGACAACTTATGAGGTAATGACGAGCTTAACGGTTGGGGTGTTACATCATTAGTCCAATCCGGAGTCTGTAAACTCGGGGTCCAGTGTAAGATAAGAGAGCGGCGTTAGAAAGGCCAATGCTCTGTATTAAAGTATTGGTTAATATGTATATCTTATTATCCTAGTGCTACAATGTTTTTCTGACGATCCTTATATTACATATAAGATAGCACCATAGCCGCTAGTTCGTTTTATATAATAGGTTCGTATATACGAACCAATACTGTTAACATAACAACAGTAAATAATAAGCAGCTAAAAATATACAGCTTATGCATATTTAATCACACATTTAGACAAACAATCTTATCACAGATTACATAGAAGTCTGAACTGAGGAAGCCCTCAGAGACAATCAGAGACACGGGATAATTTGTTTTTCCAAGTTTAATGTAGTATAATTCGTACGTAAAAATACTTTGAATTATATAAATCCTTATTATTCCATGTATACTGCTAACATCAGAATTTCCATATCTAATGTTTGTAATTCTTTTCTCTTTATCTTATATCATTTTGATTATAATAATACATGGTTATTAAACCATATTATATTTTTCCACTCCATAACATATATTTATTTATGTACATGTATTATGGGACTATTTATTATAAGGTAAGTCTTTATAATATATTCATTCTCTTTTAATGAATACTTCTTATATTATAAATGTTACACCCTTATAACATTAAAAACCATATTATAAATTTTTATTCAAAAATGCCCATATTACCGAACAACACCTATTTTCTTAAATATTTACAAAATCCACCACATAATTTATATAATGTTATATTATAGTTATATAACATATATTATGACATTTATGTCATTAAAACAATTATAACCAATAGTTATATATATTGTTAATAAATACCAAACAACCCCTTATACTCTCGGTTTTTATTATCTCCCACTATACTTCCATAAATTACAAATCAACCCCAAATTATATTTCATTGTTACACCTATAATATATACCTTATATTATAATCCTTAAACCTTAATATAATTATAACATATAGTTTTTAAATGGTTATAATTACCGAACAGACCCTAGGGTCTGTTTTAATTAAATTCCCACCACCTAAATTTATATAATTACCAAATCTCCCCAATTTATAATACATAGTTTTCTAATGTCATTAAAACTATATATTATACATATATCTTTATAAAACCTTATATATAACTCCAAAAATTACCACACTATACCAAAAGGTTATAAATATCATTCCTCACCTTATACTTTCTATAATTCTCGGTTTATACACATATGTCACCCATTTGTAACAATGTTATGAAATATCATATATTATACTTATATAATTCATATAAACTCCAAATTTAACCAAATAAACTTCAAAAAATTCGTAATAACTTAAGGTCTGTACTACATTCCATTTAGTACCCCAAAGTTTCAGAAATCACCATATCACCCCGTCTCTTATAAATCTTTTACAATTTAATAACTATCTTATTATAAGGTAGTATTTTAATTTCTAAAATTCTCCAAACTTGGTCAAAGTCTCCTATATAGTCAACTTTAACTTCTAATACAAATTGGAACCAAACTTTCAGTAATTACCTATTATACCCTATACTTTTCTATTTTTACAATTTTGACCCAAAACTTTATAAAATGTTATAATTTTTATTAAATTCATTTAAAAACCCTAAATTCATCTAAATTAAGCCCACAGTTTTATAATTTACTAGTAATTACCGTTTGACCCTAAACTTAATTATAAACATAAATTAAATTAAATAAGCACTAAACTTAAATTAAAATGGCCTAATGACATGGCCTTATTACAACTTTGCTTTATAACATAAAATTACACATAAAATAGCTCAAATTATACTATAAGCTCTCGGCCTTGCTGTAGCTTAATTATTTTTTCACATAATGTCATAATTTGACCATTATGTTAATTAAATCACTTAAATGACTAGCTTAATTTATCTTAGTCATTTTTTTCCACACTTAGGTTAAAATCACCCATATAAACAACTCCACTCTCGGCACATATAATATATATGCTTAAAAATCATAAAATCATAAGTTTAAGGTGTTTATACCTTGGTTTATCCTTAGTAACAACTCGGCAGCTTGGAGGAAAAATCACCACATCATTTAGACATGTTTAATACACCAAAATAAGATATGGTTATACTCCAAGCATGAGCTTAACCATAAAGAACAATTAATGTAAGATTAAAGGCAAAAATCACCTTAAAAATGCTAGGTAGTCTCCAAAGGGTTTCGGCCTGAATTAAACGCACCACATGGTGTTAAATTCACCATATAAATATAGGGAATAGCTAGACAACAACAAGCTGCCATGGTAATAGGTTTTACCTTGGCAAAATGCCTTAAAGAATGATATTTCCTTTGATTTTCGGCCACCCTTGCTCCAAATGGTTAACCAACTGAATTAACATGTAAATATGAAGATTATGAGTGAATAAACTCATAGAAATCAGAAGAAGAAAACCGTATGGAGAATAGAAATGCTTAAGGTATGTTTTTACCTTATAATGTAAATGTTGGCAACCTTGGTCCCAAGACTTGCTTCAGCCGAGAATGATTGTTGTTCAAGGTTTAAAATGCTGAGAATGAGCCATGGAAAGTGATAGATCATGAGCTCCTTGTGTAGGTAATGGAAAGATGAAGAAAAAGAGCTAAAATATGCCTTAAACCATTACCTTAGGTGCAAAAGAGATTGATTTGCCTTGAATGCTCAAGAACACATCTTGAGAGGGTTTGTGAATGCTGATGGCTCGGCTGGAATGGGACAAGAGACAAGAGAAAGAAAGATAATGTGTTTAAATGAACAAAAAGTATAAAATGGAATAGTAAAATGGTGATTCACCAAATTAGCTAGATATTTTGTGTTAAAGTTGAATGTGCTGTCCTCCATTGCTCCATGCTGCTGACTTCATAAGGGTAGGCATGGTCATTGATTGACCATTGACCATACTTAGCCAATTTTGCTTAAAAATGCACTATTTGGGTTACTATTCACAAATGAATGCCATATTTTTGATTTTTTTTGAAATCTTGTATTTAGACCCTCTAATGTGGTACATTATAGTACATTAGTATATCAAGGTCTAATCCAATGCCTAACACCACTCAAAACCCACTCAGAAAGACAATTTTCTCAAAAACGTGCTTTAAGGAATTTTAAAACACATTTTGTGTTAGAACAGGTTTTAGAGCTTTGTTTCCGTTGAGAATGGTTTTATAATGTTCATTACTTCATTATAATACTTAGGAATCCACTTTGGATCCTATTTGAGGTGATACAACCTCTATGGTGCCTTAAAGCAGATTTTTGGCTTTACCGATCTTAAGGCATGTTTTACCTTGTTGAGATCTTTAGATTGTTTACCCAATGGTATTTAGATGTTTATTAACCATCATAGATCATTAATAGATCATTTAATTAAGTTTTTAAGGTTAGGGATATTTCACCTGCAGTACGTCTTCACACAGAAAGAATTGAATCTGAGGCAGAGAAGGTGGATGGAATTCCTATCTAATTATGACATCGACCTTCAATGTAAAGAAGGGAAGGCAAACATTGTAGCCGATGCCCTGAGCCGTCGAGCACACTCACTCCATTCACTACTCGCTTCATCTAGCTTGGTTGTTGAGGTGCGAACGGCTCAGTTGAGCGATCCTTACATGAAAGAGATCAAACAAAAAATCACATAGGGTATATTCGAGAACCGAAAGTATGACTTCAAACTGCATGAAGATGGTCTGATCCGGCTGAATGGCAGAGTATGCGTTCCCCATAGCAATGCTGAGCTGAGGGATTGAATTCTGCGAGAATCACATTATTCTACATTATTTGTCCACCCGGGAGCCTCCAAGATGTACAAAGTCATGAAGAGGTACTTCTGGTGGTCAGGAACGAAATTTGATGTGGCTGAGTATGTTCTGAGGTGCCTCACGCGCCAGAAGGTGAAATTTAAGCACCAATGACCGGGCGGAATGGTACAGTCTATGCCAATTCCGGAGTGGAAATTTCACGATATCTCCATGGATTTTGTTGTTAGACTCCCACCTGGTAGGGGAGGACTCAACATGATCTGGGTCATAGTCGATCACCTCACCAATGTTTCCCATTTCATTCCGATGAGGGACACCTGGAAGGTGGCGAAGCTCACTGAGCTATTCGACCTGGAGATCATTCGACACCATGGAGTCTCGAAGACTATTGTATCTGATTTCTTTCAAGATTCTAGAGAGCGACACTGGAAGCGCTGGGTACTGAGTTGAAGCTTAGCACTGCATTTCACCCACAGACCGACGGTCAGACAGAAAGGACCATCTAGACACTCGAGGATATGCTCAGAGCATGTGCCTTAGACTTTCAGGGGAGCTGGATTGATAAGCTTCATCTGATCGAGTTCTCTTATAATAATAGTTATCACGCGTCGATCAAGATGTCGCCATTCCAAGATTTGTATGGTAGACCCTGCCGTACCCCGTTGTGTTGGGATGTGTCAAGCGAAGTGGTCATAATTGGACCGGGTACATTGAGCAGGTACAAGCTGAAGTTCAGCAGATCCGAGCGAATATGAAAGCAGCCCAAGATAGGTAGAAATCTTATGCTGATGTGAGACGACTCGACATTGAGTTGTCGTGGGCGATCAAGTGTTTCTGCGTGTTTCACCTATGAAGGGCGTGTTTCGATTTGGCCAGAAGGGCAAGCTGAGCATGAAGTTTGTAGGGCCGTACACGATTACTGAGAGGATTGGAGTTGTGGCTTACCGACTAGCATTACCTGAAGAGTTAGGGTGTGTTCATGATGTCTTTCATGTATCACAACTCAAGAAATACATAGCTCATCCTTCTCATGTATTAGAACCTGAACAACTATCCCTAGAGCCGATGATGAGATACGTCGAGACTCCATTGAGAATCCTTGATACAAAGACTAGAGACACTCACCATAATTCTGTATGAATGGTGAAAGTCTTGTGGTCTAAACATGATGTTGTGGAAGAAACTTGGGAATTATAGGACGCCATGAAGGCGAAGTACCCACAATTATTTTTAGACTAGATTGTCTAGTGCTTAGAGGGTACGGGGCGTACCCCTTTTTAAGGGGGTAGAGCGATTTTGTTTTTGCATTGCTTTGGGATAGCATTTCATAGTATGAATGTATTGTACTACAATTTGTCAGCACAGTGTAGTGCTTATTGTATTTTGGTATGTTTGCACAATGTGTAATGTACTTGCGTTCTACGGTATATGACACAATTGGTAGTGTGAATTGTATTGTGGAATTGCTTGCATTGTAATTGTGTATTGGGCTTGGATTGTGTGGTGCTTGCAGTGTATAGAATGTGAACACCTTGTAAGGTGGTCGTAATGTATGATCTTTGGCAATTGAGTTGCCAAATGAGTAGAGATAGTAATCCACCAACCTTGAGCAACTTTGAGGGCAAAGTTCCTTAAGGGGGTAGATTGAAATGCCCTGAAATTTATAATAGTGATTAATTAGGATAATGTGGATTTTAGAAGCTTAATTATGCCTAAATAAACATGTGGGAACAATTCCCGAAGAAAACGGATCCATAAAATGGATTAAAAACACAAACGAACCTTAAAGCGCGTTTTTCGAGGAAACCGGGAAAACGTGACTTTAAGCGGGTTAAATAGACCTGTAATAATTTTAGTCAATCAAATATCTATAATTAAATATTAGTGAAGGTCTAGAGCCATTAAAATTAATTAAACGAGAAAATTCCGGAAAACGGGTTCCGGTTAGTGAATAGTGCAAAAACTAGAACTTGTGGGTGTTAGTTGTAATAAGAGCAAAATAATCTTCCCCATTGTAAATAAAAATCATCAAACCTATTTTGTGTGTATGTGTGGGATGGTTCCAGCCCCTCCCCCTCTTCTTTATTTCCTCTTATACACAAAAGGACAAATTCATAAAGTAAAAACACTTTTATAATTTTTCTCTCCAATCTCCCTCATTTCCCCACGTTTTCCTCCCTGCTCCAGACTTCCTTCTTCTTCCTCCCTCTCTGCAATGGCGATTTAGACTTCCCCCACCAGCTCAACATTTCCCTTCCATTTTTGAAGGCCTAAATCACCTCCAAATACTACAAAAATTATACCGTTGAATTCCCCTCATTTTGGAGATCGTTTTCCACCCTTCAAAAATCAAAAATCTCTAACTCCATCTCCATGGCTCTAACACCGCAACTGTAAACTTAACGATAAACAATAATGACAGCGGAAACTGACAACTAAAACATTACTCAAAACGGGACAGTGTTACACACCGCTAGCCACCCACGTGGCTAACAAGGCTGAATACGTACATATGTATCGGTCTGATGGACACAGACTCCCGAGTATTAGTTTCTAACATCCACGTACGTATAAACCAACAATACCGAGTGTATATATACAAACCATCACTGTAATTCTGAAGCTATGAAAATAAACAACCACGGGAGCATAGGCGCATCCCGGGTCCATCATCCAAAAGCTAACAAAAGTATTTCAGTACACCTAGGAACTAAAGCCACTCCGCTTCTTCGATCATCATCCTGTAAAATGAAGTATGGTGCCCCAAAGGGGCTCAGCAACCCTTGGCTGGTATGATTAACGTGCATCCCGTCGACTACCGGGATACACACAACTAATTGTCATGATAACATGACATTAATTTAACATACAACATACATAAGCATAGCAATAAACGTTGCACAACAACAACAACACATAACATCACAAGAACGTTTCACTTTAGGAAACAAACCAAACATTAGTTAGCCAAACTTGGTAAGCCTAGAGATTGATTTCAATCTCATGTTAAGCTTGTTACATAACTCGTTACCGTTTTGTTGGTCGAATGAATAACTTAACCCAAAGATGTGTCGGATATAGTGATCCAAGCACACTATACATATGACCCCTAGCTTGATCAACAGTCAGGTAGGTAAGCCTTGGTTAGGCTTGTGGGTGATTGAAATCCAAGAAGGAAAAACAACCATGACATAAAGAGGGTCGAATCTGATTCAGATATCGACTCCTGTACATACACGCGTGACCAGAACTACCGGATTCCTTACCCCTTGGTTACTCATTTGTTAGAAGTTCCATTATTGGAAGTTAACACATCAATTCACACCATAGGTGTTTAGGTCCAGTTAGACACACAAGGGAGATGGGATGCACTTTAACAACACAACCACAACTAACTCATACATAGCCATAGTTAGAACGTTCCTTAGGTTGAAATGTTAAAACCGAGTACCGCTCTCTTACGTATCCTAGCTTGGTTAACTAACGGGTTAGCACGTAATCGAGGTTAACGGTACCGGTACTCACACGCCACAATAATAACAATGGCTGTAAACGCATTTCGTGATTTAAGTCTTACAAAGTCATAAACATTCAGAAAACAAACAAACACACAAGCCGGTGTGAACCGGTAGCAAACAGACTGCAAGAAAACCATACCTTGGTGCCTGCTGCGTTTGAGTTCCACCGAATGCTACTCCTATACATAATTAATAATGTCGGTTAATTACCTTATTTAACTTCCAATTTAATAAGTGTTTTACATGATTACATGACATGTTTTTGCACTTAATTTACACTTGATTATCCTCATTATACCCACTAGGGTTTACTACACAAGCCACATTTCTTTTCTGTTTTTTTATAAGTATGGGCCGACCGACCCACCGACCGACCCAACCTTTGGGTCGGTCCATTCCAGTAACATCCGGGTTTGAAAAAATCCACTACGACCGACCTTGCCAAGGTCGGTCCGTTCTAGAAACATTTTGGTTCAGTATTTTTAGCCTGACCAACCCACCGACCGACCCAACCCCTTGGGTCGGTCCATTCCAGAAACTTTCCCGCTAGCTTATTATAGTCCGACCGACCCAGCCAGGGTCGGTCCCCTGGGTCGATCGACCGCAGAACTTTCCCAAAATTTGTCTAACTTCCTCCAAACTTCTCCTCAAGCTTCCTAATAGGTTCTAACATCATTTGGCACTCTAAACCTTTATAAATCACCCACAAAAACTCATTTTCTAGCTCGCTTCTAAACTCCTCAAACACTTACTCAAATTCTTACAAGGTAGTTTATACCTACAACTTGGACTATCCAAAGTGCTCCTTCACGAGCCTTACAACTACTCTAAAGCATTATTTCTCACAAACAACACCTTTATATAAACTCCTTAAGATTTTTTCGCACAAGTTCACACTTAATCTTTCACTAAGCAATATACCTCTCTTGTTTACCAAATTTTGCACAAGACTTAACCACACTCTCACCATGACTTTGGTGTATCTAGACTCAATCATTTGATCTCTAGACCTCCAAAACAATGCCTAAGTCATTGTAAATCCTCAAGAACACCTTAAGTCACTTCCTCCTCCATTTCTCACTTAACAATTTCGTAGTACAAGCTAGGTCACCCAATCTCCTTTAAAACACCTCAAACTCCTTGTTTACTAAGCAAATTTTGACATAGCTCCACTAGTACTTTCTTACACCAAAATACATAACTTTCATCTTTAAACAATCAAGGACATTCATCCACACAAGGAATGTTCTTTACACACAACTACACCTTAAACTACACTACATCAACAATATAGTGCATAAACTTAAATTGCGCTTGGCACTTAGGCCCAAAAATAACATGGCTCTTAGGCCCTTAAATTTCATTAATCTTAAACACTGAGTTTCCCACATATTAAATGCCTTTGACCTGCAAATACACACAACATCACATATACCCTTAATAACCTCCGTGTGGGTATTTACTAACTCATTTCCCATTGGCTCTTTAGGTTGTTTATTAAGCATTTTAAAGCTCAATTTCCTAAGACACAAAACTACATTAAGTTAGGTTATTTACCTCTTCCTCTTCAAGATTTCTTTCTTGTTTTCTTGGATTGAAAATCTCCAAGGAGCTTTGATCACTTGTCAATTTTCTAACCAACACACATGTAAGGGTAATGAGCATTAAGTCTTATACTCAAACTCATGAATAAACCCTAGATTAACATAAGTGTCTTAAACACTAAAATGGATGTTTACCTTGGAATTGAAAGAGAGTTTGATTAAGATAGGACTCCTCCTAGTCCTTTGAAGTTTGGAATGAGCTAATAAAAGAGCAAGAGAAAGCACCATTAAGAGGTGATTCTCGGTCATGAACAAAAATGAGAGGAAACATGAACTTTCTTTGGTTTTCCTTACCTTGAAGCAAAGGAGATTGACAAGGTGAAAAGATATGAGTTTTTCCTCCTTCAATGGGGATTCTTCATGGCACTGAAATGGAGTTCTTGAAGATTTGACAAGACAAGATTGTAGAGCTTTCTCTAACTAGAAGAATAGTAGTCTTGGAATTAAATTTGGAGCATGAAGCTAGGAGTTACAAGCAAAAGAAGATGAAGAATGGTAGAGGTGTTGTAGCATTACCGTTTTGGAGAAGGGAGGATGAAGGTTGGATACGGTGGGAACAAGGGAGAATGAAGAAAGGTGAGGTGAGAGGTAAGTTTTGAAAGATATTTATGTATAAAGTAAATAGTTTTTTTACTTATTTCCTCTTCCTTTCTTTAATTAACTAGCATGTGGTGATGACTCACCTTGCTTAAAACCGGCCCCCTTACATCGTTAGGATATTTATGGTCTTTTTTGACCATTTAGTTAACTTATGCTGACTTAATGCTAAACTAGCACTATTTGAGCACTATTCACTAATTAGTGCACATATTTGTGAACTTTTTGATTTCCCATTGATTTAGACTTCCTAATGTGATACTAAGTAGTACACATATTGATTAAGGTGTAATTATGGGCATTTATCCACTCAAAACCCATTTCCAAGACAATTTTTCAAAAATGTGCTTTAAGACTCCTTAAAGCACATTTTATGTTTTAACTTGTTTTCAAGCTTGGTTTTATTTAGTAATTGGTTTAACATGTCCATTAGTATTTTAATAAAGTCTTGGTAAGATCTTTGAGTCTTAACCAAGGTTATCCCAAGCTTAGAGCAAGTTTTTGCTCTAATTGTCTTTATGGTTCTTTATTGTGTTTTCTATGGTTTAAATTGTTCACTAATGTTTCTAAGGTACTTTTTAGCCTTAATATACCATAGTTTAATATTTAAACAACATATCAAGGTTTGGGGTATTTCAATCTACCCCTTAAAAGAACTTTGTCCCCAAAGTTCACACTTCCCACGCATCATTCAAATTAGAACACGGGGATCACTTGCAAGATAAACTTCCATAACAAACATACTTTACATATCAACCGTCGGACTCAAGGTCCAGGTAACATAACAACATTTAGACTCAAAGGTCTGTAACATAACAACATAGACAATGTATTTCGATACATGTCGTACATACATAACGAAACGGCTCTGCCCCCCTTAAAAAGGGGTACTCCCCATACCCTATACATATGTAAAATAGAGAGTAAACAATGATGGGTACTTCACCCTCATTCTATCTTCCAGCTCCCAAGTGGCCTCCTCGACTTCCTGGTTAGACTAGAGGACCTTCACCAGTCGCACTGACTTATGACGAGTGTCTCGAGTCTAAGTGTCTAGAATCCGTACGGAGTCTTCACTGATCGCATGGTCGGCTCTAATGTTAGACTTTCGGGCTGAAGTACATGAGACGGATGAGGCATATATTTCTTCAACTGCGATACATGAAATACATCATGTACCTTGCCTAACTCAGCAGGTAGATCAAGTCTGTAAGCTACAGGGCCTATCCGCTCCGTCACAACATAAGGTCCCACATACTTTGGGCTCAACTTGCCTTTCTGGCCAAAACGAAACACACCCTTCATGGGGGAAACTCTAAGAAATACCTGGTCGCCCACGGCGAACACTAGGTCACGTCGTCGCACATCGGCATACGATTTCTGCCTATCTTGAGCTTCCTTCATGTTAGCTCATATCTGGCGTACTTCTGCTTGTACTTGCTCCAGATATTCGGGTCCTATAATGACCACCTCACTCGACTCATCCCAGCATAATAGCGTGCAGCATGGTCTACCGTACAAAGCCTGGAAGGGAGACATCTTGATCAAAGCAAGGTAACTGTTGTTGTAGCTAAACTCGATCTAGTGCAACTTATCAATCCAGCTGGTCTGAAAGTCAAGTGCACATGCACGTAACATATCTTCGAGCGTCTGGATGGTGCACTCACTCTGGCCATCTGTCTGAGGGTGGAACGCTGTACTCAACTTCAGCTCGGTACCAAGCGCTTCCCGTGTAGATCTCCAATACCTTGAGAGGAATCTGGTATCCCTATCAGACACAATTGTCTTTGGTACCATGATGCCGTATAATCTCTTGGTCGAAGAGCTCTACTAGCTTTGCCACTTTCCAAGTGTCCTTCATCGGTATGAATCGGGCCACCTTGGTCAGTCGGTCAACAACGACCAATATCATGTTCAGACCTCCCCTTGCAGGCGGAAGCTCTACTATGAAGTCCATGGAAATGTCATGGAACTTCCACTCTGGCACTGGCATTGGTTGCACCATACCGTCAGGCCATCGGTGCTCAAACTTGACTTTCAGACAAGTGAGACACCTTACAACATAGTCATTCACATCCTTTTTCATTCCAGTCGACCAAAATTATATTTTCATACCCTTATACATCTTTGAAGCTCCGGGGTGAATCGAAGTAGTAGAACAATGGGATTCACTCAATATGCGCTCTTTCAACTCGGTGCTACTTCTCGGAATACACAGTCGGCCATTCAGCCTAATAAGGTCATCATCGTGAAGTCAGAAGTCATACTTTTGACTCTCGAATGTGCCATCAATCAGCTTATGCCTGATCTCTTGCATATACTGATCCAACATTTGAGCACTCCGCACCTCTTCAACCAAGCGAGAGTGAGAGACTAGCGAATGGAGAGAGTGTGCTCGGCGACTCAATGTGTCAGCTACCATATTTGCTTTGCCTTCCTTGTACTGAAGGTTGATGTCATAGTCATTTAGAAACTCGACCCACCTTCTTTGCCTTATGTTCAACTCTTTCTGACTGAACAGATACTTCAAACTTTAATGATCTGAATAAATTGTCACACTTACGTCATTCAAATGATGTCGCCATATCTTCAAGGCGAAGACTATGGCACCCAATTCTAAATCGTGGGTAGGGTAGTTCTCTTCATGCTTCTTCAATTGTCGGGAGGCGTATGCCACGACCTTCCCGTGTTGCATCAACACACAACCCGTACCTCTACATGAAGCATCGCAGTAGACCTCAAAACCATCTATACCCTCTTGTATTGCCAGCACTGGTGCAGAGGTCAGAGCGTTCTTGAGGCTCTGGAAGGAAATTTCGCAGTCGTCTATCCACCCGAACGGTGCATCCTTTTTCATCAAGGAAGTCATCGGCTTCGAGATAATGGAGAAGTTCTTCACAAACCTTCTATAATGTCCTGCGACACTGAGGAAGCTCCGAATGTTGGTAACCGTCTTCGGCCTAGGCTAGGTGTGCACAACATCTATCTTGGCCGGATCCACGGTGATCCCAACTGTGAGCCTCGATTTTTAAACCCTACCCTATGTTGATTAAGTTGATTAGGATCTAATCGGGTTTTAGGTCCACTTATAACCTAAGATTAATAACTATGTCATATAACAATAATTATTAAAACCTAAGCTAGCTCACTGGAACCTATTATGAGTCGCCACCTAATTTTAACCTAGATCAAATTAGGAAAGGAGAGTTCGAGTTCGGGGCTTGGTATACGACTTATTTAGGGTTCAAATTACTTTCATTACCCCTCCTAAGTCGTTTTTCCTCTACTTTGTTTATTTATGGCTTACTACAAAGTTGTTTTTAACCTAAGTGCGCACTTCTGTTTTTTTTTTTAATATTTTTTGACAGAAAATTAAAGTGGAAACTGAAAATACCTAAACTAGGGTTTCGGAGGCGGAATTAGGTCAAATTTTAATTACGTCCACAGCCACGGACCTAATGTCCGAGACCACGGTCCCCAATTGAATTAAATGATTACGAAAACAGAACTCAAATAAAAACGCAAACTTGAAAAGTCCGGGGCCACGGACAGGGTGTCCGTGGGCCCGGACATGTATTGTCAGAAACCCTAAAATTTGAAAAATTGAAAAAATATGAAATCCCGCAGCCGTCCGTGGGTGTCCATGGTCACGGACAACCCGTCCGTGGTCCCGGTCCATGCGTCCGAGGTCACAGAACACCCACGGACAGTGGGTTTTTGATGGTCCCCGACGGTGTTTTTAGCTCAAATTTGTGTGCTTGTAGCCTGAAAGATGTACAAGGTGTTAGTGCTTAAAAGTTGTCAATTTGAAATCGAATTTAATGCGAAACTTAACGAACAAGTAATTGGACAGAAGTTTAAACAAACAGCAACTCAGAAGCTATGAAAGGTTAGTTTGCACTCAAAATTTAACAGAAGACCAATGAAGTCATAGTGAATCAAAAGGAGGAGGTTCCAACCTGTTTTACCTTCTGTGTCAATGAGATTCTTCATGTTGGGAATCTTTCGGTGCTCCGTTGAAGCCGAACCCGAATTGGATTCGAACTGAGCTTCTGACCTTTGAGAATTGGTGATGTTCTTCACGTTTTGGTGGTGGTTTGAAGGTGTTTTGATGATTATGGATGTGATGGGAATTGAAAAACGTGTTTCGGTGTTGATTTTGGTGAGATTTCAGTATTGTTTTGGTGCTTGAAGGTGCAAAAACATGGGAGGCTGGCTATGGAGAAGAGTTTTGACTGCCTAGGGTCTTAAGAGCTTGAGAGATTCTCCTTTTATCAAAAGTCCTATCCCTTTATATAGACTTTCTTAAAGATAAAGGAAATCTAGTAAAAGTAAGATTTTTTGGCATTTTAATTAAATGACTTCCCAAAGGAATTTTGCTGTGAAATTTTAACCACGTGTCAAGGATGGCAATTATGATTTTTCTAAAATGGAATCGAATTTTTAAATGTTGGAATATTTTTAAATTCAATTTCTCGTCAGATTCAATCGAAAATTGCTAGAAAATTATTGGAAATTCAAAAAATCAAAATTCCAATGCCATTGTTTAAAATGTCATCCTCTATCAGGGGTTAAAATTTCAAAATATTTCAAGCTGATTTGAGCATCTTTTGGAGGAGAGAGAAGCCTATAGGAGGTCTTGGGAGCCGTAAAAATTACATAAATGCCCCTGACGACGATGAAACTGCTCCCCATGTCTTGGAATGCACCGATCAAGCTGGAGTCCCTCGTGACTTGATTGAAGTGCCTCTCGCAACACCAAAGCCTTACAGTCCCTAGCCAGGGGGTCAAAATTTTGGGTATAACAGATTGCCCCCCATCAACTAGACTTTGTAATGGATATGAAAAGTCTGGTTGATGCTTGAGTGATGCCCCAAAATTTTAGATCATGAACAGACCCTGCGTGCCATTGGAGACTAACAAGCCGTGTCGAGCTATTCTAAGGTGCTGACTACCTATAAGTAAAGTGAAATGGAGTAATGTCAAGCGATTCTAAGGCGTTGACAACCTAAGATGTGAAATTGAGATAATGTCAAGCGATTCTAAGGTGTTGGCAACCTAAAAAGTGAAAACTGGGTGGTATGCAAATGCAAGGATGTTGAATGCTAATGATGGTGATGATATTTATGATGCTGATGATGCTGATGATGTTGATGATGCTCGGATGCTTCTAGGGACCGAAACCCGTGCCAATGCTCCTGGCTAGACCCAATGTGGACTTATTGCCATCGCCCCCCAAGCCGGTGTGCAGGGATAACTCCTGGTAAAAAACCCTGGGGACTTATTGCCTTTGCCCACCATTCGTTGATCCCAAAGTAAGTTGACATAACATAGAAGGATTTATTGCCATCACCTCGCCAACTTTTCTGTCACCAGGTCTTGTGATGCGCCTGGATAATGCAATTAGGTCTTATGACGAGCCTATATGAATGAGATGAATACAATGTGTTTGATGAGAGTGGGTAAGCTAAAAGGGTCTTGTTATGAGCCTAAAGGAATGCAACTTGGTCTTATGACGAGCCTAAAGGATGGTTCTAGGTCTTATGACGAGCCTAAAGGATGTAACTAGGTCTTATGACGAGCCTAAATGATGGTTCTAGGTCTTATGACGAGCCTAAAGGAATGCAACTAGGTTTTATGACGAGCCTAAGGGAATGCAACTAGGTCTTATGACGAGCCTAAAGGTACGATCTAGGTCTTATGACGAGCCTAAAGGTAGGATCTAGGTCTTATGACTGGCCTAAGGGATGGTTCTAGGTCTTATGACGAGCCTAAAGGAATGCAACTAGGTCTTATGAGAGCCTAAAGGTTGGATCTAAATGAAAGTGAGTTAAGTGTATAATGGGTCTAAATGAATGTAAGAGGATTAGGGCTCAAGATGGGCCTGTGGATGTTTGAGTGTGGAGATAGGGCTTAGGATGGGCCTGAGGAAATTTGTTGTGGAGGTAGGGCTTAGGACGGGCCTGAAGAGATTTGCTGTGGAGGTAGGGCTTAGGACGGGCCTGAAGAGATTTGCTGTGGAGGTAGGGCTTAGGACGGGCCTGAGGATGTTTGATGTGGAGGTAGGGCTTAGGACGGGCCTGAGGAAATTTGAGTGTGAAGGTAGGGCTTAGGACGGGCCTGAGGATGCTTGATGTGCAGGTAGGGCTTAGGGCGGGCCTAAGTGATATGAGAGGGGTTTGAACCTTTGGGTTTCGGGTTTTTGGGCCTCCATCGGTGTCGTTGTTGCAATTGTTGGGACCAACAATTGCCCCCAGTATTTTTCCTTAAGGCGGTCTGAGTTTTTAGGATTTTATGGCCCCTAGTATTTTCTTTGATTAATTGCGCAAAAACAAGTCTTACCCTCACAAGGTCAGGGTTTATCTTGATGTGGTGCTTTCTATCCTACACTCTAAATGTTTAATGTTTGCACTCGTGTCCTCCTTTTGGACAAAACATCTTAACCATTAAATTTGACATTTTGTTGGATTTACACGTTCAACCTGTTACTTTCACGTGATTGGATTCACAAATACTAAGTCGGAAGTCTTTTGAGCTTATAACGTGGCTATGGGGTGTGGTGACAACAGGACCATGGGGGGATGTTTGGGATATGTGGAGCAATAAGGGTGACCAAAGCTGCAACTTGCACCGTCTTTCGGACTTGCCTTCTTTGTTTTGGAGTCGTTTGGAAACTTTGTGATGACTTCGCTTAGGACTTTTTGGGTGTTCCTTGCACCTTCTTTCTTTCTTCCAATTTTGGATTTCTTCGAGTCTTTTTGGATTTTCCCTTCTTTGAATCTCTTCCTCAACGGGGTTCTTGTGTTTCCCGGTTTTGAGCTTTGAGAGCTGTTTTTGATGTTAGCTCATTTGGATCCTGTGTCACTTTGGGACCATTTACGAATCGTTTCGTCATGCTGGTAGCAGTTTCACTTCTTTGGACTTGTGAAGTTACTGTTCGGAAGTCGGGCTCCCTACTTCCTTTGGTCACCGGGTTGGTTATTCATCATTGGCTGGCTTGTTTGTGGAGTTTGTAGTGTTGTAAGAGAGGACGTATACGAAAAGCTCAACGGGGTGCCTAGGGTATAATGTCAGGGTTCACAAGCTTTTGGCTGTGTGGTGCTGTACCTAGGTGCTTCGTCATCCCTAATAGCTGTGTATTCGTTCTTTGTTACTTTTCATAGGTTCAAGCGTAAATCTACAAATTATCTCCTTCGGTTAGAGTTATGTCATTTACCTTACCTTTGAATGTGATCTTTCCGGGGTCATGTAAAAATGACATGCTCTTTCACTCATGGTTTTACCACTCAAGGCACTCTCGTGAGATGTACACTCAAAGACTTGTTCACACACTTAAACAAAAGAAATAATCATCTTCGGTCTTAAACTCAGATTGCCCACAGTATTGTTGTGGGGTTTATTTAACTAACCTTTGAATGCCCAAGTTATTTATGGAGAGTGATTGCATGTGTGATGGTAAATGATGGTGGTGAGTGGTGATGGGGTGATTGCTGAATGATTTATCTTTTTGTTTTTGTTTCAAGGCTTCTTCTAGTTTAAACTTTGGTGAAGCGGTGAAATGGTAAAGTGGTAAGACACATGGGTGGAATGATGAGATGACTTGTCTTTGACCTTATTTTGACAACAAGGATGCATAACTAACTTGTGATAGCGGACAATGATTTTCTTCATGCAAGAGATTTCTCAAATAACATTAAATGAAACATGCAACAAATGTCAAAGCACAAAATCACCAAAAGAAAACTCATATCTGATGATACAAACGAAAAAAGGACATAAAATACCTAGAGAAAATACCAAACCTAAAACTACTGCCCTGGAGGAGGTGGACGTAGGAAGACTGAATACATGTGAGTCATGAAAGCATCCATGCGACCCTCCATGCGCATCTACCTACGCTCCATGCGACCCTGGGTGATATGGAGGGACTGGATATCCCTCTACAAGTTCTCAAGCGTAGCTGGCTGTGATGGTGGAGCTGGTAAGGCGTAGTAGGAAGAGAGTGGTGTAGGGTACTCAGTGCCCGTGTAGCTCGACCCCTCACCCTGGTAGGTGTATCTTCCTGATGGGTTCTCGTGGTATGGGACGTCCTCAGGCTCTGGTGCCTGCTGTCTCTGCCTGGGCCGAACCGGCCTCTGGGAAAAGACTCTGGCCTGCTACCGGAAGGCCCATCCCTGGTCAGCTGAGTAGCCAAGGGACATCAGCATCTTTCTCCATGGTGTAGGTAGGATATAAAGGCTCCCAATCATCATTCACCATCGGGACCCGTGTGCACTCGCATAGCCACTGAATGAAACTCGGGTAAACAAAAGCGTGGCGACCGGCCTGGGCTGCTACCATCAGGTGGTCTCTCATCAAGACCGACAGCGGGATCAAGCCCTCCTCTGGAGTCAAGTGGATGCTGAATGTACCTCATAGGAAGTAGCAGCGAGCAGAGACGTCGTTACGTGCTTTCGGTAGCACGTTACGGGACAAGACCTCCAATAACACTTTATCAAGAGCAGTGGGTAAAGCGGAGGGGAGGATCACCTGCTTCCACGGCTGATACCTCGTACAAGAGCGAACACGCTCTGACAAGGTGGAGTGCTGTAGATAAAACTGGCGTGCCTCACTCTCTGACGCTGCTATCATCTCGAACCCCATATGCTCACGGGCGCTAGGATGCTGGCCTTAAAAGTGCACAAAATCCTCTAAGCCTACAGTGATAGGCTGACTACGCACATAGGATACAATGGCCCCGGACTCATCTTGGTCCAAGTTAGCATAGAACGCTATGACTAACTCCCTGATGTAACTCCTCGGGCAGGTAAGCAACCCTCCCCAATAAAGGTGCTGAAACAAGTGATCGAGGTCGAAAGTGGTGATCACCTCGTCGCTGAAGAGACACTCCTGTTGGATGGAAATATCTTGATTCTCATAGAACTAGCGCTCCTGTTGAGCTCCTCTGAAACGAGTATGGTCATAGGTAGGGGATGTCTCTCTGCGGCGCCTGCGACGTGGCTGAGAGCCTAATGCCCCAGCCTTAGCTACCTTACGGGAACTCCTACGACCCTCCATGATATGCCTAAGGATTCAACAAAATAAAAGATATAAAATTCTGCAAGAATTTTGACAGAGTTTCCCTTAAATTTCCATGAATCTCGTGCTTTCAAATGCACTCCACACTATATAACCAGTCCTAGGATCTACCATTCAAACATTCCACGAGCTAGAAACACAAGAAACCTCATTTTGCACTTGAAATGTACTAAACCGAAACAAGCAATTCTTGGCAATTACAAGTAGTTTTAGCTTTCCAAATCAACTTTTCACACTTTATAATGTATTTTTAAAGCTAGTTGGCCATTTAAAACATAAAAAAAATCAAACTTCGAAAATTTGACCCAAGAATCACCATTGTCATCTTCTTCCTAGCTCCAAATTTTGTTTTTCTTAATTTCTTCACCAAAATGGACAAATGAGCAGTCAAAATGTAGAGAAAACTTACCCAAATACAATGGTGGAAGAATATTTTGGATTGGAAGTCAGGAAAGTGCCAAAATCGGACAAAAACAGTCCACCCCGGACTTGACTTCGGTCGCAAGTTTCGGCCTTCGTAAGAGCTCAAAATAAGGAGATCTTGGTATGGAAATGCTCAGAATTGAAAAAGGAATGTTTTGCGAGCAAAATGGCTGTGGAATGGAGTGATTTGGTTAAGAAATGAGGAAGATATGGATGAGAGAAGTTAGGGTTTTGGAAATGGAGAGTGCTGGAATGAAAATCGAATTTTGGGATGAATTCCCGATTTGAATCGGCTGGGGGAGGACACTAAGTGGAACGGCGTCGTTTGGAGGTCAAACGGGCGTGTCTGAGTCAACGTCCGGGGCCATGGACTGTGCGTCCGGGGTCATGGACGCCCCTTTTTTTTGGAAAATTATTTGCTTGTCTTGAAAAGTAACTGATTAATTGAAATAATATGAAGATTTAAAAGAAAACTGAGCAAAACAAAATATTCTTTTTATTCATCTCGAAATTGAAAGAAGTACAATTTATAGAGTTCTAGGAAAACAGAAAACCTAGGATTAAATGTCTAAAATGCAAGCTTCCTCTTGACAACTCTTGGCTCTACTACCTCCTCCCTCATTCGTTTGAATGCATCTACCTCCCCCTTTCGACCGTGTAGCCATTTCTGATAACTAGCTGAGAGCTCCAAGTCTTCAGGTGCTAGGGGCTTTACCACTTCAACTTCCCCTTCGAGTCGATCCATCATGATTGTATAGAGAGCCTTATGGCCGTATGCTTTCCTTGGCGCTTCATATAGCAAGCCCTTGGGTCGGTTTTGAGCTCGCCCGATCTGACGACTGGAACGCCACTGGTGAATGACATGAAAGTTCTCAAAACCGGGTAATGAGATCCCTCCGTAATAACCTCCACACATTCGAACTCCTTCGATTTTCCAAGTCGAGACTGTCCATCAGACCTGATGTCCCCACTGAATAGAGTTCAAGAAACCTGGCCATCCGTCAACCGGTTCCCCAGGGGTGCGTCTTCTAGGGAGATGTTGAATCGTGAACATTTGGTTATACTAAGGAATCAGCTTGAGCCGCTCGAGAAGCCAAACTTGCAGAACATGAATTGTAACACTCCTACTGCAAATACTGTCATTACCGTCCAATCTCCTCGTGCTTCCGAGTCACGCAGCGGATACTTACTTACATACAGTGGGTGATACAATGCCGTTAGTCACCCACGTGACTAACAAGGCTACTACTTCTACATACAACATCGGTCTGATGGACCGGAATATCCGAGTGCTACACAAATACAAGCTTCACTACAATTACCAATTAGGTATTACAACTTCCTATTCAATACAATACTCCATAAGTTCAATACATGTTAATATACCGAGTTTACTAAGATCCTTATACAAGTAGAATACCTCTTTCAATTCCATACATGCTCATTAAGAGTCTAACTACTACCCATTCCTCACAACTACTTGCTCCCTAGGTGTAGGGGGTGTGCTACTTAGTACACCTCTACATTCTACTACTAACTATCCAAATGTAGTCACCGGTCTCGTGCCTTGACTATATCCTCTTCGGGTACCTGCACACTAAAAACGTTCCCCCGAGGGGGTCAGCTTTCGCTGAGCATGATAACCGCATACCCCGCGTACTAGTGAGGGTACGCCGACCACTTGGTCGAATACATGCGATTGATTTCATTCAAACATACATGCATACATGCTCTTATACATAACATTACAATACATTACCCAAGGAATACACACATACACATCAATACACACACTTCAATACATACATGGTAACCCATACAAGCCATCAAATACATTCTTACCTTTTCGAGGTCCGAAATACCCAATTCATATACATACATACGCAATACATACACAATACACCATCCTTGTTAGCTCATGTTGGTCGACCCGGGTTAATCGGGTGGAGATTACTCTTTTACTCGTTCCACAGTACTTACGCATACATACTCATACTCATACATACTTACTGATTGATACTTACTTACTTACTCTTACTCATGTTAAGTCGGTATGACCTCTGGGCAGGGACTACACCATCCCACCACCAGGCTTTACTTGGTTCACCAAATCAGGATGCTACCCATTTAAGGGATGTGGGCCGTGGACCAGTTTAAGAACCAGGAATCGGATCCAACCTCTTGTGTCTCCTCATCCTCACGCGTGGCCGAAGCTATATCGGACTTCTACTCATTCCAATTTACCTAGTACTTTTGTTAGGAGTTAGGTAGTTAGGAATTAGTAGAAGTCATTCACTCAAGCCACATACACAAATACATTGCTCAGTACACATTCATACAAAATACAATACAATACTTAAGTACAATACAAGATTCGAATACAGTTCATCATTATTCATATATTTCATGAATCATACAAACTATTGTTCCAGACAAATATCAAGAACAATGTAAACAAGCACAAGTAAGTGCAATATAGTCCGATTCATGCATTTATCTTATTAGGTGATCAAATAAGCACACAAATCGGGGTAACCAGATTAGGATACAGGGCATGAAGAAATCATACCGTTCACCGTTGTACTTGTATCCGACGTTCCTTCGGTGTTCACAAATCAAATCCTAGGATATACATACAATCGAGTGATTAATCTAACTATCATTAACTTAACTCGACTACTCTTACGTTTCCTAATTCATACTTACCTAGTCTTTACATTCCTATACTTACATTTCGTTTACTTACTTTTAATTACTTAACAATGGTATACTTACATATATATGCACATATGTATAGGTGGGTATACATACATATATATATATATATATATATTTATCATGTAATTTAATTTACATTTGTTTTTTGTATGACTCGACCGGACTTGCAAGTCCGGACGCAAGTCCGGTCCATTCAAGTAGCTTTCATTACGGGAATTTTTCTGGCCCGACCGAACTTGCAAGTCCGGTCGCAAGTCCGGTCCATTCCAGAAGGTTTCAGACGGGAAAGGTTTCTGGTCCGACCGAACTTGCAAGTCCGGTCGCAAGTCCGGTCCATTCCAGAAGGTTCTCGTCTTTGTGATTCTGGGCTCGACCGAACTTGCAAGTCCGGTCGCAAGTCCGGTCCGGCCCAGTACTTCAGTTTGAAAATCTGTTTTCAGTTGGTTTCTTTACCCATTACTTCCCCATTGTTCCCACACTTATTCCCACTTGTTTTAGCACTCATTAAACCTCCTAATACACCTTAGTTCATCCATCAACCTATTACCCATTTCCTTACTAATTCACACACCAATTCTCCACACTTTCCTTTCAACACTTATACACATTCTTCCTAGTTTTGTTTTGCTACAGATTTTAGTTCCTATTTCCCCCATGCATATTCTCATCTCCCAATGCCATTTCCAAGGCCTACAATGCATTACCTTACCTCTTCAAGTTCAACACTCATTCTCTAGGTCTTGTACATAAGTTCTCCTAGTCTCTCCATTGCATTTTTAACACTCTTTGCTACAGCTTTTACATTCTTTCATTCTCATACTATAACTACTACTCCAAGGTCGTTAAACGTCTCTATCATCCCCAATACATACCTTGGTTATCCCATTCACCAAGTCATCCACAAATGTACATATTCGTACTAAAATTTTGCCATAGTTCACTTACAATTCTCACTTATCCACACATACCCATTATCACCAAAATCATTCCTATTCTAGCCACACCCATACAAGGGTCCTACCAACAATACAAAGCAATCTTAATACATCATTACTTCCTCAAAACACAATATCAATACACATACACAATTCTTTGGCTCTAAGGCCTACGATCCATATACTTGTCCACAAATACCCAAACTTTCACAACTACAATTCTAATACATCATTTTGGTTTCTTTAAATTGGTTTACCCACTCCCATTATTCTAATGCATTAAAACTTAGCTTTAAGGAAGAGCTCTTACCTTGAGCTTATATTCCCTTCATTTCTTTTCCAATTCTTCTCCTTCTCTTTTTCTTGCGAAAATCGGCCATGTGGGGGATGGAGTTGCCAAACTCCATCCCAACACCCAAATTACATAAAGAGAAATAAAAACTTCTAATCTCTTAAAATTTCACTAATTCAATGAAGGGTTTAAATTACCATTAGTTAGGGTTTTTACCTTGGAGCTTTTAAGAGAGGTTTTCAAGCCTTGAATACAAAGAAGAGTTCCTCCACCATTGGAGAGTTGAACCAAGCTCAAACAAAGAAGGAAACAAGGCATTACAAGAAGGGGCAAAAATCGGCCACTCTAGAGAATGAAGAAAAGATGGATTTTTCTTGAAACTTTTTACCTTAGGAGGAAGAGGAGACTCCATGCTTCGAAATGGTGTCATTTATTCTTCAAATGCTCAAAACCCATGGAGATGAATTTTGCTCATTTTCGTATTTTGAAAAGATAGGAATGTAGAGCTTGAAGAGGGGAGTTCAAATATGTATTTTATTTTACATTTGGAGCTCAAATGGAGCTAGAGCATGAAAAGAAAGAGGGGAAGCCATGGAAGCCATGGAGGAGCTTCCAAAATCGGCTGCAAATCAGAGAAGGGAGGAAGGAGAGGAGTGTGCTGCAGAGAGGGGGATTCCATCGTGAGAGAGGGAAGGGAATTGGAGAGAGAATAGGGAAGTGAGAAAATAAGAGGAGAGAGAGTGTTATTTACTTTGTACTTTTTACTTTTTGCTTTTTGATTTACTTATTTGTTACTTGTGTGTGGGTGTGAGAGAGCTGTTTACACCAGTAACAACCGGCCCCCACTGTTATACTAACTGGAGCGTTTTTCGTCTTTTACAGAAAACGGTTGTTATTCTACCTGGTTTTGATACTATTCACTAACTGGGCCCGTTTTCCGGAATTTTCTCGTTCCTTTATTTTTATTGGTTATTAAGCTTCCGTTAATGCTTAATAATAGTTGTTTAATGACTTATAATTTTTACGGGTTCGTTTGACCACTTAAAATCACGTTTTTGGGTTTTCTTGAAAAACGTGCGCTAAAGCTCTATTAGCGTTTTAATACCTTCTTTGGATCCGTCTTCTTCGGGAATCATTCCCGTATATTATTTGCGTCTTATTAAGCCCTAGGAGTCCACATAATACGCTAACCGAGGTCTCGTACCTCCTATGGTTATTTAACGCTTATTTTAGCGTTTTCCGCTTTCTAAGCGTTTTCTTTATTTCTCTTGGATTTATTTTCCCTTACCAATATTTCTTAATCAATATTAGGCTCTTAAATAAGGATTAGAATAATCTTAATCACTATATTTAAGTTCGGGGTATTTCATGAATGCTTCCTTCGAAGAAGTAAGGGGTATCGTTTGATTTGGGCCATGAATCCAAACTCTGAATGATTTGTGCAACTATCAATGGTCCCAAGGCGAAACCAGCTCGAACCTGTAGAAGCAGAGGGAAAACTTTTCGGTGTATGGCCATGTACGGGGTTCTGAAGAGGTAGATTGCTAGCAACGCGAGATCGAGAATATTCCTCTTGTGCTCCAAGGAGATCTCAGAGGTAATGAAGTCTGAAAGAGTTTCCACTGGCAATCCCTCGGGCCCTACCATTCCCAGCAACTGAGTCGGACATAGTCCAAGTAAATGGGAATGGGCCTCGATCGGTGAGGGTGTCAAGTTAGGTACTACTGGGCTAGCTAAGGTGTTGGCCCCCAGAAGTGCGTCGAATTCCTCAGGTAGTAAAGTTTACTCGTTATCCCCAAACTTGAAGAGGTGTTCGACCGGATCCCAATGGTTAACAGCTGCTCTCAGGAAACCTTCATGCAGTCGCGTCTGGGATAAATATGCTAGAGTGTGGAGGAAGGACAACTTATTGACCTTCTTTGACCAATTGAACACATCCTTCATAGTTCTATCACAGGACTTGATGAATTCGAAGAAGTGGGCCATGGACTTCTATTTTATCAAGAAAAGAAAACATATACAGGGTATCGATCAGCACTTAACTTTACTTATGAGCCACAAACAATTGAGACTTTGAACTGGGTTGGGCCAACTGTGGGGTGAATCCCTATCCATTCTAAGTATAGTCATGGGCCAATCACGAGAGCAGACAAGGTTCCACACAAGTTCTAAATGTTCTCACCTGACAACTTTGATTAATGGGTACGGATCGATCCGAAGAGGTGCTTGAGGTGCGGGCCCAAGTTACCACAAAGGAATAGGGCTTGCACGTTGTTCTCTTTGGGCTTCCCCACTTTTTTCACATCACCTGAAGGTGTGTGTCTATGGTCGGGTCTTTGACTGACCAAACATTGGGCTAGGTAAGAGTACTGCCAAGAAAATGCTTGGGGCTAAAGCCTAGGTATTAAGGGGGTGTGATTAGACGACACCCTCCTCTTTTCCCCCACTTATTCACATCACCTAAAAGGTGTGAGTAGCTGACAGGGGACCCTCGCTCTCATATGATGCAATGGTGCAGAAATTTAAATTGCGCACAAAAGTAAACAAACAATATAATAAAGCCATAAATAAACATTTTTCGAGTTAAGCCCTCTTTCTTAAAATTAAACAGGTTAAAAATAAGAAGTTGTCCCCAGCAGAGTCGCCAGTCTGTGAGCCTCGATTTTTAAACCCTACCCTATGTTGATTAAGTTGATTAGGATCTAATCGGGTTTTAGGTCCACTTATAACCTAAGATTAATAACTATGTCATATAACAATAATTATTAAAACCTAAGCTAGCTCACTGGAACCAATTATGAGTCGCCACCTAATTTTAACCTAGATCAAATTAGGAAAGGAGAGCTCGAGTTCGGGGGCTTGGTATACAACTTATTTAGGGTTCAAATTACTTTCATTACCTCTCCTAGGTCGTTTTTCCTCTACTTTGTTTATTTCCGGCTTACTACAAAGTTGTTTTTAACCTAAGTGCGCGCTTCTGTTTTTTTTTTATTTTTTAATATTTTTTGACAGAAAATTAAAGTACAAACTGAAAATACCTAAACTAGGGTTTCAGAGGCGGAATTAGGTCAAATTTTCATTACGTCCGTAGCCACGGACCTAATGTCCGAGACCACGGACCCCAATTGAATTAAACGATTACGAAAATAGAACTCAAATAAAAACGCAAACTTGAAAAGTCCGGGGCCACAGACAGGGTGTCCGTGGGCCCGGATATGTACTGATAGAAACCCTAAAATTTGAAAAATTGAAAAAAATGAAATCCCGCCGCCGTCTGTGGGTGTCCGTGGTCACGGACAACCCGTCCATGGTCCCAGACCATGCGTCCGAGGTCACGGACCACCCACGGACAGTGGGTTTTTGATGGTTCCCGACAGTGTTTTTTGCTCAAAATTTATGTGCTTGTAGCCTAAAAGATGTACAAGACATTAGTGCTGAAAAGTCATCAATTTGAAAATGAATTTAATGCGAAAATTAACGAACAAGTAATTGGACAGAAGCTTAAACAAACAGCAACTCAGAAGCTATGAAAGGTTAGTTTGCACTCAAAATTTAACAAAGACCAATGAAGTCGTTGTGAATCAAAAGGAGGAGGTTCCAACCTGTTTTACCTTTTGTGTCAATGAGATTCTTCACGTCGGGAATCTTTCGGTGCTCCATTGAAGCAGTTCCCGAATTGGATTCGAACTGAGCTTCTGACCTTTGAGAATTGGTGATGTTCTTCACGTTTTGGTGGTGGTTTGAAGGTGTTTTGATGATTGTGGATGTGATGGGTATTGAAAAATGTGTTTCGGTGTTGATTTTGGTGAGATTTTGGTATTGTTTTAGTGCTTGAAGGTGCAAAAACGTGGGAGGCTGGCTATGGAGAAGAGCTTTGACTGCCTAGGGTTATAAGAGCTTGAGAGATTCTCCTTTTATCAAAATACCTGTCCCTTTATATAGACTTTCTTAAATATAAAGAAAATCTAGTAAAAGTAAGATTTTTTGGCATTTTAATTAAATGACTTCCCAAAGGAATTTTGCTGTGAAATTTTAACCACGTGTCAAGGATGGCAATTATGATTTTTTTGAAATGGAATCGAATTTTTAAAATGTTGGAATATTTTTCAATTCAATTTCTCGTCAGATTCAATCGAAAATTTCTAGAAAATTATTAGAAATTCGAAAAATCAAAATTCCAACGCCATTATGCTTAAAATGTCATCCTCTATCATGGGTTAAAATTTCAAAACATTTCAAGATGATTTTAGCATCTTTTGGAGGAGAGAGAAAGCCTATAGGAGGTCTTAGGAGCCTTGAAAATTACGAAAATGCCCCTGACGATGACGAAACTGCTCCCCATGTCCTGAATGCGCCGATCGAGCCGAAGTCCCTCGTGACTTGATTGAAGTGCCTCCCACAACACCAAAGACTTACAGTCCTTAGTCAGGGGGGTCAAAATTTTGGGTATAACACCAGCCTCAGAAATAATATGACCAAGGAATGAAACTTGGTTCAACAAGAATTCACACTTGGAGAATTTTGCATACAATTGGTTTTCTCTCAATGTTTGCAACACACTTCTCAGGTGGCTTTCATGCTCACCCTTCGACTTCGAATGTATAAGAATATCGTCGATGAAGACTACCACCGACTTGTCCAACTGATCTCGGAACAAGCGGTTCATTAAGTCCATAAACTTGGCTGGTTCATTGGATAAACCAAACGGCATAACCGTGAACTCGTAGTGACCATATCTGGTTCGGAATGCGGTCTTCTCAATGTCACCTTCTCGGATCGCGATTTGGTGGTAACTTGAAATACCCCTAAATTAATTAATATTAATTTAGGGGATTTCTTTTATTAAATATTAAATTATTATATGGAATTATGAATATTAAATTATTATATGGAATTGTGAAATTTACTTAGGGGTTTTCTCCCATTTAACCCTAATATTATATATATTATATAGTATTATGAATTAATAATAAGATTTATAAGTCATAAATCTTGGGAAAATTTCTAAACACTCCAATTATATTATAAAGATTTTAGGAAGTGTTGGAACATTGTTTTGAAACATAAAAGTCAATATAAAATTCTAGAAACCTTAAAGCTTATTAAGCCTTGCTAGGGTTGAGTTTTTGAGAATGGTCAAACCAGGCCATGAAACCTATACCAATAAATAGCTTATGGAAAACCATGAAGATCTATAAAAAGAACGTCAAAACGGATCATCCTAGCTAATGTTATGATCAAATGAAGTTAGAGCCAAAAATTTGATAAAGGCTGACGTGGCAGGATGCTGATCATCGCCGCCTCGATAATCGCGCCCCAACACTTAGACAGATTTATCTCCTATATTTCCGGAACCGAAAATCAGGTTTTTCCCTATCTTGTGACCTTCATAACTTTCTCATCTTATGGTATTTTTGAGTGCCGTCTTCTTTGTTGTCTTCTCCTACATTCCCTCTAAACAACCATAACTCACACAAACCCTAACTCGTTCTGAATCAACCGGAAAATCGAGTCAAAGTAGCCACCTTGCAAAAACCGGAACTGCAGTTCCAGTTTTCCCTTCGAATCAGGTAACTTTGATCAGCCATAACTTCTTCGTTTCTCATCCAAATTCCATGTTCGTTAGCTCGTTTTGAAGAGCTCTAATTCCTCTAAAACTTTCATGTTTATGGCCTAAGCCAATTCTCAACCGATTGGAAGGAAAAGGTGTCTAAAGTCTCGGTTTCACCATCACATAAAATCACAGTTTTCTTCCCAGAAAACGCAAGGTAAACTCGCAACTTCTAGCTTCAATTTCTTTCTGGGTGATGCGAGTTAGGATTAGTTCTTGCTATCAATACGTAGATCTAAGTTTTCTCTTTCCAATGAGCCCTTACACATAGCCTAACTCGATTTGTACTGCTAGTTATAGATCCTCAAAGTTTGCCTCGTAAACTGCTCAAAGTTCGAATTTTTCCAGATTTTCGGATTCGATTTCACTCAATTCGCACAACTCCGGTAAGTTTCCGATCAATTGCTCCATTATTATCATTCGAAATCCTGTTACCGGCCTAACCCATGTCTCAATTTAATCAATGACATGTTAGATTAGGAGAATTTGTTAGATTTGTGTCCGAATTGCATTCTGTAACTATTAAGAACCCTAACATTCGAACTGAATTCAAATTCCATTGAATACTGCATTATAATTGGGGAAACCGGTATCATTAGAACCGAAATTTGATTTCGAAACTATAGAAACAAGAATCACTCGATTTCGTTCTGTGGATTAGGAGAAAATCGAGATTTAGTACTCGACTGGGTTTATGAGTTCGCTGACGAACTGAGAGTTCAGGGGCCGTCCGATCTCGTTTTAAAAGATTGGACGGCCGAGATTAGATCGGGTTAATTAAGAATTGCTATAAGTTTATTAAATTTCAGAATTTGGCTCTAACTTGTTGATTTAAGTTAATGGCATTCCCGAAGGTATTTTGACATGAAAGTTTAATCATAGATTCCTTATTTAATCTAGTTTATTTTGATGTAAATTAATATGGTTTTGGAGTTTTTAAACGTAAGTTATGATTTTTGCAAGTTACGGGTTTTCTGGAATTATTTGGCTAAATTTAAAAGATATTTTTATGAAATAAAAATTTTATAATATGTCTAAAATGTTATAGTTACTGTGTATTAAATTTGGGAAGTTTTGGGCAATGGTAAAAGGTTTTAAAAATTGTGTTTATGAGTTTTTCATAAGAATAACCTATAATATAAGGTTTTTAATGTAACCAAAAATTAAAGTATGGTTTGTTAATTAACTTTTAAGCTGGGGAAAATAAAGGAAACTAAATTAACATTTTATAACAGTAAGTCTATAAATGTTTTGGTATTAGCTTTTAAGAGGAGTGAAATTATATACATATATGTATATATACTTACTTAAGTAGAAACTTATATAAATTAAGGAATTTAATTATCCTACAATTTATTTACTATATTATATGGGAGTTAATATTTTTCATTAAACTAAGGGATAAATAATAAATATATATAAATATATATATATATATATATATTTACGCATTTATAAAAAGGGAATAAAGTAGTAACTTAGAGTAAAACAAGGAACTAATTAAATTAACACTTATAATAACTAAATATTATAAGAGCTAGAATCCTAAGATATAGTAAAAGAAATACTTTATGAAATATACTTGGAATACAGTTTAAGGTTGTAGTAATAAGATAGTTTAAATATGATAAGTTACATAGGGAATGTCTTAGTTAATTTCTAATACGGGTATACTTATATATATTAAATAAATAAAAAACACTTTATTTTATAAACCATAGGTCGGTTGTGTTAAGCCTAGAAGTTATTAAACATAAATAAATACAGTAAAATTTCCTAAAAATGTTATGGATAAATCTTAATACATAAAAATATATATAAATATATATATATACATATATATATATAAATACATTAACATAGATGTGGGAAATAATATTCCTTGTGATAGTTATAATAAGTAGAATATTATATAATATATATATCTGATAACCTTAAGTTTTAATTGGTGTGTAATTAAATAGTCACTATTAACTTAAGGGTTTTATTACCAACATAAACTTAACACGGTCTTGGGCTAACCTACTAAGCCCAAGTCTATGAACTCCAAAAGCCCACTTAAACAACTCAGAGAGAGTTTGGGCCACTCTCAGGAGTAAATTCTAAATCGATATAAACTAATCAAAATGGGCCTAGTAAAGGATTTAGTTGACAAGTCAAGCCCGAATCTTTGTGAGGGAACAATGGTAAACCTGGAACTGTTATCAGTAAGAAAAGAGAGGTTGTTTAGTTGATAAGTCCCTTAATTAATCGACACTTGGAATACCATAATTATAGGTTATTATTGGGGAATCACTTATTCGAGTTATTTACTGTTCTGCACATACCAGGTACGATTTCTCGTACTCCGATATTTTTGCTGATTGACTTGTGGAATGTTTTGGAAAACGCTAACTGACTTTAAGAGGAATTTCTAAAGGAAGATGGTTGTGTGGCTAACTCAGCTTGTGTGACGGTAACTGAGCCTTGAATGTGAAACTCACTTGGGTATTGGGGCTTCCTTATATTGGTTGTTCCATTAGTACATTGGCTGCTTAGGTTTACGCTTCTGCACTCTGTAGAGACTGAGTGTTTTGGTATTGCTCTGGGTAGTGTGATCTAGTGGGAATTGGAAAAGAGCAACTTTGGTAAATTCTTCTTTTGACGTCAGATGTCTCAAGTTTCATCATGAGCTGGTTCTTGATGTTTCGACGTGCGCGCGTCTTTAATGGTAACAGCAAGGGGCTGTATATCCCTCGCCCATAGGGGCATTTATATTTGACAGCAGGGGACTGTATATCCCTCATCCACCAGGACATTTTTAATATGACAGCAGGGGGCTGTATATCCCTCGTCCATACGGACATTTATATTTGGCGGTGGGGGCCATCTCTCCCAGTTGAATTATTCCATTCTTGAGCTATTGGTTCTTGGATCTATTTTATCATTCCTAGTCCTTTGTGACTATCTGAGTCTTTCTACTCCTAACGGGATTTGGGTTTAACTTAGGAAATGGACGTTCACTAACACATGATGTGATTTCGTTTCACTAACTTTATCTTTCTGTTATTAACCTTTATTCCTATCATGATATCTTGATTTGGTGATTCGTGAAATGCTTTGTTCCTCTGAGTGTTTTAAGTGTCTGTTTTCAAGCTGTTATTTATTTAAGAGTTGTATTATAAGTTTGTTTTTGGAGGATCGTACCAGTTCCATTCCAGGGAACTGACCCACCCCACTCGGGTTGGGCTGCTTGGTTTTATCTTGCAGGTATGAGTTATTTTACAGGTGACCACGAAGAGAACGAGTGACTGGGATGGGATTAGGTTTTGAAAGTTTATATGTTTTATTACTGTTTTACTTTCGTTAAGTTTTCTCGAGGTTCAGGCCATGATAGTTGTAATCATTAAGTTGTATTTTGGTGAGGTTTGGTACTTGGTGTTTGGAACCCGATGATCTGTAAGCCTTTAGTATTTTATTTCCGCTATAAATATGTTAAATAGGGGCGTTACATAACCGGATCGTAAGTCGATCTTGGAGAATACTGATGCTCCTTTCAATTGATCAAAAAGGTCATCGATGCGAGGCAATGGATAACGGTTCTTCACCATAACAACATTCAGCTCTCCGTAGTCGATGCAGAGGAGGAGACTATCGCCCTTATTTTTCACAAAGAGGATTGGCGCTCCCCATGGTGAAACGCTCGGGCGTATAAATCCCTTGTCGAGTAGGTCTCGCAGCTGCTCTTTGAGCTCTCTCATTTCAGCTGGAGCCATACGGTAGGGCGCCTTCGCTATTGGTCCGGTTCCTGGCACCAATTCAATCTCAAACTCCACTTTCTGTGCTGGCGGCATGCCCGACAGTTCCTTAGGAAAGACATTAGGAAACTCCGACACTATTGACACATCTGGGCTAAACTCCGGATCTCACTCTATGTCCTGGACATAGTAGAGGTACACATCATTCTTTCGTCGTAGCTCACGATACATTTCCATGGCGGTGATGATCTGAGTCGAGGACTCCCTGGGCCTCTGGCAGTACGAAATCGTAACCCCAGTCGGACTCCAAAGAAGCAGTCGATGCTCGGCACATAGGACTCGACCCTTGTACTGCTCCAACCAGTTCATCCCCACAATCACATCGAATCCAAGCCCCTCGAAATCTATTATGTTGATCGGAAACTCTTCATGTTTAATTCGAATAGCGGCATCTCGGTAGTAGCGGGCACACTTGATCCGCTCTTTCGACGGGAGAGTGACTAGAAAGGCAGGCATCTCCTCGCCGTCTAACCCCAGCCTCCTCGTAAATGCAAGCGAGATAAACGTGTGTGAGGCTCCAAAGTCGAACAAGATCGATGCATCCACGCCATTAACTGGGAAGGTACCGGTAAGGATAGTGCCGCTCTTGCCGGCTTCTGCCTCAGTACACACACTCAGTGTACCTCCCGTTCCGAGTGCACAGCCTAATTTAGTTCATAAACTTTATAAGTACAATAGTAACAATAGGGTTGATATAGCCAAAACAACACCGTTTTATTCATTAACACTCTCTTTACACCGTTTGTCGGTTTACACTATTTCTACATAGCAAATTATATAACATCCTTAACATAGGACTGGTTTCACACATTACATGGTTACACATGGCTTTAGAACTGCCTAAAAGTTAAATTCAAACGTCCAGGTTTCATGTGTGTGGCATTGATTACTGTCGGAGGTGCTGTATTAGGTTTGATCTTCTTGATACCGTGATATAGCATCCTCGACTGCCCACCCATGATTAATACATCTCCTGACATTAACACCAACTTCTTTGTGACATCAGCACGCTTCTGCTCGCCATTCACAAACATTGTGGTATCACCAATGGACCTAGACACCACGGGTACTCCCTTACTCAGAGACTCGGGTGTTTCGTCCTTATCTTGGTGCAAACCTAACCGTCCACCTTTCTGGAAGAAGTTCACAATACACAAATATGATTCAACACTTGGAATTGGGTCTGATTCAACTCGCCGAGCAATTTCCACAGGGTGGTTAACAACCACAAGAAACTCCTCAGGTATTCTCGGTACTGTTGCTCCATCTTCCGCTTGCACGTCTTGATATGTCTTGCTGTAAGGATTCCAGTCCTTACCCGTGCACATCATCTTCAACTTCATTTTCGATCCACTTGGGTACTCCGGTGTGTAGAAACCTCCAGGTGCTGCTCCTAGTTCGTCGGATCGTCGGATGATATGGATTTGTGCTTCGGGTGTCAGGCATCCACTTAATAATATCATACCTGGCTGGATGACGTGACATTGCTCCATCGAGAATTTGGTGATACTGATGGTGGTTTCTTCGGGGTTCGGTGTGGGAGGGATTGGATAACAAATATTGAAGGTTCCCAAGGTTTAGAATTATCTCACTTAGGTGAATTATACATTATACTTTAATTAATTGCTTAAGTAGTTGTACATTTAGACTTGCTAACACTCATGCATGAAATGCGGTAAGCAATCAATTATTTCACTCAACGGTTTAAGTTGTACCTGGTCTAGAAGAGGGTCCAGCTCCCTCAGACCGATCTACCACATTCAGGGTGGCCTTGCCAGCTCCCGACCCTTTCCCCTTCTGGGAGTTAGAGTTCCCCTGATCCGAGGATGGCTGACTAGCCGCCATCGGGCCTTCAGTGGTCACAGTAGCCTATCCCTTCCATTCCCCCTTAGGCCTGTAGTTTCTACCGTTTGATTATGGAAGCACTCATAGTCTCGGTGCCCCAACTTCTTGTAGTAGCGACATTGCACAGCATTTCCCTTGTAGTCCTTGCCGGGGTGGTCTCCGTTGCACCACTTGCAGTAGTAGTGGTGCTCCGGTCCAAAGCCCGCGCTAGCTGCTATCACATTACACCATTTATACACACTTCACATCTCGACAACACACATTTAAATTTGGTACTTGGAATTAAGTAGTTACCCTTGGGCGGGTGAGAGCGTAGGGGCTTAGCCGCATAGGCATAAGTGAGCAGCAGTGGTGGTTTGGGCCTGGCCCTTGCCGCCCTGTTGCTGGCCTTTCTGGGACTAGGGGTAAGGTTTCTTCTTCCTTCCTCACCCGTACCCTTGCGTGCTTTGGCCCTCACTCGAAGCCTTGCGCTTATGCACGTTCTCCTCGTCCCTCAGTCGGACGGTGATCTAAACCTTAGCAGCGGCATGATAGCACTCCTGAATTTAGGATGTCAATCATGCCCCGTAAATCAAACTCACATTCACACTTACTCATTATATACACTTATTCACATCAAGCAGTATTTTAATTACCTGCAAGGTGGTATATTCAGCTGGCCCCATCCCAAGCGTAGGCTGTGGCTGAGTCCGTTATAGAAACGGTTTACCAGAACCCGGTTTGAGTAACCCAGGTCTGGTGGTAGGTGGATAAGGTCGGTGAAGGCGGTATAGTATTCATCAACCGACATCTTGTTCCCTTGTCTCAGACTATCTAGCTCAAGGCGCTTAGCCTCTTGTATATGCACCGGGTAGTACTTGGCTCGCAGCAGAGCCGTGTACTCCCTCCATCCAAAAGCTGGATCCGTGATTTTGTCTTCCCGTACAATCTTCCACCAACTTCTTGCTGAACCCTTCAAGTAGTAAGCGACAAGACGAACCTTGGCACCAGTAGAAACATCCAAGGTTTTGTAGGTGGTCTCCAGCTCGAAGATGTACGCCTCTAGCTTACCAGGGTCGGTCTTCCCTTGAAATGACAGGGGCCTCAGATCTGCCAACGCCTTGACCCTGTTGGTCTCACGCGGCTGTGGCTGTGGCTGAACCTCGGGCTGCTGCCCTTGCTGCATCGCATCGACAAGTTAAGGTACCATCTGGGCTATGGCGGCCGTCACTACGTTGGCCATCACGTGTGCCGTACGGTTATCCCCCGGTTCTCCCGTAACGCGCCCGTAGCCTCCTCCCCGTGGTCGGCCTGCCATCTAAATTCACATGAACATACATTAGCATTGTGCTTAGAAACTTATCGGTTCCCACGGTTGTAACATCTTTCCGACTACAAGGTAGATGCATACTTAGTTAGTGGTTAACCTTTCTATAACTGCCCACTCACATAACTATGGATAGATTTCCTAACTCGGTATGTTCCTAAGCTCGGTATTCCGGTCATCAGAGCGATAATTCGCTCTGATACCACTTTTTGTAACACCCCAACTGTAATCTTAACGATAAACAATAATGACAGCAGAAACTGACAACTAAAACATTACTCAAAACGGGACAGTGTTGCACGCCGCTAGCCACCCACGTGGCTAACAAGGTTGAATGAAATACCCCTACTTAATTAAATATGGATTGAACATATAACCAATTAAATTATGGCCTAAATAATTAAGCATATAAAACCTTATGGAGTAAGGTTTAGATTAAGGGGAATGCGTACATTATTATGAGCATATAACAACTTGTGAACGAACGAACAATTAAATTTTGTACGAACACATACATGTCCGAAAATATGACAACGTTACAATATTATAACGTTGTACACGTGACAGGATGGTATAGTCGCATTGGTACATATGACCGAAAACATATAGCTAAAACACGACAAATAAAATAGTCGTATTCATATATAGGTATAATTAATAACGTGACATAACAAAAACAACGCTTACATATACGTATATAAAAAAAAAAACACGACATATTAATACAGTCGCACATATACAAGGAATAAGCATAAAGAAGGCTGAAACAAAAAAGAAAAAAAAAGTAAAAGAGCAAACATGCTCTAGACGGGATTCGAACCCGAGACCTTTTGTACCCTTCCCGAAGCCTTAACCGTTTGAGCAATGCTCGAATTCACTCACTAACACCCTCGAATTAAAACTAGTATTGAATTCAATCGGGTACTACAAAAAGAAAACCAAACTCACTCAGTATAATCGTTCTCCTTCTTCTTCCTTAGTACAATGACTACTCGAACAGAACAAAACAAACAACCGATATGCTCCATCCCTGTTTGTCCCATCCGATAACCCCTACCTACTTCGATTAGAGGACAATTCTCACTCGACACTCTAGCCATACTACACCACTAACTACCCATAGCCATTTATGCTTCTTTTCGGTGGACACCTGGCACCTTCTTCATCCCACGGGAGCGCCACGTGCTTTTCTTGCTGAGTCAACCCGACAGGATCTACAAGCAGGAAGGTTCCCCAGATAGCTAGAAAGTCAGACCTTGACTCTCCTTCTTCAATCGTGAACGTCCCAACATCTCTTCTGCTGCCCCATAACCATGAGCATCTCCCAGTCTCGATGCTTGCTGCTCCAACACAGAGCCGAGACAACACCCAACTGCAGAGGAAAAACCGTGGAGTAGCAGTTCCGGTTTTCTTCCTTGTTGCTCCAGAATCGTAAGGCAACGTCCCAGCTCTTCCTTGCTACTCCAGTACCGAGAGTATACTCGACCCTCCTTTCTGCTACTTGCTGTAGAAGAGGATCCCAGCCCATCTCATTGTTATCTTCTCGCACAAACAGAGAAGAAACAAGAGAGAACACCCCAGCTTGGTGAGGATGAAAGTCCGAGAACAGAAGCTCCATCGTCTTCGTCCATTTCGGTAAGGGAAAACTCACTGTCTATCCCTCTTCTCTTACCGATAGTGCATGCTAAAAGAGTAAAGTTTAATACCTTGTTTGCTCAGTAGAAACCGACTGTACCAAGTCTTCTTCTTGATGTGTTCATGTGAAAACCAGAGAAGAACACCCAGCACTCAAATAAGGAAAGGATCCAAGTTAGAGCTCCACCCTTATCTGTATCGGTAAGAAGTTTTTCCCCCATAAACACTGCTTGTCTTACCGGTAATGTACCCAGACTTTATTAAGCCTTTCTCTACTTCCTTTACGTGAGAAAAGCCAGAGGAAACTACCCAGGAGACCCCTGTTGTGAACCTCCTTTCTTGACCATTTCGGTGAGCTATACCTACTACTCTTCTTCTATGTCTTTCCAGTAATAATGCTAGCATGTCTTGAGTCTCTTCTTCTGTTTCATCACGTACAAACAGAGAGGGGAAGTGCCATGCTTCATGCGGTAATAATGCTCATACGATGAGCTCAACTCCCATCCAAATCGGTAAGGAAAAACCTTACCCCTTACACTCCTCTAGTACCGGTAATGAGTTCCAGTTTCTCCAACTAGTATTCTACTCCTTCACGTACAAAAAAAACAATAGGAGGAAAAAGACCCACTGCTTACCCCTTGTCTCTTATCGGTAATGCTTATTAATATGAGTGGTACATTAATACTTGTTTTGCTCGGTGAAAACCAGGCTGCACTAGGCCTCCCTCTTCGCTTCCTTCTCGTCCAAAACCAGAGGAGATTACTCAACGGATGACGGATCAAAACACATGAGGACACTCCTGTTCTACCTTGCTTTGGTAAGGAAAGACCTCACCCTTCCCTCTCTGTTCTTACCGGTAGTGTATACGAATATAAGTGGTAATTAACACACGTTTTGTCCACTAAAACCAGGCGTAACAAGCCTTGAAACCAGCTCTAAACTAAGGTATATAGCGTGTACTTTTCAAGCGTAAAACAACTTACAGTAGCCTTGTGTACATGGCTATTATGTGTGTGCTTTTCTGCCTAGAAGGCTGCTTGCAAACCCATGGAGAACTCCATGCGCAAACCGTGGGGAAACCAGTCCAAAAAAAAAAAATACACAAGTGAGTGTTAATACCTCCTAAGGAGTATATGTTAAGGTTATGTTATTAACACTTCAAAAACTGAATAAATCCCATGTTGAAATTTAGGCCGAGAGGTGTAAGGCAGTTTGGAGAGCTTTGGTGGCTTGAAGCTTAAAGCTAGGTGAGAAATCCTAGCTTATATTATGATATGTTTTTTTATGGCATTTTGTTACATTAATGTAGCAGTCGTGGGTTTTATGGGGGTGATATAGTTTGATTATGTATTAAAATGTTAAATAACATTTTTGGTTCGTTAGTTTGGTTTATTAATGACCTATAAGGTTAAAGAAATTAAATAAGGGCTAAGAACTTAATTTATAAAATATATTGGGGCAAGGGAAATAAGCCGAGACCAAACATGGTCCTAAATAGCTAAACTATGTACTATAATGTTTTAAAACATTTATTGGATGGTAATATAAGGTTTAGATGACATATAATGTCATAGGAATTAATTAAATGATTTCAGGAAACATTAAAGGAAAACTATATATTAAACCGTAAGCAATAAAGTTTTTTATAACATTTATGTGTAATTTTATCCAATGTAAATTAATGTAGCAAGGCCAAACATTTTAGGCCATTTAATTTAATTGCTATGTTAAGTTAAAAATGGGTTTAAAATGAATTTAGAACAAAATATAGATTACCGAAATAGTTTGGGGTTGAATTGCAATCTAAATAAGTTTTAGAGACTGGATATGAATAAAATCGAAAACTATGTGTTAAAAGAGATATTCTATGAATTTTATTGAGTTTTATAAAGTATGGGGGTCAAGTGGTAAAATTTTGAGGAAGTGTGGTCACAACCGCAAATACATGAACCCATGGTCAAACTAGTGTATATTGGGTCAACATTGACCAAAATAAAAGTCTTGACCAAATTTAATGTCATAAATAATTAATTTATGAACTTATGTTAACATTATAAGTGGAATGGTGAATTTATAAAACTTATGGGGTATAAAATGTAAATACCGAGAAGTATAGGTATAGTTTGGTTAATATGATGGTTTATATCTTGAGTATTAAATTTGGGAATATTTGGAGTTATATAAGTGGGTATATTAATAAAAGTGTATAATATATGTTTTTGTGACAAATAGAAAGTGTATTATATAAGAAGGGGGCAAAATGAAAATAAGGGAAAGGATTTGTGGGCGGAAATAAGATTTTTAAAAGTTCATGGAGCTGTGCGCAAATAATGGTAAGAAACTATAGATTATATTCCGTAATGAATATTAGAAACATATAGTATAACACATGTATAAACATCATGATGATATATGTGGTTATTTGGTAAATAAGGAAAAGATAGTGGCTGGAAAAGAAACCTACCAAACAGCTATGGGCTGTTCGGTAATATGGAAGAAAATAACATATACAAACTATATGTTATAATTATTGTAATGTTTGGATGATGTAACAAATGTAGGTAAAAATATTAAGAGGGTTGTGCTAAAGCAGTAAATATGAAAAGTATAGGGTTGAAAGAATGGAATTAAAAAGATATGCGTTTCCGGTAATCATAACAAGTGTTATAAACCTTGGGGTATATATTGATTACAAAGTTTTGATGCTATAGAACAAAGGATTTATAACATGGTATGAGTTATGCGGGTATATTGGGATTAATGGAAATTTTGGGAATGGAGAAGTGTAAGAGTATTATATGTATACACTATGTTCTATATAACTTACCAAAACCATATGTTATAAAGTTTAATGACATAGGATATCATACATATGATATCATGTATAAGTATAACACTAAATAATGTTATGTGGTTAAAAGCATAGTTTGTAAAAGACTAACATGCTAGTGTACATATATATATACACATTATGTATATCGAAATGAAAATATAAACTATGGTATACAATGACACAAAATGCTATGGTTAATATAAGATTTTGGAATGGTTAAATAAACCTGCACAAGGAATAATATATATATACATAATATAAAGTTCATACTTCATTAGAAACTAATTTGTATACATATATAAATGCTGGCGCGAATAATATGCGTATATGATATGGTTTACAAACCATGTAGTAGTTAATGATAAATGTTAACTTGTAAGTATAACTGTATACCATACCGTCATAAAGTTTTAAATGAATGCAAGTTGCTACATAAATGAGAAGTTGAGTAATATAAGGTATACCGAGGAATAACAATCTATCGTACATTATAGACTAGCGTTGCATGGAACGCATACAACTGTAGGTTATAAAGTATAACCGTGCATGCAACTATAGGTTATAACATATACCTACGCATGCGTTATGACATTTGAATTGATTATACGAGGACCAATGAATTCGTATTAAGTGTAACGCTTATAAATATGACGGATGGGAAGGTACAATTCTTATGTTTGAAACCGTTAACCACAACGTTCGAATAAAAACCGACGTCTATGTTAAACCGAATATTAATACTTACTGCAAGTAAGGAATTTTTAAGATGACTATACGTTAACTGGTAACAGTTAAAAATCTAGGGGCGTAGTACCGGGATTACAGACATTATTCGGAGATACCGAATCATACTGTCATGTGGATTGACATATAGCGTTCTTCGTATTGTTAGATCGCCTGTTAGACGTGCGCGCTCGAGAAAACTTAGTGGTCTACACTGCGCGACCTCGACACGGTGTACGGTATGTAAAGGGGTTTGATCCGAGTTGTCCTGAGGAATTCCTCGGGCTCGGATTTGTTTGATAAATAACTTGTGTGAATGTATGTATGTGATTTATGTGTGTGATGAGTAGCTATGTTTACTGCATTATTATTTATGCACGAACGTCTTACGGGACTAATACTACGTCGACTATAGATCGACTTATACAAAACTACATATGCGAAATGTGTGATTGTGACCACTGTTACCTGACCTAATACACAAAGTATTACAAGTATGTAGTTATAACCTAAGTAAAACACTTAGGAACGGGACACGACATTGTCGGTCCTAGAGCTTTGACTCAAACTGAATTACCTAGAATGATTCTAGGCATGCGTAAGACCCATAGGGCAGCCAACAAATTAAGTGATGTACTCCATAACTAAACTGTAACTGACTATCTAACTAACGAAGTTATAGTGGATGTGAATGAATGTGATGATGTACCTTAATCCAGACAGTCACTAGCTGCTGGTCGCGCGTAGAGATCTCTTGGGTTATCCCGTATCTTTACCCTAGTTAATCCTGAACGAGCCTACATAGATCGTCAGGCGGAGTGTGCTACCGTGGCACCAGGCCCTTGGCCACCTAAATGGACGCCTTTACAAAGGCAAAGTGAAATAGTCCCAGAGTCTTCGGATGATCAGGGAAGTGAGCACCTTGTGTGTACGTGGGACTACTGTCCAATGAATATATTTCGGGTTGTCCTAATTGACGCCCGACAGTGCTAACTAAAACAAATGATATGTGAGGGCCCGGGGGGCCGAATGTTGTAATACATGATGATAAAATACGACGTACGATTTACTAATGCTGCCGTATTGTATGATGTGTGATTGCGCTGTGTATATTTGTACATGACTGTTTGGATTGGATGAATGGTTATATAATCATGCATGTCATTACGGTATTTATTATATCTGTAAATTGATTAAGCATGAAATCAATCTAATATCAAGACGGTTAAAAATGACAAGTGACCAATAGGGTCCAAATCCGGCATACTCAGCATCTATCGCTGAGACTACACTTACTGTGCAGGTTGTTGATCTTCGTTGAAGCCAAAGTGCGGGAACAGGGTAGATAGGATTACTTCAATTATTGCGTAAGGAATTTATTGTATAACGATACCAGGCTGTGGACGTATGATGGTAATGTTGCATTTATTTGGGATTTGAAATAGATGCTCACTTGTCTACTGTTATGGATGTGGACTTAGTATGATGTATAGGGATATCTCGTTATCACAGCGGTTTAGTAGTGATGTGTATTCTAGCTGTTGGATTTAGTTCTGCTTCGTTACTCGTTTGGGCGAGTAACGGTAGGTGACACCCGAGTGAGTTTAATGTCCTTGTTTATTTTCCGCTGTAAGACGCTTTATTATCTGTTGACGTGAGTGACTTTTACGTGTTAATCTGAGAGGGGTGTTACAAAAGTGGTATCAGAGCGGAGTACCGCTCTGATGACGAGATACTAGGTTAAGACAGTGAGCTTAGGACTTGGGAAACGTTTGTGAGGTACGAAACGTCTTTACTTAAATGGAATTATGTGTTAGCAAAGCCTCTGGCTTGCGAGTGTTAGCCCTTGAGGCGCACAAATGAGTTGATTATTATATGATGCGTTATTGAAAAGACGAGCGGGAATACTGAAGTCTAGTGGTGGTGTGAGCGAGGAAGCTAGCCAAGGGCATAAAAGCCCGGGAATATTATCCCCGTTAAGGGCCCACTGAGAGCTCAGCTAGGAGAGGACACACACGTTATGAGTACATCGGCGACAACCCATTTTAATGTGGAAGTCCAGTACGGACCACCGCCGACAGTACCCCTCCCGCCACAACCCAATGAGTATAATACAACCGAGGAATATAGTCCCCGAATATAGGGAAGAGGGCTACCAAGCCCAACAGACCGTCTAAACGCCCTCACACTGAATGAATAATTCCTACTCCTGTAACATGAATAAAAACTCAATACCATACCACCTTAACAATCAAGCGTTGTAGCAATGGACACCACTGGAGGCGAATACAACCACTACCGTAACGTCGTGGAAAGGATCACCCAAAACATCAGGGGCGAGCGGACCGGGAGCGCCATAAACTCCACAAGCCGTCACCCGTAATGGAGACCTTTAGCCACCAAACCATTTTATCGTGACACCTAAATGCAAAAAGGAAATTATATTGAAAACGTAGAAAAAAAACATCTTGTAAGTATACCATCCTGGTATGTTCAAGGTCCAAACCTAATCTAGTGTGCACACAACACAGTGACGCTAGAACCTTGTCGTGACGACACATCTAGAGAAACAAATTTCGAGCGTTATGCTACTGTGAGTCTAACGTGAGGGAAGACTTAGTTAATCTAATGACAATGGGGTTAGGAAAATTTTCCAAACCAAATGTCGTCTTTTCATGAACAATCACTCTAACAGTACTTAAACAACCAATGCAGCAGTGAGACAAACAAGTCGGGAACCGACAACTCTACTTGCATGGCGCGCTTGCCACTGCAAGCGCTGATTTAAACAACGTACCAGTAATTTCGTCTACCCCGCGCACTTGCTACAGCAAGTGCTGCAAATAACTACGACTGCAGTTACTACTGCTAACATCGTTACAAATAAATCCTGTAAACTATGTAGACCAATGGTACAACACCATGGCTACCAATGATCACCAAACAGTTGTACACCTCTAAAGTAAACTACATAACTACAATTGTTGCAATAAACCACTAAGATATGAGGCCTACAACCTCTAAAGGACCCGACAAGTCCGACTAATGCAAGAAAAAAAAAATAAAAAAATAAAAATAGCACACCAGCCCATAATAAATAAACTACTGAACAAAGACGAAATAAATAACACCGGCTTAAGAGCCAAGATAACATAATTTAATTACCAAACCATTTAATGGCTGAATTGGAAGTGGACGGTGAAACTTGATTCCCGGGGATCAAGGGAAAACCAACCACAAATTGGGGTGAAAGGTTAGTTCAACACTGGTGCTGATCACACCAGGGTCGTATGACTCCTGAGACTCTTCACAAGTTGCCAAAATTAATTATAGTAAGGATAAACAAAACTGCAGTATCCTAGTTACAAACAACTAGCAACAATTTAGCAATAAGATATTAAATAAGGAAACTTGCGATTAATAGTTTACGTTGTATATATTAAATCATGCAAATAAAACTATGAAGAGAATACGATCGTATAACGATCGCTACCATATAGTTTCCAACTGTATCGTATGCGTAGTATTTATATTTATTCACTTACATTTTATTTCATGATTTATTCTCTTATATCTTATGTCATATTTTCATCATCATCTTAATGTAAGATGATTATTTGATTTGTTGCATTATATTATGCAATTTATATCAAGAACTTTATCTTAATATTTTGTAACATTTCAGTCATACATTAAAAATTCCTAAGGTTTATTTTATACTATCCTTAGTTTATAGATCAAATTTTCTCATTAAGTATTTTAACCCATACCTTTAATAAAAACTATACTATTGCAGAAGGCATATACATCAAAAATCTTATTTCCATCAACTCTTAATATTTTTCCATTATTACAATATTGCCACATATTTAATAAAATGTTATACATATCATACGTTATAACATTTTAACCTTATAATAAATGTGACTTATAGTTCACTAACTATATTCATATATACGCCAACCTGTGATGAACACAAGAGAATCTTGCCATAATACGACCATTACCAATACCTTCGCAACAATGAACGCGAATCAACACTGAACGCATGAATATGTACCACCTCTGGGCACTACCCTTACCAAGGAGTGCCATACACGGTTATGTACAATTAAAAACGAACAAACACCAAGATCAAGTTTTATGTGTATTATCAGATCACACTGATTACGAGACAAGTTCAAAGTAGAAGAATGACTACCGCCACTGGCGTTCTGCCATACAAAAATGATAAATAACACTATGTGTTAAAGGCATATCGTTCACTGTTGTGACGACTGTCAGTAATAAATGGATGTGTGAATTAAAATAATGGCAGGCAACAAAATCAATAATACAAAAACTTAAACCGAACGCTAAATAGCGCAAGTAAACAAGTACCTAATGTACAAATGAGAGGGCATAAGCCTAGGAGACCGGGAACACCGACTCCAATTACCTTTCGGGGGTATATTACTAACATAACCATGCCTAAATTAATATAATGAAGTAAGAGAGATACGGTACACACCATAAGTAACATGAATAACAATGATGATTAACTTGCAGGCGCCAAACCGCGCACTTAGAATATAAATAACTGCAGTTGCAAGTAACTAGCACTAAACAATAAGTAACAACGAAGACATTACTTACTAGACGAATACCAAGAGTATATACCAGCATGTAATACTAATCACTAATAGTGAGAAATGGCATACCCTTTGTGGATGCAGTACCATCAATGAGAATGGTTGGGAAGTGAAGAGCCAAATTGCTCAAACAATCATGCAATCTACAATACACCCAATTAAACGGAACAGGAACAAATATGAATACCCAAGTATGAGAACTTACCCTACGTCGTAACGGGAAGTATAGCTAGGATGTGATTATGATTAAACCTGGAGGAAAGGATTATGTATAGCACTCAAGGTGATTGAGATATGAGACCTGACGTCACTAACTCAGCACGAATACTACATGAACGGTTGCAGCCATACAGACGAACCAACGTTTAACGTTTAACTGGTTAACAACCAATGCTACCTCTAATGCATTACTAAGGACATGAGTCGAGAGAATAAAAAAATAATGTTTCAACCACCTTACCACCATACTACTAGAACATTAGCACCTACGACAAGATAACCGACATTGCGGACCAATCAACATCGAACTACAACAAGGACATCCATCAGAAGGGAGATTGACAATAGAATACTTCACAATAGTCGTGTGACGGACGCTACCAGTTTACTAAACGAGACATGGGACGACCGCACTCCGATAGGAGCATGTGGGCCTGACAGACTTATTCATAGGTTAGTCAGGTAAGTAGTAATGTATCAGCATGGTACCCCATGCATGTAGACAAGTAGTGTTAGGAATACGAGAAGTAGTCAACTCCGTGCTACAGACAGTGATGCAGATTACCTCGAAGATGGACAAGAAGAGCCGCAGTTAACCAACGGACTAGAGGAACCAAGAACCTACAACACAGAGTAGCAGACGATACACAGTGAAGACAAGGAGACCCTTCGAAGGTGACGACGCTGATAACAAGAACAGGAAACCCACTGCATGGACGAATGATACGTAGAACCCTCATAAAGATCATGCAAATTCTTGCAATCCAGAGGAACCTACCAAATGATGTGAACTCAAACGCGTAACTACGCAGTAATGGAAAAAAACAAAGCTAGTGTACTAGCAGATGCTTTAACAAGAACATAAACGTTATAATAACTAACAAACCGTCGAATCGACTTAAATGTGATGCGCGCGGAAGCGACAAACACGAGCACCTATCAATAATAAATACGTAGGCAAACATAGACGAGTAAAACTCGCAGTGAATAATATGAAATGGAAGATGAAGTTGCAGAACTCTAATACGAGCACAACATATAGGTTCCCCTTACAAGAGGTAGGAAGAACCATACAAACGTTGATGAAAACCCGACACACGGGAAGATATAATATATATCAACACGAAACAAGTATCAAAGAACTACAACAATGTGTTACTCCGGAACAAAACCACCAGGAGACACAGATGACAATCCTTATCTAAGTAGACATGAAGGCTACTGCATCAAGTACAAAAGGGCACCAAGTACTAATAATACCAATGTCATATGACAACTCAAGCTGAAAGTCTATGAGACGAGATACGCGAAAATGCTAGTAATCCTAACGATGGGATATACGACAATACAAGGAATCAACCGAGCCTATATTCATGGGTCTACACCTCTGTACGGAGTGAGTGGGCCCATCAGAACGATTCGGGAGAGAGCACAAACACGTGCCTCACCCTTTATATATTTAAGTGCCCGAAGCGGCTAGAGCCATACCCGTCTCTCTGATATGAGAATAATCTACTCCAAAGGTGAAAACACCACATGAGAGTCAGAGAACTCTATGAGAGCCAAGTATCCAGCGCTCCTTGTGGAGCGGCTGTTGAATACTTGTGGGGTACGGGGGCGTAACCCTTTTAAGGGGGGTAGAGCCTCTTGGCTGTGCACATGTTTGCACTGAATTCTGTTATTTCGTATGCGGGGCATACAATAGTTTGTGGGTATGCGGGGCATACGATGTTGGTTGTTGGTATGTTTGTGGGTATGCGAGGCACACGATGTTGATTGTTGGTTTGTTTCGTATACGGGGCATACGTTGTTTGTGATGTTGTTTGTTCATTTTGTTGGTGTTGTTTGGTACGCGGGGCGTACGTGGTTGATTTGTTTGTGTGAGATGTGCACTTGTATGTATGAATTTTATGAAATACTTAATGGCGTGTTTACACCCAGGTGTAGTACTTTCTTTATGATACTGTGATATATATATTGTTGTACCTTGTAGATTGATTACTTAGGGTATCACTTAGATACGAAACGAATAATTAGATACAAAATGTGGAATGATGATATGGTATGACACCTCGGGGAGGTTGTCACAGTAGGTAGAACTGATAGGAAATGATGGTGCTGATGGATCGCCTATATCCATATATGTTTGAATTAACGCCACAATTGAGGGCTATGTGCGGTATTAGCACAACACGATATGCGTAAATGAAATATCACATAGATATTCATTATGGGATTATATGGGTAGTTATTAATACACCTAATTAAGTAAAGCGACTTCGGGACGAAGTCTTTTTAAGGGGGGTAGATTGAAATACCCCTACTTAATTAAATATGGATTGAACATATAACCAATTAAATTATGGCCTAAATAATTAAGCATATAAAACCTTATGGAGTAAGGTTTAGATTAAAGGGAATGCGTACATTATTATGAGCATATAACAACTTGTGAACGAATGAACAATTAAATTTTGTACGAACACATACATGTCTGAAAATATGACGACGTTACAATATTATAACGTTGTACATATAACCAGTAACACGACAGGATGGTATAGTCGCATTGGTACATATGACCAAAAACATATAGCTAAAACATGACAAATAAAATAGTCGTATTCATATATAGGTATAATTAATAACGTGACATAACAAAACAACCGCTTACATATACGTATATACAACTAAAAAAATGCGACATATTAATACAGTCGCACATATACAAGGAATAAGCATAAAGATGGATGAAACAAAAAAGAAAAAAAAAGAAAAAGAGCAAACATGCTCTAGACGGGATTCAAACCCGAGACCTTTCGTACCCTTCCTGAAGCCTTAACCGTTTGAGCTATGCTCGAATTCAGTCACTAACACCCTCGAATTAAAACTAGTATTGAATTCAATCGGGTAATTAAAAAAGAAAACCAAACTCACTCAGTATAGAATCGTTCTCCTTATTCTTCCTTAGTATAGTGACTACTCGAACAGAACAAAAAAAACAACCGATATGCTCCATCCCTGTTTGTCCCATCCGACAACCCCTACCTACTTCGATTAGAGGACAATTCTCACTCGACACTCTAGCCATACTACACGCACTACTACCCATAGCCATTTATGCTTTCTTTTCGGTGGACACCCTGGCACCTTCTTCATCCCACGGGAGCGCCACTGTTCTTTCTTGCTGAGTCCAACCCGACAGCATCTACAAGCAGGGAAGGTTCCCCAGATAGCTAGAAAGTCAGACCTTGACTCTCCTTCTTCAATCGCGAACGTCCCAACATCTCCTCTGCTGCCCCATAACCGAGAGCATCTCCCAGTCTCGATGCTTGCTGCTCCAACACAGAGCCGAGACAACACCCAACTGCAGAGGAAAAACCGTGGAGTAGCAGTTCCGGTTTTCTTCCTTGTTGCTCCAGAATCGTAAGGCAACGTCCCAGCTCTTCCTTACTACTCCAGTACCAAGAGTATACTCCACCCTCCTTTCTGCTACTTGCTGTAGAAGAGGATCCCAGCCCATCTCATTGCTATCTTCTCGCACAAACAGAGAAGAAACAGGAGAGAACACCCCAGCTTGGTGAGGATGAAAGTCCGAGAACAGAAGCTCCATCGTCTTTGTCCATTTCGGTAAGGGAAAACTCACTGTCTATCCCTCTTCTCTTACCGATAGTGCATGCTAAAAGAGTAACGTTTAATACCTTGTTTGCTCAGTAGAAACCGACTGTACCAAGTCTTCTTCTTGCTGTGTTCTTGTGAAAACCAGAGAAGAACACCCAGCACTCAGAGAAGGAAAGGATCCAAGTTAGAGCTCCACCCTCATCTGTATCGGTAAGAAGTTTGTCCCCCATAAACACAGCTTGTCTTACCGGTAATGTACCCAGACTTTATTAAGCCTTTTCTCTACTTCCTTTACGTGAGAAAAGCCAGAAGAAACTACCCAGAAGACCCCTGTGGTGAACCTTCTTTCTTGACCATTTCGGTGAGCTATACCTACAACTCTTCTTCTATGTCTTTCCAGTAATAATGCTAGCATGTCTTGAGTCTCTTCTTCTGTTTCATCACGTACAAACAGAGAGGGGAAGTTCCATGCTTCATGCGGTAATAATGCTCATACGATGAGCTCAACTCCCATCCAAATCGGTAAGGAAAAACCTTACCCCTTACACTCCTCTAGTACCGGTAATGAGTTCCAGTTTCTCCAACTAGTATTCTACTCCTTCACGTACAAAAAAACAGGAGGAAAAAGACCCACTGCTTACCCCTTGTCTCTTATCGGTAATGCTTATTAATATGAGTGGTACATTAATACTTGTTTTGCTCGGTGAAAACCAGGCTGCACTAGGCCTCCCTCTTCGCTTCCTTCTCGTCCAAAACCAGAGGAGATTACTCAACGGATGACGGATCAAAACACATGAGGACACTCCTGTTCTACCTTGCTTTGGTAAGGAAAGACCTCACCCTTCCCTCTCTGTTCTTACCGGTAGTGTATACGAATATAAGTGGTAATTAACACACGTTTTTTCCACTAAAACCAGGCGTAACAAGCCTTGAAACCAGCTCTAAACTAAGGTATATAGCGTGTACTTTTCAAGCGTAAAATAACTTACAGTAGCCTTGTGTACATGGCTATTATGTGTGTGCTTTTCTGCCTAGAAGGCTGCTTGCAAACCCATGGAGAACTCCATGCGCAAACCGTGGGGAAACCAGTCCAAAAAAAAAATACACAAGTGAGTGTTAATACCTCCTAAGGAGTATATGTTAAGGTTATGTTATTAACACTTCAAAAACTGAATAAATCCCATGTTGAAATTTAGGCCGAGAGGTGTAAGACAGTTTGGAGAGCTTTGGTGGCTTGAAGCTTAAAAGCTAAGTGAGAAATGCTAGCTTATATTATGATATTTTTTTTTATGTCATTTTGTTACATTAATGTAGCAGCCGTGGGTTTTAAGGGGGTGATATAGTTTGATTATGTATTAAAATGTTAAATAACATTTTTGGTTCGTTAGTTTGGTTTATTAATGACCTATAAGGTCAAAGAAATTAAATAAGGGCTAAGAACTTAATTTATAAAATATATGGGGGCAAGGTGAAATAAGCCGAGACCAAACATGGTCCTAAATAGCTAAACTACGTACTATAATGTTTTAAAACATTTATTGGTTGGTAATATAAGGTTTAGATGACATATAATGTCATAGGAATTAATTAAATGATTTCAGGAAACATTAAAGGAAAACTATATACTAAACCGTAAGCAATAATGTTTTTATAACATTTATGTGTAATTTTATCCAATGTAAATTAATGTAGCAAGGCCAAACATTTTAGGCCATTTAATTTAATTGCTATGTTAAGTTAAAAATGGGTTTAAAATGAATTTAGAACAAAATATAGATTACCGAAATAGTTTGGGGTTGAATTGCAATCTAAATAAGTTTTAGAGACTGGATATGAAAAAAATCAAAAACTATGTGTTAAAAGAGATATTCTATGAATTTATTGAGTTTTATAAAGTGTGGGGGTCAAGTGGTAAAATTTTGAGGAAGTGTGGTCACCACCGTAAATACATGAACCCATGGTCAAACTAGTGTATATTGGGTCAACATTGACCAAAATAAAAGTCTTGACCAAATTTAATGTCATAAATAATTAATTTATGAACTTATGTTAACATTATAAGTGGAATGGTGAATTTATAAAACTTATGGGGTATAAAATGTAAATACCGAGAAGTATAGGTATAGTTTGGTTAATATGATGGTTTATATCTTGAGTATTAAATTTGGGAATATTTGGAGTTATATAAGTGGGTATATTAATAAAAGTGTATAATATATGTTTTTGTGACAAATAGAAAGTGTATTATATAAGAAGGGGGCAAAATGAAAATAAGGGAAAGGATTTGTGGGCGGAAATAAGATTTTTAAAAGTTCATGGAGCTGTGCGCAAATAATGGTAAGAAACTATAGATTATATTCCGTAATGAATATTAGAAACATATAGTATAACACATGTATAAACATCATGATGATATATGTGGTTATTTGGTAAATAAGGAAAAGATAGTGGCTGGAAAAGAAACCTACCAAACAGCTATGGGCTGTTCGGTAATATGGAAGAAAATAACATATACAAACTATATGTTATAATTATTGTAATGTTTGGATGATGTAACAAATGTAGGTAAAAATATTAAGAGGGTTGTGCTAAAGCAGTAAATATGAAAAGTATAGGGTTGAAAAGAATGGAATTAAAAAGATATGCGTTTCCGGTAATCATAACAAGTGTTATAAAACCTTGGGGTATATATTTATTACAAAGTTTTGATGCTATAAAACAAAGGATTTATAACATGGTATGAGTTATGCGGGTATATTGGGATTAATGGAAATTTTGGGAATGAAGAAGTGTAAGAGTATTATATGTATACACTATGTTCTATATATACTTACCAAAACCATATGTTATAAAGTTTAATGACATAGGATATCATACCATATGATATCATGGTATAAGTATAACACAAAAAAAATGTTATGTGGTTAAAAGCATAGTTTGTAAAAGACTAACATGCTAGTGTACATATATATATACACATTATGTATATCGGAATGAAAATATAAACTATGGTATACAATGACACAAAATGCTATGGTTAATATAAGATTTTGGAATGGTTAAATAAACCCTGCACAAAGAATAATATATATATACATAATATAAAGTTCATACTTCATTAGAAACTAATTTGTATACACATATAAATGCTGGCGCGAATAATATGCGTATATGATATGGTTTACAAACCATATAGTAGTTAATGATAAATGTTAACTTGTAAGTATAACTGTATACCATACCGTCATAAAGTTTTAAATGAATGCAAGTTGCTACATAAATGAGAAGTTGAGTAATATAAGGTATACCGAGGAATTACAATCTATCGTACATTATAGACTAGTGTTGCATGGAACGCATACAACTGTAGGTTATAAAGTATAACCGTGCATGCAACTATAGGTTATAACATATACCTACGCATGCGTTATGACATTTGAATTGATTATACGAGGACCAATGAATTCGCATTAAGTGTAACGCTTCTAAATATGACGGGATGGGAAGGTACAATTCTTATGTTTGAAACCGTTAACCACAACGTTCGAATAAAAACCGACGTCTATGTTAAACCGAATATTAATACTTACTGCAAGTAAGGAATTTTTAAGATGACTATACGTTAACTGGTAACAGTTAAAAATCTAGGGGCGTAGTACCGGGATTACAGACATTATTCGGAGATACCGAATCATACTGTCATGTGGATTGACATATAGCGTTCTTCGTATTGTTAGATCGCCTGTTAGACGTGCGCGCTCGAGAAAACTTAGTGGTCTACACTGCGCGACCTCGACACGGTGTACGGTATGTAAAGGGGTTTGATCCGAATTGTCCTGAGGAATTCCTCGGGCTCGGATTTGTTTGATAAATAACTTGTGTGAATGTATGTATGTGATTTATGTGTGTGATGTGTAGCTATGTTTACTGCATTATTATTTATGCACGAACGTCCTACGGGACTAATACTACGTCGACTATAGATCGACTTATACAAAACTACATATGCGAAATGTGTGATTGTGACCACTGTTACCTGACCTAATACGCTAAGTATTACAAGTATGTAGTTATAACCTAAGTAAAACACTTAGGAACGGGACACGACATTGTCGGTCCCTAGAGCTTTGACTCAAACATGAATGTTACCTAGAATGATTCTAGGTATGCGTAAGACCCATAGGGCAGCCAACAAATTAAGTGATGTACTCCATAACTAAACTGTAACTGACTATCTAACTAACAAAGCTAATAGTGGAATGTGAATGAATGTGATGATGTACCTTAATCCAGACAGTCACTAGCTGCTGGTCGCGCGTAGAGATCTCTTGGGTTATCCCGTATCGGGTTTACCCTAGTTAATCCTGAACGAGCCTACATAGATCGTCAGGCGGAGTGTGCTACCGTTGGCACCAGGCCCTTGGCCACCTAAATGGACGCCTTTACAAAGGCAAAGTGAAATAGTCCTAGAGTCTTCGGATGATCAGGGCAGTGAGCACCTTGTGTGTACGTGGGACTACTGTCCAAGTGAATATATTTCGGGTTGTCCTAATTGACGTCTGACAGTGCTAACTAAAACAAATGATATGTGAGGGCCCGGGGGGCTAAATGTTGTAATACATGATGATAAAATACGACGTACGATTTACTAATGCTGCCGTATTGTATTATGTGTGATTGCGCTGTGTATATTTGTACATGACTGTTTGGATTAGATGAATGGTTATATAATCATGCATGTCGTTACGGTATTTATTATATCTGTAAATTGATTAAGCATGAAATCAATCTAATATCAAGACGGTTAAAAATGACAAGTGACCAATAGGGTCCAGATCCGGCATACTCAGCGTCTATCGCTCAGACTACACTTATTGTGCAGGTTGTTGATATTCGTTGAAGCCAAAGTGCGGGAACAGGGTAGATAGGATTACTTCAATTATTGCGTAAGGAATTTATTGTATAACGATACCAGGCTGTGGACGTATGATGGTAATGTTGCATTTATTTGGGATTTGAAATAGATGCTCACTTGTCTACTGTTATGGATGTGGACTTAGTATGATGTATAGGGATATCTCGTTATCACAGCGGTTTAGTAGTGATGTGTATTCTAGCTGTTGGATTTAGTTCTGCTTCGTTACTCGTATGGGCGAGTAACGGTAGGTGACACCTGAGTGAGTTTAATGTCGTTGTTTACTTTCCGTTGTAAGACGCTTTATTATCTGTTGACGTGAGTGACTTTTACGTGTTAATCTGAGAGGGGTGTTACATTGAATACGTACATATGTATCGGTCTGATGGACACAGACTCCCGAGCATTAGTTTCTAACATCCACATTCGTATAAACCACTAATATCGAGTGTATATATACAAACCATCACTGTAATTCTGACGCTACCAAAATAAACGACCCTGGGAGTACAAACGCATCCCGGGTCCATCATCCAAAAGCTAACAATAGTATTTCATTACACCTAGGAACTAAAGCCACTCCGCTTCTTCGATCCTCGTCCTACAAAATGAAATATGGTGCCCCAAAGGGGCTCAGCAACCCTTGGCCGGTATGATTAACGTGCAGCCCGTCGGCTACCGGGATACACACAACTAATTGTCATGATAACATGGCATTAATTTAACATACAACATACATAAGCATAGAAATAAACGTTGCACAACAACAACAACACATAACATCACAAGAACGTTTCACTTTAGGAAATGAACCAAACATTAGTTAACCAAAGTTGGTAAGCCTAGAAATTGATTTCAATCTCATGTTAATCTTGTTACATAACTCGTTACCGTTCTGTTGGTCGAACGAATAACTTAACCCAAAGATGTGTCGGATATAGTTATCCAAGCACACCATACATATAATCCCCCTAGCCTGATCAACAGTCAGGTAGGTAAGCCTTGGTTAGGCTTGTGGGTGATTGAATATCAAGAAGGAAAAACAACCATGACATAAAGAGGGTCGAATCTGATTTAGATATCGACTCCCGTACATACACGCGTGACCGGAACTATCGGATTCCTCACCCCCCGGTTACTCATTTGTTAGAAGTTCCATTGTTGGAACTTAACACATCAATTCACACCATAGGTGTTTAGGTCCAGTTAGACACACAAGGGAGATGGGATGCACTTTAATAACACAACCACAACTAACTCATACATAGTGTTATACCCAAAATTTCAACCCCCGCAAGAGAGTCTCTACTAATAGGCTAGTAGCGAGGGTTCCCAGTTTGATCAGCACATTTCAGAGTACTAGGGACAGCTTAGTCATCTCCAAGGGCAGTTTTATAATTTTTCAAGGCTCCTAAGTCCCCTATAGGCTTTCTCTCTCCTCTAAATAAGGGTCAAATCAATTAAAAATGCGTTAATATTGTAACCCATGATTGAGGATGACATTTGAAGCGTAATGCCGTTGGCATTTTGATTTTTTGAATTTCCAATAATTTTCTAGCAATTTCTGATTGAATCTGACGAGAAGTTGAATATAAAAATATTCCAATATCCAAAAAATTCGATTATGCTTTAGAAAAATCAGAAATATCATCCTTTACCCATGTGTAAAATTTCATAATCAAATTCCTTTTGGAAGCCCTTGAGCTAAGACGCCGGTAAATCTCATTTTTACTGGATTTTCTATCTTTAAGGAAGCCTATATAAGGAACCTTATCCCATGATCAAATTAGGACCTCAAGAACCCTAAGCAACCAGAAAACCTAGCCGTCACAAGTCCCCCACGTTTTTACACATCCAAGCACCAAAATCACATCAAAAATCCCCCGAAATCACCACCTAAACACACTTTTCAACTCCCAACTCCCAACACATCAACAATCATCAAACATCAGCCAAACCACCTCTAAAACGTGAAGAACATCATCATCAATCAACAACCAGAAGCTCAGGTCGAACTCAATCCGGAACCGGCATCATCGGAGCCTTCGAAGAATCCCAACGTGAAGAATCATCTTGAATTCGAAGGTAAAACAGGTTATAATTCTTCTTTTCTAACTCCCCACAACCTTATTAACTCTCTGTTAAATTTTGGGCTGAAACTAACCCTTTTCGGCTTCTGTATTGCTAATTGCTTTTGCTTCTGTCTTGTTACTTGTTTGTCAAGTTTCATCCATAATTCCACTTCAAACTACACTCTTTCAATTACTAACATATTGTATACCTTTCTGGCTACACGTACATAATTTTTTAGCCGAAAACACTGTCGGGAACCACTAGAAAACCCCTGTCCGTGGGTGGTCCTGGACCTCGGACCTATGGTCCGGGACCACGGATGGGTTGTCCGTGGCCACAGACGGGTTGTCCGTGGCCACGGACACCCACAGATGGCGGTGGGGTTTTAAAATTTTAAAAAAATTAGGTTTTGCTAAACTATGTCCGGGCCTATGGACGTCCTGTCCGTGGCCCCGGACTTTTCAAATTTTCGTTTTCTGTTTAATTCGACTTTTATTTCCACATAGATTAACTAGGCTCCGTGGGAACAGACATTAGGTTCGTAGTCACGGACGGAAACAAAATTTGACCTAATTCTGCCTCCAAAACCCTAGTTTAGGTATTTTAATTTCTGCTTTAATTTTCTGTCAAAAAATGTTAAAAATACAAAAAAATCAGAAGCGCGCACTTAGGTTAAAAATGACTCGTAATAAGCCGTAATTAAACTAAGAAGAGGAAAAACGACTTCTAGGGGTAATGAAAGTAATTGAACCCTAATTAAGTCGAATATCAAGCCCCCGAACCCGAACTCTCCTTTCCTAATTTGATCTAGGTTAAAATTAGGTGGCGACTCATAGTAGCTTCCAGTGAGCTAGCTTAGATTTTAATAATCAATGTTATACACTAGTTATTAATCTTAGGTTATAAGTGGACCTAAAACCCGACTAGATTCTAATCATCTTAATCAACATAGGATAGGGTTTAAAAATCATGGCTCACAGACTGGCGACTCTGCTGGGGACAACTTCTTAATTTTAACTTGTTTAATTTTAAGAAAGAGGGCTTAACTCGAAAAATTGTATATTTATGGCTTTATTACTTTGTTTGTTTACTTTTGTGCGCACTTTAATTTTCTGCACCTTTTGCATCATATGAGAGCGAGGGTCCACACAAACCGGTTTCACCCCGGGACCTATCTAGGGTCCCCTGTCAGGGACTCACACCTTTTAGGTGTTGTGAATAAGCGGGGGAAAAGAGGAGGATGTCGTCTAACCACATCCTCTTAATACATGGGCCTTAAACCCAAGTGTTTTCCTGGCAGTGTCCTTACCTAGCCCATTGTTTGGTCAATCAAAGACTCGACCGTAGACGCACACCTTCAGGTGATGTGAAAAGAGTGGTGAAGCCCATAGAGAATAGCGTGCAAGCCCTATTCCTTTGTGGTGACCTGGGCCCATGCCCCAAGCACCTCTCCAGATCAATCCATACCCGGTTTGATTTAAACGTCTAGTGAGGACATGTTGAATTTGTGTGGGCCTTGTTTGCTTGTATGATCAGCCCACTACCCAGCCTAGAGATTGATAGGAACTTCTCCTACATCAACCTAGCCTAACCCAAATTGGCAGCTTTATTTGTTTTCAGCCTAGAGGCCCTGTTTGGTTTAACATGTGAGTCGTTCGGGCTTTGGCCCAAAAGCCTAGACTTAGGTTATTTTTCTTCCGGCCAATTTAAACTATCCAATTAGTTCTAGGCCCGTAAAAAGAAATTAACCTGAACATGAAATACCTCACAAGTCCTTAAAATAAAACCTTTTTTTGCGTAGCAACCATCTTCTATGGCCCAAAGAAAGTTAGACCCATTTGTGATTTAGGGACCATTCCAGCTCATGTGCTATACTTCAGGCCCAAACACATTCCGACCCAAGGGCTCATTCTAGTCTAGGTAGACTTCTCATCATGACCCTAACCCAAAACACTAGATCTAGGTGTCACCTCTCAGGCCCAATCAAAGCCATCTGTTTAGAGTTCAGTCCAAATTCCAGTTCACAGTCTGAAAGATACTTCAGCCCAAACACCACATTTTCTGGGTATCCTGGCCCATTTGCTTTCAGCCTAAGCCTGTTTTGATCTACCTTGTGAAGCGTCATTCTCACCTTAGTGTCTTTCAACCCACTTCCTCTTGTTAGTTAATAATGGACATCTTGGAAACAGGCAAGCCTGAATCCAGATATGGCAGAAGGAGGAAATCCGATCAACACGGATGCCCAGTTGGCCGCTGTGCAGCAAAGGTGCAAGGTCTTGGAGTCCATTGTCGAGGAATTGAGGAGTAAGGCTAATCTCCAGGAGACAAATCAGCACACTCTGGAATTCTTGCGGATGAAAATCTTAACCGTAGTTACATCGAGATTGACTCCCACTAGTGGAAAAAATGTTTTAAACCACGGTTATTTTGCTTATATACCACGGTTAGGAACCGTGGTTTATGCTCCCGTCGCATATAGAAAATTGTCTATATACCACGGTTATCAACCGTGGTATAAAAGTAGACTATATACCACGGTTCTCTCCTTAACCGTCGTTTAAGACCGTTTTTGGACGCGGTCCTTAACGATTTTAAACGACGGTTAAGGAGAGAACTGTGGTATAAAGCCCTTTTATATGACGGTTAAAGGTCAAAACCGTGGTTTATTATCTATAAAATCAACGAATAAACCACGGTTATACATATAACCGTGGTTTATAGTCTATGTGTAACACCCCAACTCAATCCAATTGTGGTCTCGCAACTTAACAGCATATATACATACATGGCACAGCGGAATTCTTTGCAATCCAGGACCTTGCCACGGTCTGTCTACAGAATATACCGAACATTAGTACATAACAACCTTAACCAAATACATAATCTTCTTACAATCCTCTACTCTATACATCTTACAACTCAATTGCCATACGAGTGTACATGCACAACTCGTAGGCCACACTTAGTCCTTAACACTTGTACTCCTTACTCTCGCGACAGCCGCCTCCTGATGTTCACCTGTGTAGTAAAAAAAAGCCCCGAGGGGGTCAGCACGAATGCTGGTACGATCCTCTCATGGCCCCCAAGCTAACGTGGCTACGACGACTAATTGTCGATAGCATGGAGGTTGATTAGATGCACAACATAATAGAAAGTGCAGTAAACAACAACTCAGATATGAACAATCAAAGTTCACACACAATGAACGACTTAAATGCGTTCCCTTAATTAGAGAGTTAATTATTTACTCCTTAAGTAATGTTCCCTCTTAATCTTAGTCCATCCTTATCTCACCTCAATCTTAGTCTTATCTTAATCTTAGAAACAGCCATCCTTTAATAAGGGGTGGATGTAGCTTACCTTAATCTTAATAATACAAACCCTCCTCTAAAGAGGAATGGTTGCAACTTAATCTTAACTTAATCTTAATCTTAAATACAAATCATCCTTTAAAAAGGAATGATTGTAACTTATCTTAATCTTAACTTATTCTCAGAATACAACCGTTCCTGGAGGGGAATGGTTGTAGCCTAAGTCCAAACCTGGGATTTAGGTGATCCCACCGCACCATCTTAATGCCACCTACCCTGGACGGGAATCCAGTGTAGCTGAGCCGGCAACCGGCCCTAGGCTACAAGTCCGAAGACAAGTCCTTAAGCGGAGGGCGGATCTGATTCAGATATCGTCCCCCTTTTTCCTTAGCATGCATGACTGGAGATCGGTCCCGGGTTTCCTCACTCAAGTTCCAGTTAGTAATAGTCTCAAGACCATGTTTGTTGGTTAACCTCTTTCGGTTCGTATCGTCCCTCATTAGGGGGCGTTCCTTAGTCTCACTCAATTCCTTACTAAACATTGGTTAGTAAGTTCTCACGGTATGTTGTGTTAGTTTTCAAACATCACACAACAATACAATAAGCATAATATTCCGGTTGCATGCTTTATCTTGTTTAGTGAGCACACAAAAACAGATAGCACACAAGCCGAGGGACACCTCGTTAGCAAGCAGGTCACAAGAGAACTGTACCGTTCACCGTTGGTCGTTCGGTTGCTTACTCTCTTCCGGAGTCCAAATTCCCAAGTCCTAAAACATTCATTCAGTTTTAGGTTGTCAATCACTTAACTTAATTCAACTTACTTAACTTACTTAACTTACTTAACCCTTAATGATCCCCACCTAACACCTCTTAAGTCTTACAACTTAATCTTACAAACTTAATCTTAAACTTTTAAGTTTATTCTTAACTTAATCCCTTAGGTCTTTATACCTCTAATCATCATTGCCCCCTTAATGGGGTACCATTAATACCACTAAACTCTCTTAGGGTTTCTTTTTTTTTTTTTTTTATGGTCCGACGACCCACCGACCGACCCACCCCTGGGTAGGTCGGCTGCAGAGAACATCCAACTTCACAGTTTCAGCCCGACCGACCCAGACTGGGGTCGGTCCCCTGGGTAGGTCGGCTGCAGAAACTTCCCATACATTGTCAAATTTTCTCCAAATTTTTCCTCAAGCCTCCTAATGTGTTCTAACATCATTTGGCACATCAAACACACCTTATAACCTCCACCAAACTAATAAACAACTTCCAAAGATCTTCTCAAACATTGCTCAATTCTTACAAACACTCCTAACACTTATCATATAATTCCTTACATTACCAACTTGTATCTTTACCAAAACTTCAACCAACCCAAGTGTTCCCTCCTTAACAGTTTGGGCACATCATAAACATTATTTTCCATCTTCAGTTCATTTACCAAAACTTCCTCAAGTCATCTTACATAACCATGCACAAATTCCTCTCTTTTCCATTTGTTACTCATCACTCCTAAACTCTTAGGCATACCTAAACATTTCTTGTCATCCTCTTAGCACCTTAACCTTGTACTTCTTTACCTTAACTATACTACACCTCCTTGGACATTTCCACCTCCTTTTACTCACTTACTCACCATTCTCACGATCATACGCTCTTTTACATTCCTAGTCATTTTCCTTGATGACTTACAACATCCTCCTACCTTTTTCACTTCCATCACCCAAGTCCACACATTACCATTCAACTAAACCTTACTAGTCCACCACTAAACATCACACTTACACAAGGTTCTCAAAACTCTCATTGTCTTACTCTCTAGTTCATACCTAAATCTCCTTAAGGCATTATACACCTTTCTTAAAACTTATGCACAAGTCTTACATTCCTCATAATGATTTTGGTGTGTTAGTACACTCGCCAATCCTCTAATTCCTCCTAGACATCTCTAGGTCACTCTAAACAAGAACTCTTTAGTTAACTCATTTCCACCCAATTTTCTTTAATGCTCAGTAAACCCTAGGGCATAAACTCACCACTACCACTTAAACACTTTGTTTTCTACTCAAATTTCGCCATAGCTTCCTAGTATCTTATCATGCCCAAATGCATTATTTTCCTCACTCAACCATCTCATTCACAACAAACTCAATATATTGCAATAATCTTAAATTGCATAGCACTAAGGCTCTTAAATGACATGGCTCTTAGGCCCTTAAATAACTTAAACTTAAACACTGAATTTCCCACTACAAAAGCTTTCAACCTGCAAAATACACCATCATCTCATAGTTATATATGCTCTTAAAAATCTTCTTAAACTCATATTACTAACTCATTCCCATTGGCTCCTTAGCCACAAGTTCACAAGCTTATTTTTTAATTTTTCTTTAGGTTATATAACCCATACACAATGTAAGCTCTAAGCCACATTGGTATCCACTTAAACTAAACTCATCCCTTAAACTTAAACCACCACCATTAGGTAAGCATTTTACCTTGTTTTCTCAAGCTTATCTTAACTTCCTCCTTAGACCTTCTTCTTGCATGAATCTCGGCCACCACTAAATTCCCTTGCCAATGTTCTAATCAATATTCAATGACTCATATGAGTACTAAACAATACAATAACCTCGAGGAATAAAAACCTAGGTTAAAAATGTGTTTTAAGGTCTTATAATGAATATTTTACCTTGAGTCTTAAGGTAGGCTTGGATATGAATCAAGAAGGACCTCCTCTAGCCCTTGGAGAATAGAAAACAAGCTAGAACAAGGCATAAAATGAAGCCCCATGATATAATTTTCGGTAATGGAGAAGAATGGTGGAAACCTAGTTTTTCTTACATATTCTTTACCTTAAGAGAATGGAGAAGCTAATGAGCTCTTCAAACTTGATTTTCCTCCATCAATGGAGTTTCCTCTTGGCACCAAATGGAGCTTTGAAAGATTGAAAAGATAGAAAGATAGGTCTTGGCCTAACTAAGAGAAAATGTGTTTAGTTTTTGATTTGGAGCAAGATGAACACTTAGTGAGTGATTGAAGGTGAGCACCCATGGATGGAGCTCTCTCGGTTTGGAGCAAAAGAGAGAAGAAGAAATCGTGTGAAGAAGAGAAATGAAGAGAGAGAGAAGAAAAGGTGGCTTATAAGAGATTTGCTTTAATAAAGCAATAGTACTCTTTTACTTATCTCTTTTCTTCCTTATTTGACTACTTATGGTGACTCACCCTCCTTTAGAAACCGGCCCCCTACCTTAAATAAGGCTAGTCATGGTCTTTGTTGACCAACTAATTAGCTTATATGATTAAAACTTAAACTAGTCACTATTTGGCTATTCACTAATCAGGTGCACATATTTCTGAAATTTTGATTTCCACTGATTTAGACCTCCTAATGTGATACTAATTAGTACACATGTTGATTAAAGAGTAATGATGGACATTTAGCCACTCAAAACTCAATTCTAAGATAATTTCTCAAAAATGTGCTTTAAGACTTCTTAAAGCACATTTTGTGTTTTAACTTGTTTTCAAGCTTGGTTTTCTTTGCTAATTGATTTAAAATGACCATTAGGATATTACTAAGGTCTTATCATGATATTTGGGTACTCACCAAGTCTCTCCAAGCTTAGAGCACGTTTTTGCCCTGATTGCCTTTTAAGGCACTTTTTGGTTTTCCTTGGTTAAATTGTCTACCAAATCTTTCTAAGGCATATTCTAGCCTTACTACATCATAATTTGATGTTTTGCTTAGCATACTTAGGTTTGGGGTATTGCAATCTCCCCCCTTAAAAGAACTTTGTTCCCCAAAGTTCCCATGCATCTTATCTTATTAGAATACATGTCTTACCTCATTCCTTAGATCATATATAGATCATACTTATGATACTTAGTTCATTGGATCATTGGATCCGCCATATTCTCATACTTAATATCACACAACATGCTCAAGCATGTGCAGCACTCAAAATTCCTTTTGTTCCTTTTGATGATTAAAACATTCACATAACTTCCAACGTATTCTCCCATGTCACCGGTCCGTAGACAATGGCTCATTCGTCCTCGTCACCATGGGCCAGAATACAAAACAGCTGCTCTCCCAATGTCACCGGTCCGAAGACAAGGCTCGTGCGTCCTCGACTTCATGGGCGAGACTCAGTAAAAAGGTAATCCTTTTTACGAGGTCATGTGAGGAGTAATTCCTCTAATTAAAATACAAGCACTCCAGTTTCGTTTTATACTAACGCCTCTATCCTTAGCGTGATTTATTGTGACCACTGATAGGGAGTTTCGGAATCATCCAACCCTGATGTGATCAGCATCAGTGTAGAACTATCCTTCCACCCCAATTTGTGTTCGGTTTCCCTTGATCCCTAGAAAATCACGTTCCACCTCCCACGTCATTTCAAACATCCAAATAATTCACTCATGTCCAATTTTCTATCTTTTAGTTCTTCTAATCATAATCAGTACAGCTCCCAAAGTGTGGACTCATTCCATCAAACTTCCCATCATCTCTTAGTAATTACCTCAAGACTTAATTCCTACTAAATTCTATATCAGTCTCATACCAACTTCCACTGTCTCATACCACATAGCATTACTATATCCTAACTCATAATCATATCAAATTGCATCTCATAATGTTATCTTATTCTTATCTCCCCATAGTCATATTGACTCATACCTCATATATTCTTATTTCTTAAGTCTCCTTAATCTTTTTCCTTAATTCTCTTAACTTGTCCCACTCACCCGAGTTAGTTAACAAGACAGGTACTTAATATGTATGGCATTCACATCTTCTGTGTGCAATAACCATGATTTATCTCAAAATGTTTGTGTAAACATATTCTCATATTCTTTGTGTGCTATGCACACCGTAGTTTATGTACTAAGTACTCAAATATACGATAAGCGGTTTTCGCTCTACCCCCCTTAAAATGGATACGCCCACGTAATCAACACCATCACATTCTTGGACATAAGTTCAAGAATGTCTAATTCTCACCAAGCATTCTAGTTTCCACGTCATCTATTTTACTATAATTATAGAAATGACTTAGCTCTGTATCGAGGATTCTTAACGGTACCTATACCGTTTCCTTAACTTAGTTTGGTCTAATCTCAAAGGTAGTGGTCTGCTAGCTTCCGCTGCGCGACTCTGATAATCTTAGGCTTAATTATCTCAATGGACACGTGTTATCTTTATATATACACGGCCTTAATGAGTTGTAACTCGTCTATTCATTCTCCTTGAAGATCTTACGCTCATACCCTTAGTATTTTCTCGAATGTCTAAATTGTTCTCTCCAACTGACCTTTGGTCTGAGGATGATTCTTAGTCTGAAACTACTGTTTAGTGCATAATGCGCTTACAGTCTTAATCTCTTACATCTTAAGGCAGGTTCGATGTCTGTACTTAACAATTCGTGCTCTTCGCACTTCATAGTCCTTAATTATTTGTTCTCTGGTTCCTCTATGTTGCTGGTTCGACTGAATTCTTCTGTTCGACTGTTTGTGGTAGTAGCTGCTCTTGTCTGATCTTGCGTCGTTGTCGGTGGTACGGAGTCGACTACTTCCCGTGTTCCTTACACCACTCGTTCACATGCATGGGGTACCTTACTGGTACATTACTACTTACCCAACTAACTCATAAATGAGCATGTTAGGCCTGCAAGCCCCTGTGGGGTGCAGTCATCCCACGTCTCGTTTTAGTAAACTATAGTGTCCGTCACACGTTTAGCTATTGCTAATTATGAAGTATTCTGTTGTCGATCTCCTCTTTCATCGTTCCATAATAACATTTATTGTTCTTCTTGAAGTTAATCAAGGGAAATCCATTTACTGCGTTCTTGGGTATGGTATGCTCCAGCTCCTTTCTGTATTCCGTATTGATTCTATTTCTTAGTAGCTTAGGTCTCTTTCCATAGAGCCTCTTATCTTCTTTCTCATATTCATTCTATTAGGAAAGCACTTCCAGTTCCTTAAGGAATGGGTAGTGTGCTTCCTGCGAAATCTTACCTAACCAGGTCCAGACTACTGGCATCAACGCTCAGTTCATGTACCATCTTATTTTCTTACTTATGCTAGTCTTAACTCATAAATCTAATTGCCTCAGTGTCAATATTTGACGGCTCATACATAATGGTCGCCTTACCGTGCACCATGACTTAATCCACTTATCTAACTATTGTACTCACGACCACTACTACGTGGTAGTTGGCCTTTACCATGTTGCCCATTAATGGTGCAACCTCTTACTCACTTATTCTAATGTCTTACCTTATACTCATTCCCCTCTTTGTAAACACATGGGGAGTTTTCTCATTCCGGTGTATAGCGGTTGTGTTACCATGCTGTAAAATAGTTGTCTCTTAATACGAAGGTGTTCTGCTCCAATCTCAGATTCGTAAACAGGCTGATTTCTCTCGCTTTCTTTCATCCTTAATGATGTTATCTACCATGTAGTTTAACTGGTTGCTGAAGAAGTCATCCACTGATTCACAAGCTCTTCTGAGCATTGATTAATTGACGTGCCATAATGTGCAGTCACAATGTTTATCTCTGCCCATTACTAATTCTTACATCCTGGGTGTTGGGATATGGGGTCTATTTGTGCAACCTTCCTTATTATTCAAGTGCATCTGGTATGTTCTAAGGTAATCTCAAGGTTCATAGTTTCCATTTTCTAAATAAAGTGTATTTTATCTCTAATATGTGAAAGCCCTTTTGAGGGGTTCATTCCCACTCATGGCCTCACAACAAGGAGAGGTATCCCCACCCTAAAAGGCATGGTTCGTTCTCCGCTCCTGTCCTTAGCATTATCTCAATATTCTCATTGGTACCCTTTCTTAGTAATATCTTCCCTAATCTAAGTTATAGGTTTGTAACCCTTCACATCTACACATTGCAGTTCCTCATGGCTTAAATAAAGTCTCTCACAACTTACTGTACCTCGGCCCTGATGTGGTTAACATCCTTAGCTCGTAGGCTTTTAGCGCTTAATGCCTCAGCTCGTTACTTGTACTCTTACTCATCTGCAGGTAATCCCTATAAGATTCTGGTTCTTTGAGCACTATCCACCGTTAAGTTACATACTAAATGTAGTATCGGGTTTCATGATAAGGTGCTGCATCCTGCTTCTTGCTAGGGAAGTTGTTCAGGTGATCTGAGGTTACTTAATGTGTTTGACAATGCTGTCATTTTACTAGACTTATGTCTTTTAATAGTCAAGGTTAGGTTTGTATTAGGCGTTTGCCTTACGGTGTCCAAGTTGGATATCATCCTGTCATCTTATACTTCCATCTCAACGCTTCGTTCAACTTCTGTTGATTACGCCACCCTTTGATGATCAATCGTACTTGGGTGTTAATGAGTTAAACAAACAGTGTTAACTGTCATTCATCAGTTGTTCGGCTCGACTATGCCCGCTCTGTGGGGGTAGTCCTCTGAGATTTCCTTTTCCAGGGTTGTACGACTTTAATCCTTGGTAGGTTATAGCTTACGTTTATTTCTTTTATCCTTGTTTTCTGGGTTTTCCAACATCTTCATTGAAGAATGTTGTTATTGGTATCCTTAATGGTCACTCTGGGAGTCTTATCCCGTTTTCGTTGTAAGTCGATGCTCCAACAGTCTCAATAGTATCTTATAATACATCCCTTGTATATTATTGCTTACATATTGTTTTGCTCGGATCACCGAGCGATCTCTTAGGTTTTCCTCGTGGAGGTTGAGATTGGTGTACTTACCGTACTGTCGGTTGTTGTTGTTGTAGTAGGTGGTACCGTTGCTAATATTTACATGGTTTAATATTTTGTCCAAGTTCCGCTCCCGGCTGACTGGTGCGTCACCTCATCTCATCATGGTCAGGCCGTCGGGCCTTTCCAAGGTCTTATTTTTCTGTTCTTATGGATTTACAATCCGGTACTAATATGTGTTACAACTGTAGCGTTCTCCTATCTTGTCATGATGGCTTTCCGTGTAGCTTAACCGTGGTAGCACTTGCTATGGCAAGTGCGCCATGCAGGATGGGTTATTAGTACAAGGTACGTCGGTAGTGATACTTCCTTCTAATTTCCATGTAATTGGTAGTCCTTGGGTCTCCTTCGACAATCTCTTATCTTGGATAACCATCCATCCGGCAGTTTCCTTGTTGTTTGGCAGTACTGTCATCTACCAGGGCGTTCCTCTTTCTGAGGGAACCCCTTAATATTTTCTTATGTCTTAATCCTCGCTCTTGTCTCCACACATTCTGTTGTGGTTATTAAGTAATAATTCTCCTTTAGGCACTACATCGTAGTCCTATTTTGGTATACAATTTGTATGGGTTTCTACCGTCGTATGCATTATGTTGGCCAGGTTTTGTAACCTTCCTCGTAATATGGGGTTTGGAGTTCCCGTTTCTAACTGGACTTTCCAGTAGTCTCAATCCTCATGCTTTGTATTATCCTACTGTTATGCTCCTTCGGACCACTGTCCGGTACTCATGTCACTTCTCTTTTTCCTTTCTATTTCACCCGTAGTGCTTTCCTTATCATTGTTATGGCGGGTTATTTCGACTGCGTAGCATGTCGACCCATGTTGCCGGTAATTACCGTTCCCTCACTGATAGTATTCCATAGGTAGCGCCTATTTCTCTGTTGCGCTCCATCGAAAACCTCCAAGTTCTCCGTAACTATTGTGCAGCAAGACGTTTCTCGTATTGCTTACTGTTAGCTAACTGCCAGATCGGGTTCCCCCGAGTAAGAGAAGGCTTTCTTCTCTCTGGCGTTTGTTCCACATATTCAGGGTTAGGGATGTGGAGGGCGGGTCTAGGTACTATGGATATCCGGTAAACACCGGCAAGTCCTGACTAACGCACCTCTCACTCTATCTCTCAACCCTTAACCCATAACTCAATCTCAACCTCAATATTCTCCTAAGTTCGGTATTTCTTGTCTTCAGAGCGTAACTACGCTCTGATACCACTTTTTGTAACACCCCAACTCAATCCAATTGTGGTCTCGCAACTTAACAGCATATATACATACATGTCACAACGGAATTCTTTGCAATCCAGGACCTTGCCACGGTCTGTCTACAGAATATACCGAACATTAGTACATAACAACCTTAACCAAATACATAATCTTCTTACAATCCTCTCACATCCTATACATCTTACTAACTCAATTGCCATACGAGTGTACATGCACAACTCGTAGGCCACACTTAGTCCTTAACACTTGTACTCCTTCTTACTCTCGCGACAGCCGCCTCCTGATGTTCACCTGTGTAGTAAAAAAAAAGCCCCCGAGGGGGTCAGCACGAATGCTGGTACGATCCTCTCATGGCCCCCAAGCTAACGTGGCTACGACGACTAATTGTCGATAGCATGGAGGTTGATTAGATGCACAACATAATAGAAAGTGCAGTAAACAACAACTCAGATATGAACAATCAAAGTTCACACACAATGAACGACTTAAATGCGTTCCCTTAATTAGAGAGTTAATTATTTAACTCCTTAAGTAATGTTCCCTCTTAATCTTAGTCCATCCTTATCTCACCTCAATCTTAGTCTTATCTTAATCTTAGAAACAGCCATCCTTTAATAAGGGGTGGATGTAGCTTACCTTAATCTTAATAATACAAACCCTCCTCTAAAGAGGAATGGTTGCAACTTATCTTAATCTTAACTTAATCTTAATCTTAACAATACAAATCATCCTTTAAAAAGGAATGATTGTAACTTATCTTAATCTTAACTTATTCTCAGAATACAAACCGTTCCTGGAGGGGAATGGTTGTAGCCAAGTCCAAACCTGGGATTTAGGTGATCCCACCGCACCATCTTAATGCCACCTACCCTGGACGGGAATCCAGCGTAGCTGAGCCGGCAACCGGCCCTAGGCTACAAGTCCGAAGACAAGTCCTTAAGCGGAGGGCGGATCTGATTCAGATACCGTCCCCCTTTTTCCTTAGCATGCATGACCGGAGATCGGTCCCGGGTTTCCTCACTCAAGTTCCAGTTAGTAATAGTCTCAAGACCATGTTTGTTGGTTAACCTCTTTCGGTTCGTATCGTCCCTCATTAGGGGGCGTTCCTTAGTCTCACTCAATTCCTTACTAAACATTGGTTAGTAAGTTCTCACGGTATGTTGTGTTAGTTTTCAACATCACACACAATACATAAGCATAATATTCCGGTTGCATGCTTTATCTTGTTTAGTGAGCACACAAAAACAGATAGCACACAAGCCGAGGGACACCTCGTTAGCAAGCAGGTCACAAGAGAACTGTACCGTTCACCGTTGGTCGTTCGGTTGCTTACTCTCTTCCGGAGTCCAAATTCCCAAGTCCTAAAACATTCATTCAGTTTTAGGTTGTCAATCACTTAACTTAATTCAACTTACTTAACTTACTTAACTTACTTAACCCTTAATGATCCCCACCTAACACCTCTTAAGTCTTACAACTTAATCTTACAAACTTAATCTTAAACTTTTAAGTTTATTCTTAACTTAATCCCTTAGGTCTTTATACCTCTAATCATCATTGCCCCCTTAATGGGGTACCATTAATACCACTAAACTCTCTTAGGGTTTCTTTCTTTTTTTTTTTTTTTTTTATGGTCCGACCGACCCACCGACCGACCCACCCCCTGGGTAGGTCGGCTGCAGAGAACATCCAACTTCACAGTTTCAGCCCGACCGACCCAGACTGGGGTCGGTCCCCTGGGTAGGTCGGCTGCAGAAACTTCCCATACATTGTCAAATTTTCTCCAAATTTTTCCTCAAGCCTCCTAATGTGTTCTAACATCATTTGGCACATCAAACACACCTTATAACCTCCACCAAACTCATTAAAACAACTTCCAAAGATCTTCTCAAACATTTGCTCAATTCTTACAAACACTCCTAACACTTATCATATAATTCCTTACATTACCAACTTGTATCTTTACCAAAACTTCAACCAACCCAAGTGTTCCCTCCTTAACAGTTTGGGCACTTCATAAACATTATTTTCCATCTTCAGTTCATTTACCAAAACTTCCTCAAGTCATCTTACATAACCATGCACAAATTCCTCTCTTTTCCATTTGTTACTCATCACTCCTAAACTCTTAGGCATACCTAAACATTTCTTGTCATCCTCTTAGCACCTTAACCTTGTTCTTCTTTACCTTAACTATACTACACCCTCCTTGGACATTTCCACCTCCTTTTACTCACTTACTCACCATTCTCACGATCATACGCTCTTTTACATTCCTAGTCATTTTCCTTGATGACTTACAACATCCTCCTACCTTTTTCACTTCCATCACCCAAGTCCACCATTACCATTCAACTAAACCTTACTAGTCCACCACTAACATCATCACACTTACACAAGGTTCTCAAAACTCTCATTGTCTTACTCTCTAGTTCATACCTAAATCTCCTTAAGGCATTATACACCTTTCCTTAAAACTTATGCACAAGTCTTACATTCCTCATATCATGATTTTGGTGTGTTTAGTACACTCGCCAATCCTCTAATTCCTCCTAGACATCTCTAGGTCACTCTAAACCTCAAGAACTCCTTAGTTAACTCATTTCCACCCAATTTTTCTTTTCATGCTCCCTAGTAAACCCTAGGGCATATTAACTCACCACTACCACTTAAACACTTTGTTTTCTACTCAAATTTCGCCATAGCTTCCCTAGTATCTTATCATGCCCAAATGCATTATTTTCCTCACTCAACCATCTCATTCACAACAAACTCAATATATTGCAATAATCTTAAATTGCATAGCACTAAGGCTCTTAAATGACATGGCTCTTAGGCCCTTAAATAACTTAAACTTAAACACTGAATTTCCCACATATAAAAGCTTTCAACCTGCAAATACACCCATCAATCTCATAGTAATTATAATGCTCTTAAAATCCTTCTTAAACTCATATTACTAACTCATTCCCATTGGCTCCTTAGTCACAAGTTCACAAGCTTATTTAAGTTCTTTTTCTTAGGTTATATAACCCAATACACAATGTAAGCTCTAAGCCACATTGGTATCCACTTAAACTCATCCCTTAAAACTTAAACCACCATTAGGTAAGCATTTTACCTTGTTTTCTCAAGCTTATCTTAACTTCCTCCTTAGACCTTCTTCTTGCATGAATCTCGGCCACCACTTAAATTCCCCTTGCCAATGTTCTAATCAATATTCAATGACTCATATGAGTACTAAACAATACACTAACCTCGAGGAATAAAAACCTAGGTTAAAAATGTGTTTTAAGGTCTTATAATGAATATTTTACCTTGAAGTCTTAAGGTAGGCTTGGATATGAATCAAGAAGGACCTCCTCTAGCCCTTGGAGAATAGAAAACAAGCTAGAACAAGGCATAAAAATGAAGCCCCATGAGTATAAATTTTCGGTAATGGAGAAGAATGGTGGAAACCTAGTTTTTCTTACATATTCTTTACCTTAAGAGAATGGAGAAGCTAATGAGCTCTTCAAACTTGATTTTCCTCCATCAATGGAGTTTCCTCTTGGAACCAAAATGGAGCTTTGAAAGATTTGAAAAGATAGAAAGATAGGTCTTGGCCTAACTAAGAGAAATATGTGTTTAGTTTTTGATTTGGAGCAAAGATGAACACTTAGTGAGTGATTGAAGGTGGAGCACCCATGGATGGAGCTCTCTCGGTTTGGAGCAAAAGAAGAGAAGAAGAAATCGTGTGAAGAAGAGAAATGAAGAGAGAGAAGAAGAAAAGGTGGCTTATAAGAGATATTTGCTTTAATAAAGCAAATAGTACTCTTTTACTTATCTCTTCTTTTCTTCCTTATTTGACTACTTATGGTGACTCACCCTCCTTTAGAAAACCGGCCCCCTACCTTAAATAAGGCTAGTCATGGTCTTTGTTGACCAACTAATTAGCTTATATTGATTAAAACTTAAACTAGTCACTATTTGGCACTATTCACTAATCAGTGCACATATTTCTGAAATTTTTGATTTCCCACTGATTTAGACCTCCTAATGTGATACTAATTAGTACACATGTTGATTAAAGAGTAATGATGGACATTTAGCCACTCAAAACTCAATTCTAAGATAATTTCTCAAAAATGTGCTTTAAGACTTCTTAAAGCACATTTTGTGTTTTAACTTGTTTTCAAGCTTGGTTTTCTTTGCTAATTGATTTAAAATGACCATTAGGATATTACTAAGGTCTTATCATGATATTTGGGTACTCACCCAAGTCTCTCCAAGCTTAGAGCACGTTTTTGCCCTGATTGCCTTTAAGGCACTTTCTTGTGTTTTCCTTGGTTTAAATTGTCTACCAAATCTTTCTAAGGCATATTCTAGCCTTACTACATCATAATTTGATGTTTGCTTAGTATACTTAGGTTTGGGGTATTTCACTATGAAATTTTTTCAAAATCGCCGGCGATTCAGAAGCGCCGCTTCGCAGATATCAAACACAGCACATAAGAGAATGAGAGGCTAGAACATGTGTGTTCCTTGTTTGCGATTTATGGTTGCAAAATAATGAGTGAAGAATGGCGTAGTATGTTCCTTGTTCGCGGTGGGTTGCATAATTACCGTGAAGTTGAAGAGAATGAAGAACGGAGGCGTAGGTCATGTACCTTGTTCGCCGGTTATGTTGCGAAAATTACAGTGAGAATGAGTGAGTGAGGACGAGCATGTTCCTTGTTCGCAAGTGTAAGCTGCAAAAATTACCGAAAAACAAGAGAATGAGTGAGGAAGAGCATGTTCCTTGTTCGCGGTTTAGGATTGCAAAAATTACCGTGAGCTAGTTGAAGAGAATGAAGAATAGTTGCAGAGCATGTTCGTCGGTTTGGGTTCCAAAATTATCGTGAGGTTGAAGAGAATGAAGAAGAGTTGCAGAGCTCGTCGGTTTGGGTTCCAAAATTACCGTGAAGAGAATGAAGAAGAAGAGTGTGTCGACATATATGAGAATAGAGAGAAAGCACCGCGTTAAATTTCGGCCGAAAATTAAAATTCCCGCCTAGATTATATACCACGGTTGATAAAAAAACCATGGTTTAATATAGCAAGATGTGCAATATAAATGACGGTTGCCTAGGAACCGTGGTATATTCACTCCGGCATGTACTATATACCACGGTTCCCCTGAAAACCGTGGTATATAACGCTCTGGAATGCACCTTACACTGGTGGAACGCGACCCATTAATTACGGTCCAAAACCGTGTATAATTACGGTTCTGGACCGTAATCTACGCGGGGGTCAATAAAGATGGCGTTTCTTTAATTACGGTTTAAAACCGTAATTAAAGTCCCTTTTCCGGCCCGCGTGTCATTGACTTTACATTACGGTTATTTGTAAAACCGCGATCTAAAGTCCTTTGGCGCGCGCGAACCAAAGGACTTTAGATCACGGTTTTACAAATAACCGTAATGTAAAGTTGACACTTTAGATTACGGTTATTGTTAGAACCGTAATCTAAAGTGTAATTTTTTTTTTATTATTTTTTTTTTACAAATCTACACAATTACAACAGAGACAGAATTGTAACAGATAAGCAACAGAGGGCAGAAACTGCACAATTGAACCACCTGAATCAAATACCAACAACACAAATTCATTCTCTGCACACAATTGCAACAGAGATAACATCTAATAAAGCACCAGATCGAAAATCTGTAACATATTCAATCTGTTACACAATTGCAACAGAGATAACATCTAATAAAGCACCAGATCGAAAATCTGTAACATATTCAATCTGTTACACAATTGCAACAGAGATAACAATTGCAAATTCATTTCTGCGCACAATTGCAACAGAAACATTCAATACAACAGCTAGAATCTGTTACAGCAGCAGCTAGCATAATTCATTACAAACAGAATCAGAGCAACTAACAAAAAATATAATTTGTTACACAATATAATCTGTTGCAGCAGCAACTAACAGAATCAGAGCAGCAACTAACAAAAAATATATGTTATAGCATCAGAGCTAGCTAGTCTACCACTCCATTCTCATAAACATGGCTGCCATGCTCTCTCTGACATGCAACAAGTCGGCAGGAGCATAATCTTGAATCTGGCATAATGCTCTTTAATCTGCAACAAGAAAAGGAATGGAACACATAATGAGATTAAGATAAAGACACAAAAAATATGCCGAAAGAATTAAATACAAGACAGCGTTCATATTACCTTGTCAATATCATTCTTAAAACTTGGGAAGTACCCGCAGAACTCGTACATATACCGCATCACGTAGTACCCGCAACTCTTAGAATCCTTTTGGGTAGGGCACTAAATCACCAAAATTTACAAATGTAAAACAATTGTACAAAGATAATAGCAGCACGAATGAAATACATGAATTACCAAACCTTGATGTAATTGACGGTCAAATCACCAAACTCTCCCTGAGGGGTTTTTTTGTAACAACTGTTACATATATTAACAAAAGCGTTTTGCAAAATGAACAAGTACATTAATTTTGGTTCAAAAAACTTACAAACAATTAAATAGTAATAAAAACTTACTCTTTGATTAAGTCTTCAGTGTTGAATTCTGTCCACTGCCCTAGTGGATCTAGAATGAGCAGAGTAGCGGTGGCAGCGCAGAATATAAACAAAGCCCAGTGGTGGCTACAATGTCAAATACAAAATGAAATGAGAAATGAAGGTAAAAAAGTTAGCTAATTAGTATGTAATTTTATATTAGAACTCACGTTTGGTGATACGGCATTAGAATGAATAATTTATTCTGTTGATCAACAACATTGAAGCAATGAATCATGTATTCACAAAACCTCCCCGGGTCCCTAGTGACTGAGTCGTACGATAAACGCTCTGGGCACACCGCAGAAATGGAGGTCATGTCCTTCTTAGCACATCTCTCAAGCAGACATCTATTATATCACATGTACTATAAAAAGTTAGCCAATGCAACTTCATAGATACTTATTCTATATGTTTTTACAGTATGAGGAAGGAACACTTACTTTAGATAAGCTTGAATAATGTTAATGTTTAGATAATCTCCACACATCATCTCTCTGATGTCCTCAAAGTTGATTGCCGTCATCATATCTTCTTCGTAGTGAAACATCGACTTTGGAAGCGTCATCATGAAGTTGTTAGTTTGAGATGACTTCAACATGATCTTGTCGTAGAGATTCATCTGCTTGGCCCCCAAAACATTAACAAGTTTTTGTGGCAGTGTGAGCTTATTTTTAGGCGCCTCAGAAGTCCTGGTGCAACCCCGGACGGGCGCTGGATTCTTACCTTTCGCACCCCGACTCACTGGATTCTTACCCTTCACACACAAACAGTAAAACATCAATGTAAAGATAATTACTAATTGATTATTATAGTAACATTAAACAATTATCTAGAACATACCCTTGTACTTCTGACAGGATTCGCCGGCGCGCAGATCTCTTCTTCTCTAGGCCGGGATACGCGGCGAGGAAGCTCAGGGATCTATAATAGATTAGATTAGACACTTAATGCTAAATAATGCATTTTATTAGATACTAAATGGTTGTCAAACAGTCTTACCGCATCGGTGACAACAATATAACATGCTGGCCAGGGCAATATGTCTCCCTTCGCTTCGATCAGCGTGCATTTGTTGTCAAACGCCATTGGAAGGTATGCATGCTCAAATCCATCAACTATCAGGTCCAAGGTCACACGCGCGTAGAATGGGGGTTGACGTACGAAACTGATGAGCTCGAGTGGACCTGATGGCAACACCGTCCCGTAGGCCGCATCTACAGGGTGCCCGTCTAATGGTATTTGGAGACGACATTTTTTCTGCTCCTTTAATAAGCAGAGATAATACGTAAAATAAATAAGTGAGTCCAATCTAATACTATTTAAATAACTTTATTTTAGGAGAAAAAAAGTTAAACAAAGTTAACCTAGATGTTGGCAAACGGGTACGGGTCAGCGGCCGGAGCACAACTAGACGAGGAAGACAGTCGAGGAGGATCTAGCTGCTGCTGCTGAGTAGTCGCATGTGCAATCGCATTCAACGCTTCCTGCAGCCTCTCCTCGATAGCCCGGCGCTCAGCAGCCTGTTTCTCGTCATTAGCTTGGCGCTCAGCAGCGAACTTACGCTCTACCATCGCCTCGACTTCAGCAGCACTCATCTGACCCTTCCTAGCAGATGGCGGGAATACGTTCTTCTGACGTACTTCTCCCCCAAATCCTCTAACACGCCCCGGTGATCCTTCTTCCCAAGCATTTGATTGAGCGCGTCGTCTTGAGAAGGAGGAGCGTGTAAGTCTACTTCTCCTCTCTGTGCCGCTTCGTACTGTCCAATTTTCAAAGAAGTTAACACTAAATTTAAGATCAACAAACACTTGAGTATATAAGTAAATTATTTAACAGCTACTTTCAAATACTTACAATTTGGTTAGCCAGTTGTTCCATCGCAGCATTAGGAAATATCCTCTGACCTTCGCTGGTCGTTTTCTGGCGTCCCAGTATGTACATCTGCACCCTCCTCACCTCAGAGACATCCTCGATCGGGCATTCACTTCCATCCTCGTTCCTCCGTGTCAGCAAACCAGCTTCTTTCCATCCCTCGAGGCTGCCCACATATCCCCTTCGTCCCATGGTGTGGGGGTAGAGATTAGCTTCACGGTTTTGCCGTGCTTGTTCTTGTACTTGCTGTTAAGAAAGTACAACAGGAAATTAATTAGAAAATCAGGGATAAAGCATTATGAGCATTAATTAAGAAAAGTACACACAAACATACCCTGAACTCGGGGGTGGCGTGCCGCTCAACGAACTCCTTCCACTCCTCTTCAGTGATCATGCCGTTGTACACAACATACGCGGAGGCTCACGTGGGGGCACCCTGTTGATCCAATGCTCAACCAAGTAGTGGCGGAATGATTTAGCTTTGCCGGCCACCAAAGAAAGAACGGTCTTCTTCACTTCTTCTGGGATCTTGTACCGTTCTTGCACTTTCTTCCAGATGGTCTCCTTTACTTCTTGCGGGACTTGTTTCCATGTGTGGTTGATGCAGCAATGTGATCTGGCCAGAGTCCCTAGCATACTACCGAACTCTGACCTGCTGCCCCCACCATACCTCCCATACTGGTCCCACAGAAGACTAATCTGATCCTCTTTCTGCAGTTTCAACCCACGGGTCGGACCTCTACCTCTGGGTCTCTGAGTAGCACTCGTAGAAGGTGCACTCATGGAAGGGCCAACAGCATCAGCGGCAGATGTGGATGGGACAACAGTAGCAGCGACAGATGTGGATGGGGCAACAGCAGCAGCGGCAGATGTAGATGGGACCGGTACCATTCGCTGCTCATTTTCCTCCTCCTCACGACAAAATAAATCGAACTCTGCATCAGCCATGTCCTGATCAGCCATGCCTGCAAGGATTGAAATACAATTTGAATTAAATTAAGCATTTCATAATGGTCATAAACAAGCAATAAATAAAAGAGTGGTAATTTCATATAAATTTTTATAGTAATACTTACATACACCATTACACCATTATCTCTCAACCCACATTCCCTCGTTATGGTCTGATCGTATATACTCACGATGACCTGTGACCTCAGCCTCTTCCAATGAAATAAGAACAGTTGGAGGTTCATCTTCTGCATCATACTCATCCTCATCAACCACACCATCCACACCAACTATTCCTCTTCTCCCTTTAAGCACAACAGACCATCTAGGATTACAGGGATCAGTTACATAAAATATCTGCTTAACCTTCGTCCCAACAACGAATGGCTCAACCGTGGGAGTAGCTCTAGACAGATCAACCAGTTTCATACCATGCTCCTCCTCACGGTAGCCATGATTGTTGTTAACCTAGTTACAGCGGAAAACACACATTTCGTAGCTGTTGTAGTCCAATACCCAGATGTCTTGTATAACACCGAAATATGATTGTTGTACTGAGACAGGACTATGACCCACGACACCGACGTCATATAAGTTTTGATAAGCTTCAAGCTCTACACCACTGTTTTGATTCGTTGACTTCTGATCCTGACGTTCTGTGAAAAAGGTGAATCCGTTGACATCGTACCCCTCATAAGAAATTACATCCAGATTTGGTCCAAATGCAACTACTTTAATCAGTTCAGGCACATTCGTGGACTGATCGGACAACACTCTCTCTTTGAACCATCGGACAAATGTCCTATTCTGCTCATTTTGTAGTCTGACGTCACTCATGTTTGGATATTGTGCTCTTAAAACACACAAGTGTTCATCAAAGTATGGTTCAACATCTTCAAGATGACTTAGCACAACTAAATGAGCTTTGTTAAGAGTGTCTATGTCAATTCTTTTCAGTTTCCTTCCAACCGTGCCAACACCCTTCAATCTGCCCTCGTGTCTAGAACGTGGAAGTCCAATGGTATCGACACCTTCTAGGTAATTGGTGCAGAAGTCTACAACTTCCTCTGTGATAGTGCCCTCTATAATACTACCCTCTGGGTGACGACGGTTCTTCATTTTCTTCTTCAGGACACCCATGTACCTTTCGAACGGATACATGTAGCGAAGGTACAAAGGACCACACATCAGAATCTCTCTTACAAGATGCACGAGGAGATGTATCATTATGTCGAAGAACGATGGAGGAAAATACATCTCCAGCTGGCACATTGTCACAATAAGATCCTTTTGTAATTTAGACAGAGTGTCCACATCAAGAACCTTAGACGAAATGGATTTGAGGAAGACACTGACGTTTGTGATTGTGTGTCTGACAGCATCCGGCAAGATCCCACGTAGTGCAATTGGCAAAAATTCTTGAAGTAGGACATGATAATCGTGAGATTTCATTCCTACTAATTTGAAATCTGTCATGGACACTAGGTTTCTTATGTTTGAGGAGTAACCTGATGGCACCTTGATGTTGTAAAGGGTACTGCATAGACTATGTTTCTCTTCTTTAGACAGAGTGTGACAGGCAGGAGGCAAGAATGTGCGTTTTCCACGTTCTTGCGGGCCAAGCTCTGTGCGTATGCCCAACTCAATTAAATCTTTTCTTCCTTTCAAATGATCCTTTGTCTTTCCTTTTATGTTCAAAAGGGTGCTAGTGATACTTTCACCCACGTTCTTCTCGACATGCATCCCATCGATACAATGTCTAACCTCCAGATGCTGCCAGTACTGTAGTTCCCAAAATATTGATTTCTTTTTCCAGACACTTTTTTCACCACTTTTGGTTGGCGGCCCGAAGTTGTTCACAATATTATCCAACTTTTTGTAAATCTCTGTACCTGTCAAAGGCTGGCGCGCCATGCTGTGATCAGTTTTCCCATCGAACTCTTTCGCCATCTTTCGATACTTATGTCCTTTTGGAAGCATTTTTCGGTGGCCCATATACACGGTTTTCCCACTATGTTTCAAGCGAATGCTACAAGTGTTTTCACCACAAATCGGACACGCCAACGCCCCCTTGATTGAATAGCCTGAAAGATTACCATAGGCGGGGAAATCATTGATTGTGCAGTACAACATAGCACGCAAATTGAAGTCCTCTTTACTGAATGAGTCGTAAACCGTAGCCCCTTCATTCCACAAGAGTTGTAGATCCTCTATCAAAGGTTGTAGGAATACGTCAATTTTGTTGCCCGGTTGCTTTGGACCAGATATTAACAAAGACAACAAGATGTGTCTTGGTTTCATGCATAACCACGGCGGTAGATTGTAAATAACCAAAAGCACAGGCCAGGTACTGTGTATGCTACTCAAAGTACCGTAAGGGTTCATCCCATCCGTGCACAAGCCTAGCCTTAGGTTTCTCGGTTCGTTACCAAACTCAGGAAATTTTACGTCTATGTTTCTCCACTGTGGTGCATCAGCGGGATGTCTCAATCTGCCATCCTTTTTCCTGTGAACTGAATGCCACCGAAGATTCTCTGCGTCTTTCTCAATGGAGAACAAACGTCTGAACCTTGGAATGATGGGCAGGTACCACAATACCTTAGCTGGTGAACCTTTCTTACTACCGCTGATGTGAGTTTGTTGTTTCTTATACCGTGACGCTCCACATGCTGAACAGCTTTCAGCAAATTCATCCGATTTCCAAAACAGCATGCAACCATTTGGACAAGCATGAATTTTCTGGTACCCCATACCCATTGGGCACATCATTTTTTTGGCTGAGTACGTAGTCGTTGGTAAAACGTTGTCCACCGGAAGAACGTATTTCAATAGTTCCAGGAGGTCAGTGAAACTTACGTCGCCATGTTTCGCTTTCAAGTTGAATAGCTTGAGGACGACACTCAACTTGCTTAACTTTGTAGGGTCACACCCGGGGTACAACGGTGTTTTGGATGAATCCAACAAATTTTCATGCTTGTCTGGCGTGTTAGAGTAATGTCGTTCCACATCTTCAAGCATAGTCTCAATGTCATCATCCCAGAAATCTGGCACAACGTTCGCTGTAACGTCTTCTGGATCACCAGCAACTGTATCATCTCCAAGTTTTGTTTCTGTGTTTGCCTGACCATTATCCCCTTCGTCAGGCTTAATAACATCGAACGCACTCTGACCATGCCATCGGATTATGTCTTGGAAATCTTTTGTAAAACCGCGGCGGATCAGATGTTCCTTAATTGTTTCAACGCCGCGATATCTCAGATTGTTTTGGCAGTCGATACACGGACAAAATATGTATCCCTTGTCTGTAGGTTTCAGATTGTTCGCCAACACCGTGCATAACTTATCAACTCCTTCTAAAAACTTGTCGTCCAAATTTCCGCTGTAAATCCACGAACGTTCCATCTCCTTCTAGCTATTTATATGAAGGCAGCCATTTCATACCGTCACCCGTGGCAGAGTCTTTACACTTTTGTATCTTATCAACCTAAATCCATCCATGAGTATTAAATCCCACCGGTGAACGTGTTTTTAATATGTAATTTATTGAAAATTTCGGCAGCATCTCCCTACAGTTCTTCAAATGCACGATATTATGATATTAATCAATAATATATGCATTCGAAGAACAATAAAGAGATACTGCTGAAATAATCAATAAAGTACAATTAAAAACACATTCACACCCTAGGTGTGAGATTTAACAATCATGGACAGTCCCGACAGGGACTGCCGAAGATATACCTCTATTAGGTATATCTTGGGCGGATAACTATGTTTGGTAGTTTGTCAAATATTATATGTATATATGTAAATCTTACCTCTGGTAGACGATTAGCCGATGCTAAGACGGTTGAGGTCGGAAGCCAAAATAAAGTCGTAGTCCTGATGCATAAATGAAAAACGACAACATTAGAATTCATCAAAAAATCAAGGTTAAATGCTAGCTAAACCGCGGAAAAAAATCGACAGCATCTCCCCTATATTTCTAACGTCTCCAAATCAGTTTTATCAAAGTCAAATTTGCACGCACCATCTAGAACTAGTAACATACATAAACTTATCTTTTTCTACTATAAATGAAGTTTATTTATGACCTTCTCTGCAGTACTTCAGATTGAAGGACTGAAACTAGTCATTCTAGAACCATTAAAATACCGAAACTCATCTTATTCTTTCTGGTGGTTATAACAATAGCATTGTTGATTCCTGTCACAGATTGTGAATCAAACAGAGAGCATCTGGCATAGCAGATTGAGCAGTTGAAAATGAGCTATTTTCAGGAATCGGTAATATACTTGAACTTACTTTCTTTCCTGTGGCAGTTTTAAGTAGTAGCATTTTTAAAACTACACTATTATTTATTAATTGTAATACTAAATGCTAAGAATAAATAAATACAGCAGTTTACAGTTTGCTTTGCAAAATTACCGTTACTAAGCACCGAAGTGGGCAAGTAGTGTAGAAATCAGCCCACGAACTAGGTTGCAATTAACTGTGAATCTGGGCACAAATATATGAACAAGGTTAGAACATTTGCCATTACACTCTCAGGATTCGATAGAAACGAGGTTAGAACTTGCAATCGAAATGCATGTATATGAACAAAGTTAGAAAAAAACGACAATCAATCGATCGCATACCCAATACGCGATAGAGAGGTCGACGGTGAGACCAGTGGTAGATGGGTGGTGACCGGCGGCGATGGGAGTGACAAAGGTGGTGGGAGCGACGGCGGCGATGGCCGTTAGCAAGGTGACGGGAGAGAGGAGGCGATTTCAGTGAGGAAGATAGCGCGAAAGAAGAGTTACTGTAAGTACAGTGTGCAGAGTAAACGGGCAAATGTTGTAGTTAAAAGGACTTTAGATTACGGTTTACATGAAAACCGTAATGTAAAGTCACACTTTAAATGACGGTTCCTAAAGAACCGTAATCTAAAGTGTAACGAAATAAAAAAAATAGCGCGAAAATTATTTGGCCTATGCTGGGTTTCGAACTCAAGATCGATGGTGTTGACTCATGTACCCACGGCCATTAAGCCATGAGTCTTATTCGATCAAACATATGTAACACATTAATATAAAGTTATTTTTAATCTAAAATACACTGATAAACGACGTCGTTAACTATAATTAGATTACGCGCGGCGTCGAAAAAATCAAATAACACGGGAAATATTTGGCGTCAGGTGAAAACGACGTCGTTGACCATCAGTCGGAGGTAGGCGCGCCTTTTTTAGGACGGACTTTAGCTGACGGTTATTAGTAAACCGTAATCTAAAGTCCGTTGACCGTAAAGCGCGCGTCAACATGGGACTTTAGATTACGGTTTCACTGATAACCGTCATCTAAAGTCCGTCCTAAAAAAGGCGCGCCTACCTCCGATCGATTATTGCTTACGGTTAATTCAATAAACGTCGTTAATTAACTCCGGCCTTCATATTAATTACGGTTTTTGTTAAAGCCGTGATTAAACCACCGTCATTAAAAGCTTCCGTTCCACCAGTGTTAAACGACGGTTTCTATTAAAACTGTGGTTTATAAACTTTAAACCACGGTTTTCCACTTAACCGTGGTTTAAACGCCGTCATTAAAAACATTTTTTCTACTAGTGTCCGTTAGGGCCCAAGATTCTCAAACACGTGTGGGTAAGGATGTTCCGGACAACCAACTAGCTGTAGAGGTTAAAAGGGTTTTTAATAGGATTGAGCGCATAGAGAAAGCCAACAAACCAGTAGGCTTCGATTATTTTTCCACGACGTCGTATCCCGAAGTTGATCTTCCCCCAAAGCTGAAGCTGCCCACACTCGCTTTGTACAAGGGTTCCTCGGATCCACAGATTCATTTGGCTATGTTTGACCGGGAAATGTCCATCTTGGGGCTCAACGACATGCAAAAAGCCAAAGTTTTTGCACGCTATCTAGACAAGACTCCTCAGCGTTGGTATCTCACTCAGAAGATGAATACCAAGACCTACAAGGAGGTTTACGAGGCTTTCCTAAATCATTTCGAGTATGCTAAGAACCTCGAGGTCACTAGCATTGATCTTGCAGGAACTAGACAGAAAGATGGTGAGTCCATGTCTGACTTCATCAAGCGTTGGAGGAGAAAGGCTGTAGCCATGCCTACCAAAATGGACGAGCAAGAGAAAATCCACATGATAATTGAGAACATGCGAAAACAACACAACCATGAGCTAAAATTTATGTAATTTCCGAGTTTGGACATGTTGGTGGGACAAGTTGGTATTCTAGAGAAAAGGATCCATAAGGAAGGGTTGGAGCTCGAGTGCTCAAGAAACTCTGGCAGTGGCTCTAAATTCTCTAAGCCAGGACCAGAAAAGGCTTATCTTCAGACAGTAGCTTGCGCTCAAAGTAGTTTCCCAGAAGTGAATGTGGTTCAATGACCTAGAGCTCCACATCAAAACATTAGGACGGTACCCTTACCACGCCGAGACTCATCGCAAAGGGAATTCACCAACATTGGCCGAGCACCAAGTTAGGCGTTTGAAGAGCTTCAGAACAGAAACTTGCTACAGCCCTTGGCCCCTCGGCTAGGAACCACTCATTTGGGGAGGCATCTTAATCAATTCTGCCACTACCATTAGTTGCCTGGCCATTATGCTGACAATTGCCGAGCATTGAGACACAAGATTCAAGACCTCCTCGAGCAAGGAGTCTATTTTTTCTAAGTATGCAGATCGTTTTATATTGCATCTTCAAATTTTCCTAGTAGCTTATTTTCTTAGTTAGTTTTCAATCTCCTCAGATTATAATTTTTACGTTTCTTTCATAAATAAAATCATAGTTCCATTTTCACAATTCCTGTATGAACCATTTTTCATTCATCAAAAAAAGAAAAAAACAAAAATGTTTTTCAAGGAAAGGGATCACAAAGTAATCATTTTTTTACTATGGAATGGAACGACATGTCTCTTGTTTCTAAAAATTTGAACATGCCTAACCAAACACCACAACTCACCCCATAATATCCAAACAACCCACAAAGAGGATCAAGGTCCACATCTATCAAATTGTTGTCACAAACCCAAATCAATATTGGGGGCAATCTAAGTTTAAGTTCGTCATTGTTTATCTTTTGTTTAAATGTGCGAACGAGTCTCCGAGTGAAAATCTTCGAGAGTGTCTTGAGTGGAAAAACCATGAGTGAACGAGCGTGTCAACTTTACACGACTCCGGAGAGACCACATTCAAAGGTGAGGTAAACGGCATAACTCTGACAGAAGAAGACGATTTGTAAATTTACTCTTAGACCTGCGAAAAGTAACAAAGAGCGGATACACAACTATCAGGAATGACGAAGCGCCTAGGTATAGCACCTCATAGCCAAAAGCTTGTGAACCCTGACATTAAACCCTATGCACCCCCGCTGAGCCTTTCATATATCCCTTTTTTATATTATGAACTCCATAAAATAACCCAGCCGATGATGAATTTCCAACCTAGTGACCAAAGGAAGTGAGGAGCCCGAGTCTTAGATAACATCTTCATTAGTCCAAAGAGGCAACACCGCTATTAGCATGACGAAGTGATCCGCAAATGGTCACAGAGTGACACAGGATCCAAAGATCTTACATCAAAACAACTCTCAAGGCCTGAAATCGGGAAACACAAGAACCCGAAGGCAAAGTCAAGAAAGGATAAAACAAAGAGGCAAACCCGAAGTGCCTCAAGGAAATCCGAATGACAAAAAGAGGATAAAATGGTGTTAAGGACGACTTCAAAAGTCCAAATCCAGAAACTCGATACCAACGTCAACATGAAGCAGCTAGACAACTTCAAGACAAGGAAGATGATCCCGAGAGAAGACGCAAGGTGCAACTAAGGTCACCACTTTAGCTCCACGTACCTAAAATATCCCTTCATGGTCATGTTGTCACTCATCACACCCCATGGCCACGTTATAAGCTTTAAAGACTTCTGACTTGATAGTTGTGTGTCCAATCATGTGAAAGTAACAGATCAAATGCGTAAATCCATCAAATATCGAATTCAATGGTCTAGAAGTTATGACCATAAGCGAGAAATGAGTGCAAACACCAAACACGTCGAGTGTAGGTTAAGAAGAACCACATCAAAACATAAGCCTTGACCCTGTGAGGACGAGACTCATTCGCACGTTTAATCAAAGAGAATACTGGGGGCAATCGATCGGAACGATCGATTGCCATGAACTCTAGCTTAGACTGTCCTAAGGAAAAATACTGGGGGCAATTGTTGGTTATAACAATTGCTATGACAACACCAATTGGAACCTAAAGCTTAAACACCACTAATACCATCACCACCACACAGGCCCGTCTTGAGCCCTTACCTCCACATCATACCACACAGGCCCACATAAGCCTTCACTTCCACATAAATTCCATGGCCCGTCATAAGCCCTAGTCACCACTTAAAAGATCTCCACATCAAACACCACACCCCACCGACGGCATGTTCATCTCCTAGGAGGCAAATTACAAGTCTGAAATCTCTGGTCAGGAAATGATAAATTCACTTTCCTTTTCGGTAGATAGAATTTTCTTTAAACATTGCCACGTTTGGCATCGTTTTCAACAATTTCTTCGGTATCATAAAACTCATCATATTCCTAGCAATTTTTGCTTTGGACAAATCTGCATGACCACCATGTTTGGCATATTCTTGGTAATTTCTTACTTTGAACAAATCCGCATCATCGCCATGTTTGGCATATTTCTGGTAATTTCTTACTTTGGAAAATCTGCATCATCGCCATGCTTGGCATATTCCTAGTAATTTCTTACTTTGAACAAATCTGCATCGTCGCCATGTTTGGCACATTTCCAGTAATTTCTTGCTTTGAACAATTTTTAGTTCTCATCATTGCCATGTTTGGCACATTCTCAGCAATTTCTTGCTTTAGACAATTTTCAATTTGCATCATTGCCATGTTTGGCACATTTTTCAATAGTTGCTTGCTTTAAACAAGTATCTTACATGCACTGTGATTGCATTTTACAAAAGTTTGCATACACCACATCATCGCCACGTTTGGCCCTTTTATAATTGGTTTTCACCACATGCATTTGCACGAGAACATTATCTTTCCGACTCATTTTTAGTTCGAGACCCAAAATCAGTGCGAGATCCATCATCTTCATCAGTGCGAGACCCATCATTTTCAAGACTTTAGTATGAGACCCGCATCTTCATTCAGTGCGAGACCCATAATCAGTGCAAGACCTGCATTTTCATTATCTAGTGCGAGACCAGTACGAGACCTAGTATCATCTTCAGTGCGAGACAAGTACGAGACAGAGCGTGATCTAAGTTAGCGGGGCAGAGGCAATAAGTCCCCATCTTCATGTCAACTTCTTGGGAGAAACTACTAGTGGGCAGTGGCAATAAGTCCCCTTGGTAATCTAGAAGTTATCCTAGCACCCTAGTTGGTGGGCAGAGGCAATAAGTCCCCATAGTATACCAACTAGAAGCATTGGAACGGGTTTCAGTCCCTAGAAGCATCCGAGCATCATCAGCATCATCTGCATCATCAGCATCATCAACATCGTCAGCATCATCAGCATCATTAGCATTTCAACATCCTTGCACTTGCATACCACCCAATTTTCACTTGTTAGGTTGTCAACGCCTTAGAATCGTTTGACATTATCTCAATTTCACATTTTAGGTAGTCAACACCTTAGAATAGCTTGACATCTGATCATCCTTATAGGTAGTCAGCGCCTTAGAATAGTCTGACATTACTTCATTTTTACCTTTAGGTGGTCGACGCCTTAGAATCGCTCGACATCCTTCCACTTTACCCATAGGTAGTCAGCGCCTTAGAATAGCTCGACACAACTTATCGGATTTCAATTACATGTGGAGTCTTTTAAGATCTAAAATTTTGGGGTATCACTCAAGCATCAACTAGCCTTTTCATTTCCATTACAAAGTTTAGTTTACGGGGGGCAATCTGTTATACCCAAAATTTCAACCCCCGGAAGAGAGTCTCTACTAATAGGCTAGTAGCGAGGGTTCCCAGTTCGATCGGCACATTTCAGAGTACTAGGGACAGCTTAGTCATCTCCAGGGGCATTTTCGTAAATTTCCAAGGCTCTTAAGCCCCCTATAGGCTTTCTCTCTCCTCCAAATAAGGGTCAAATCAATTCCAAATGCTTTGAAATTTTAACCCATGACAGAGGATGACATTTGAAGCGTAATGGCGTTGGAATTTTGATTTTTCGAATTTGCAATAATATTCTAGCCATTTCTGATTGAATCTGACGAGAAATTGAATTTAAAAATATTCCAATACCCAAAAAATTCGATTTCGCTTTAGAAAAATCAGAAATATCATCCTTTACCCATGTGTAAAATTTCATAATCAAATTCCTTTTGGAAGCCCTTGAGCTAAGACGTCGGTAAATCTTAGTTTTTACCGGATTTTTCTATCTTTAAGGAAGCCTGTATAAGGAACCTTATCCCATGATCAAATCAGGACCTCAAGAACCCTAAGCAACCAGAAAACCTAGCCGTCACAAGTCCCCCACGTTTTTACACATCCAAGCACCAAAATCACATCAAAAATCCCCCGAAATCACCACCTAAACACACTTTTCTACTCCCAACACATCAACAATCATCAAACATCAACGAAACCACCTCCAAAACGTGAAGAACATCATCAACAATCAACAACCAGAAGCTCGGGTCGAACTCAATCTGGAACCGGCATCATCGGAGCCTCCGAAGAATCCCAACGTGAAGAATCATCTTGAATTCGAAGGTAAAACAGGTTATAATTCAACTTTTCTAACTCCCCACAACCTTATTAACTCTCTGTTAAATTTTGGGCTTAAACCTACCCTTTTCGGCTTATGTATTTCTAATTGCTTTTGCTTCTGCCTTGTTACTTGTTTGTCAATTTTCGTGCATAATTCGACTTCAAACTGCAATCTTTCAATTACTAACGTATTGTACACCTTTCAGGCTACACGTACATAAATTTTTAGCCGAAAACACCATCAGGAACCACCAGAAAACCCTTGTCCGTGGGTGGTCCGGGACCTCGGAACTATGGTCCGGGACCACGGACGGGTTGTCTGTGGCCACGGACACCCACGGACGGCGGCGGGGTTTTAAAAAATTTAGGCTTCGCTAACTATGTCCGGGCCTACGGACGTCCTGTCCGTGGCCCCAGACTTTTCAAATTTTCATTTTCTGTTTAATTTGACTTTTATTTCCACATAGATTAACTAGGATCCGTGGGTACGGACATTAGGTCCGTAGTCACGGACGGAAAAAAAATTTGACCTAATTCATCCTCCGAAACCGTAGTTTAGGTATTTTAATTTCCGCTTTAATTTTCTGTCAAAAAATGTTAAAAATACAAAAAAAATCAGAAGCACGCACTTATGTTAAAAACGACTCGTAATAAGCCGTAATTAAACAAAGTTGAGGAAAAACGACTTCTAGGGGTAATGAAAGTAATTGAACTGTAATTAAGTCGAATATCAAGCCCCTGAACCCGAACTCTCCTTTCCTAATTTGATCTAGGTTAAAATTAGGTGGCGACTTATAATAGGTTCCAGTGAGCTAGCTTAGGTTTTAATAATCAATGTTATATGACATAGTTATTAATCTTAGGTTATAAGTGGACTAAAACCTGACTAGATCCTAATCATCTTAATTAACATAGGATAGGGTTTAAAAATCGAGTCTCACACATAGCCGTAGTTAGAACGTGCCTTAGGTTGAAACGTTAAAACCGAGTACCGCTCTCTTACGTATCCTAGCTTGGTTAACTAACGGGATAGCACGTAATCGAGGTTAACAGTACCGGTACTCACACGCCATAATAATAACAATGACTATAAACTCATTTCATGATTTAAGTCTTACAAAGTCATAAACATTCAAAAAACAAACAAACACACAAGCCGGTGTAAAGCGGTAGCAAACAGACAACAAGAAAACCATACCTTGGTCCCTTCTACGTTTAAGTTCCACCGAATGCAACTCCTATACATGATTAATAATGTCGGTTAATTACCTTATTTAACTTCCAATTTACTAAGTGTTTTATACGATTACATGTCATGTTTTTACACTTAATTTACACTTGATTATCCTCATTATACCAACTAGGGTCTACTACACAAGCCATATTTCTTTTCTGTTTTGTTATAAGTATGGGGCCGACCGACCCAACCTCTGGGTCGGTCCATTCCAGTAACATCCGGGTTTGAAAAATTCCACTCCGACCGACTTTGCCAAGGTGGGTCCTTTCTAAAACATTTTGGTTCAGTATTTTTAGCCCGACCGACCTACCCACCACCGACCCAACCCCTTGGGTCGGTCCATGCCAGAAACTTTCTCACTAGCTTATTACAGTCCGACCGACCCAGTCAGGGTCGGTCCCCTGGGTCGGTCGACCGCAGAACTTTCCCAAAATTTGTCTAACTTCCTCCAAACTTCTCCTCAAGCTTCCTCATAGGTTCTAACATCATTTGGCACTCTAAACCTTCATAAATCACCCACAAAAACTCATTTTCTAGCTCGCTTCTAAACTTCTCAAACACTTACTCAAATTCTTACAAAATTCCCAACACTTGTAACATTTTTCCTTAGGTTTTTAAGTGGTAGTTTATACCTACAACTTGGACTATCCAAAGTGCTCCTTCACCACCCTTACAACTACTCCAAAGCATTATTTCTCACAAACAACACCTTTATACAAACTCCTTAAGATTTGTTTCCCACAAGTCCACACTAAATCTTTCACTAAGCATTATACCTCTCTTGTTTACCAAATTTTGCACAAGACTTAACCACACTCTCACCATGACTTTGGTGTATCTAGAATCACTCATTTGATCTCTAGACCTCCAAAACAATGCCTAAGTCATTGTAAACCCTCAAGAACACCTTAAGTCACTTCCTCCTCCATTTCTCACCTAACAATTTCCTAGTACAAGCTAGGTCACTCAATCTCCTTTGAAACACCTAAAACTCCTTGTTTACTAAGCAAATTTTGACATAGCTCCACTAGTACTTTCTTACACCAAAATATATAACTTTCATCTTTATACAATCAAGGACATTCATCTACACAAGGAATGTTCTTTACGCACAACTACACCTTAAACTACACTACATCACAATATTTATATAGTGCATAAACTTAAATTGCGCTTGGCACTTAGGCCCATAAATAACATGGCTCTTAGGCCCTTAAATTGCATTAATCTTAAACATTAAATTTCCCACATATTAAATGCCTTTGACCTGCAAATACACAAAACATCACATATGCCTTTAATAACCTCCTTGTGGGTATTTACTAACTCATTTCCCATTGGCTCTTTAGGTTGTTTGTTAAGCATTTTAAAGCTTAATCTCCTAAGACACAAAAACTACATTAAGTTAGGTTATTTACCTCTTCCTCTTCAAGATTTCTTTCTTGTTTTCTTGGATTGAAAATCTGCAAGGAGCTTTGATCACTTGTCAATCTTCTAACCAACACATATGTAAGGGTAATGAGCTTTAAGTCTTATACTCAAACTCATGAATAAACCCTAGATTAACATAAGTGTCTTAAACACTAAAATGGATGTTTACCTTGGAATTGAAAGAGAGTTTGATTAGGTAGCAAAGAGGACTCCTCCTAGTCCTTTGAAGTTTGGGATGAGCTAATAAAAGAGCAAGAGAAAGCACCATCAAGAGGTGATTCTCGGTCATGAACAAAAATGTGAGGAAACATGAACTTTCTTTGGTTTTCATTACCTTGAAGCAAAGAAGATTGACAAGGTCAAAAGAGATGAGTTTTCCCCCTTCAATGGGGATTCTTCATGGCACCGAAATGGAGTTCTTAAAGATTTGAGAAGACAAGATTGTAGAGCTTGCTCTAACTCGAAGAATGGTAGTCTTGGAATTTAATTTGGAGCATGGAGCTACGAGTTACAAGCAAAAGAAGATGAAGAATGGTAGAGGTGCTGTAGCGTTACCACTTTGGAGAAGGGAGGATGAAGGTTGGAGATGGTGGGAACAATGGAGAATGAAGAAAGGTGAGGTGAGAGGTAAGTTTTGAAAGATATTTATGTATAAAGTAAATAGTATTTTTTACTTATTTCCTCTTCCTTTCTTTAATTAACTAGCATGTGGTAATGACTCACCTTGCTTAAAACTGGCCCCCTAACATGGTTAGGATATTTATGGTCTTTGTTGACCATTTAATTAACTTATGTTGACTTAATGCTAAACTAGCACTATTTGAGCAATATTCACTAATTAGTGCACATATTTGTGATATTTTTGATTTCCCATTGATTTAGACTTCCTAATGTGATACTAAGTAGTACACATATTCATTAAGGTGTAATGATGGGCATTTAGCCACTCAAAACCCATTTCTAAGACAATTTTTCAAAAATGTGCTTTAAGACTCCTTAAAGCACATTTTATGTTTTAACTTGTTTTCAAGCTTGGTTTTATTTAGTAATTGGTTTAACATGTCCATTAGTATGTTAATAAAGTCTTGGTAAGATCTTTGAGTCTTAACCAAGGTTATCCCAAGCTTAGAGCATGTTTTTGCTCTAATTTTCTTTATGGTACTTTAATGTGTTTTCTATGGTTTAAATTGTTTACTAATGTTTCTAAGGTACTTTTTAGCCTTAATATACCATATTTTAATATTTAAAAAACATATCAAGGTTTGGGGTATTTCAATGGTTGTAGCTCCCTTTGGAGCTTGAAGGTGGCCATTTGCAGCTTTTCCTCTATAAAATGAAAAACCCACGTTTGAACCCTTATTTCTCATTGTTCAGCCAGTTTTGGCATTCAAATTAGCTGCTGAAGCTTTGCCATTTTTCTACCCAAAACTTCATCTAGAAGTTCCAAGGTAATACCTCCTTAGAGCTTTAAGCATTCTCTTGTAAGTTTGGGTTTAATTCTTGAGTTAGAAAATTTACTAGCTTTATTGTGTATCCCTTGGAATGTGGCTGTAGCTTGGCCTGAAATACCCCAAACCTTAGTATGTTGTTTAAACATTTAAATATGGTATATTAAGACTAAAAAGATTCTTAGAAACATTAGTAAACAATTTAAACCATAGAAAACATAAATAAATGCCTTAAAGTCAATTAGGGCTAAAATGTGTTCTAAGCTTGGGATAAGCTTGGGTGAGACCTAATGAGCTTACCAAGACCTTATTTATATACTAATGAACATATTAAACCAATTACCAAAGAAAACCAAGCTTGAAAACAAGTTAAAACACAAAATGTGCTTTAATGAGTCTTAAAGCACATTTTTGAAAAATTGTCTTGTAAATGAGTTTTGAATGGCTAAATGTCCATCATTACTCTTTAATTAATATGTGTACTACTTAGTATCACATTTGGAAGTCTATATCAATGGGAAATCAAAAATTTCACATCTATGTGCCTTGTTTTAGTGAATAGTAACAAAATAAACAAGTTTATAACATATGTTTATATAAGTAATTAAATTGGCCAACAAAGACTAAAATACCCTTATTATAATAATAGGGGCCGGTTTTCTTATAAGGGATGAGTCATCCCCTTGTTAATTTGATAAGATAGAAATTGATAAAGTAAATCACTATTTACTTTTACTTAAATATCTAAACAAACTAAGTCTTCTTCATTCTCTCATTTCTCTTGTTCCCACCGTCTTCTACCTTCCTTCTTGCTCTCATTCACGGTTTGCTACAGCCCACACCAAAACTCCATGAAATACCCCAAACTTAGATATGGTGTTTAAATGATAAACTAAGATATAAGGAGGCTAAATAATGCCTTAGAAACATTAAGAAACATTTCTAATCAAAGAATACATAAGGAAACACCAAAAGAGCGGTTTAAGCAAAAACGTGCTCTAAGCTTGGAGAGACTTGGGAGAGTACCCAAATATTGTTCTAAGACCTTATTAATATTCTAATGGTCATTTTAAATCAATTACCAAAGAAAACCAAGCTTGAAAACAAGTTAAAACACAAAATGTGCTTTAAGGAGTCTTAAAGCACGTTTTTGAAAAAATTGTCTTGTAAATGAGTTTTGAATGGCTAAATGTCCATCATTACTCTTTAATTAACATGTGTACTATATAGTATCACATTTGGAAGTTTATATCAATGGGAAATCAAAAATTTCACAACAATGTGCCTTGTTTTGGTGAATATTAAATTAATTAAGCTAGTTTATAACATAAGTCTATATAAGTGAGACATTTGGTCAACAAATACTTAATTACCCTCATTAATAAAAGGGGGCCGATTTCTTAGGAGGTGAGTCACCACCTTCATGAGTCATTAAGTAAATAAGAAAGCAAATGAGAGTTATAAAGTAAAATCACTATTCACCTTTTACATAAATATCACACTTTGTTAGTTCTCTCTCCTCACTTCTTCATTCTTCTTGTTTCACACGGTTTCTTCAAGCTCTCTCCCTTCTCCATTAACGTGAAGAACAACTCCATGCTAGCTCCATCTAGCTTTGCCCACATCTTGCTCATTTTAGCTCTAAATCCAAAACAAAATATATATTCTTCCTAGTTAGCTCAAGCTCCTTCTTCCTATCTTTTCAAAACTTCAAGAGCTTCATTTTGGTGCCAAGTCAAACCACCATTAGAGGAGGAAATTCAAGTTTGGAGACTCCATTGGCATCTCCATTCTCTTAAGGTAAAGAAAGTGTAAGAAAATCTAGGTTTCCACCATTTTCTTCACATGTCCGAAAATATATACTCATGGAACTCCATGTTTATGCCTTGTTCTAGCTTGTTTCTACTCTTCAAAGGAGAGAGGAGGTCCTTCTTGCTTCATATCCAAGTTGTCTTGAGAAACCAAGGTAAAACAATCACATTAATACCTTAAAGCATATTTTAACCTAGGGTTTGTTCCTTAGGGTTAATGTGTTATCTAGTGCTCATTGGAGTTATTGGACATTGGTTAGAACATTGGCAAGGAGATACACATTGGTGACCGAGATTGAACAAAGAAAAACCTAAGGAAGAAAGCTTTTTAAGCTTGTAAAAGGACAAGGTAAATTGCTTACCTTAAGATGTCTTGTTGTTTAAGGGAATGGGATTTAGGTATATGATGAGTTTAGTGTAGAGTCTATATTGGGAAGGTGTTATAAAACCTAGGAGAAACAATGACTATACTTGTGAACTTGTGACTAAAGAGCAAATGAGAAGAAGAGATAGTTAAAACAATGTGGAGATGAACTACAAGAAGCATTTTATTTCAATGGGAGCCTTGTTGAGTGTATTCGCAGGTTGAAGGCAAATATATGTGGAAATTCTGTGGTTAAGATTATTGTCATTTAAGGGCCTAAGTGCCAAGCATTTGAGTTTAAGCAATATATGATGATGTGGTGAAGTTTAGTGTAAATTGTGTGTTAAGGTGTTGTGATGAGAATTTGTGTGGTGTTGGTTGTTTGATGGAGAAAAACCCATGTATAGGTGGTATTATATACTAGAGAACTATGGCAAAATTTAAAGAGAGCTTAGCTTAAGTTTTTTTAGACATATCTAAGGGACTCTTGTTCTCGTTCTTTAATTAATGTCTAAAGGATTGTACTAGGAGGTTCTACAGATTGTCTTGGTGAAAAAGGGTGAGAATAAGGTGTTCTAAGGACTTATAATGACTTAGGCATTACTATGAAGGATTTAGAAATCAAGAGAATGTATTTGAGTATTTAGGACTTAGGCAAATGTTGTTGCACAACTAGGAAGGGAATAATGTGTTGATGATGGAAGTTTAAGCTTGGGAAGGAACTTTAAGTAAATGCATAAAAGAGTTTTAGAAGGTGAAAGATGCTGGGGAGATGATGTTATAGTGGTGAGGAAGACATTTGGCATAGTGGTTACATTAGGTATGAACCACCACCTAGAAACCTAGAGGAAAACGTTACAAGTGTTAGCATTATTACAAGGAAAATGCATAATGACTAAGGTGAATCTTGATGAATGATTTAATGTGTTTTGAGGAGGGCTTAAGGTGTATTTGAGGTGCCCCAATGAGGTTATAACATATTAGGATATATGAGGAGAAGTTTGGAGTTGAATGGGAATTGGGAAACAAAGTTCTGGAGCCGACCGACCTTAGGGACGGACTTGCAAGGTCGGTCGGGCTCAGTTTACACTACCGGAAAATGTTTCTGGAATCGACCGAACTTGGGGACCGGACTTACAAGTTCGGTCGGACCTGTATTTTGTGAAGGAATTAAGTCTCTGGAATCGACCGAACATAGGACCGGACTTGTAAGTTCGGTCGAGCTCAAATTTCCCTCGGGGAAACTCTCGGGAATGGACCGACCTTGGGGACCGGACTTGCAAGGTCGGTCGGGGTAGAATTTTCAAACGGTGAAGTGTTCTGGAATGGACCGACCTTAGGTAAGGTCGGTCGGAAGTTCGGTCGGACCCAAAAAAAAAAGAAATTTCAAATTCTAAGAATGGTAATGGGTAATGAGGTATACCCTTGGTAGGGTGGTAATGATTAGGACCCTAAGAACTTAAGGAATTAAGTTAAGATTAAGTATAAGTTTTAATGTTTAAAAATTAAGTGGTAAGCTAAGTGGCAAAGACTTGAGAAGTTATTGAATGGAAATCCCTAGGGACTAAGTGAGTTAAGTAAGGTGCAAATAACTAATGACCTAAAAATGAATGAATGTTTTAGGTTTGTGAATTGGGACCCCGAAGAAGATTAATCAAACAACGATCGACGGTGAACGGTACAATCCTTCTTGTGACCTGCTTGCTAACGAGGTGTCCCTCGGCTTGTGTGCTATCTGTTTAATTGCTATGACTAAAACAAGATAAAGCATGCAACCGGATTATATTTATTCTTGTTGCATTTGTGTTAGCTTTACACTAACCCACGAGACTTGAGATTGTTACTAACCAAGTTTAGTACTTACTGAGTTAAGAAAGAGTTAAGTTTGATGGTTGTTGGTTAATGCCCGTTAAGGCTTAGCTAGCACATGGTGTTTAAGATGTCTACTAACTGGAACTTGAGTGAGGAAACCCGGGACCGATCTCCGGTCATGCATGCTAAGGAAAAAGAGGGACGGTATCTGAATCAGATCCGCCCTCCGCTTAAGGACTTGTCTTCGGACTTGTAGCCTAGGGCCGGTTGCCGGCTCAGCTACGCTGGACTCCCGTCCAGAGTAGGTGGCATTAAGATGGTGCGGTGGGATCACCTAAATCCCAGGTTCGAATTAAGCTACAACCAATCCCTTCCAGGAAAGGTTTGTATACTGAGGTTAAGATTAATATTGAGATTAAGATTAAGGTAAGGTAAGGAACTGAGATTAAGGAAATGAGGACTAAGGAGGGGGTTACTAACCCACTTGTTAAGGGAACGCTTGAGTCGTTCATTGGTTGTGAACTATATATGTTCATCTGTGGTTATTGTTATTGCACTTCATATTATGCTTGTGTATGTAATCAATTTCCATGCTATCGACAATTAGTCGTCGTAGCCCCGTTAGCTTGGGGGCCATGAGAGGGTGTACCAGCATTCGTGCTGACCCCCTCGGGGGCTATTTTTACACTTGCAGGTAAGAGACCCATGAGGACGCACTACGAGAGTAGGAGCGGTTAGACTTAGGGTGGGTTGTTTATTTTGAGTTCGGGTTGCGCCTGTGCACCCGACTGTTTAGATTGAACTGATGTAAGTTTGAGATTATGTTTAAGATATTAGTACTCGGTTGGTTGTGGTATTGTGAATGTTGATGTTTTTGAGTTGGATAAGTATTTTGGATAAACATTGTAAACGTTAAGGCCGGTATATTCTAATGATCAGACCGTGGCAAGGTCCAGGTGTTATTTATTTCCGCTGCGACGTATTCGATTAAGTGTTCAGTTTGCGATAACCACGATAGGCTTTGGATGGGGTGTTACACTCCATCTTTGACCTCTTGTATCTCCTAGCTCACTTTGCCAAATCAAATTCTAAGACCACCATTCTCTTCCTCTCATCAAGCTCTTCAATTCTATCCTTTCAAAATCTCAAGAGCTCCATTTTGGTGCCAAGAAGAATCTCCATGGGAGGAGCTTGAGCTCATCTTTTCACATATTATTGTTCTCCTTTGCTTCAAGGTAAGGAAACTCAAAGAAAAATGATGTTTCCCTCATGTTTTTGTGTTGTCCGAAAATCACCCTTAATGGTGTCCTTATGTTGCTTTGTTCTAGCTTCATTTCAACCTTTCATGGACTAGGTGGAGTCCTCTCTTGATATATATTCAAACTCTCTTCAAGTTCTAAGGAAAACAACTATCTTAATGTTTTTAAAACAATGTATAATCTAGGGTTTACAATGAGATGAAGCATAAAGCTTGTATACTCATTTAATCATTTGTATAATGTTTAGAAGTTGACTAGCAACTAAAAGCCTTGCCGATTTAGTCAAGGAAACAAGAAAGAAGTTGTGAGGAAAAGAGGTAAATGTGCTAACCTAATGTGGTTTAAAGTCTTAGGAGAAATGAGCTTATATTGCTTATTAAAATGATCTAAGGAGCCAATGGTGAATGACTTAGTAAAATGTTCTCAAAGGCTTAGTAAAAGGCATATGTATTGTTGAGTGTATTTGCAGGTCAAAGGCAAATATATTGTGGAAATTCAGTGTTTATGATTTACGCATCTTAAGGGCCTAAGAGCCATGTTATTTAAGGGCCTAAGTGCCAAGCAATTTAAATTATGCACTATATTGTGATGTAGTGCTAAATGAGTGAAGTTTGTGTATAAGAATGTGCTTGATGGATCTTAGTGTTCTTGATTGTTTAATGGTGAAAACAATGTCTTTTGGTTTAGTAATGTCCTAGGAGAATTCATGTCAAAATCTAGGTAATAAACAAGAAGTTCTAAGGGTTTAAAATGAGTTTGGTAAGTTAGGAAATGTTTAGGATGGATAAGTGTTCAACTAGTGAAAGGAACATGCATTATGGTGTTTTAAGGTGTAAAAGGGACTTAAGCATTATTCTAGAGGATTTAGAATGCAAAAGAATGTTTTGGGACACTTCAAGATCATGGTGAGATTGTGTTTAGGACTTGTGCAATGTTGGTGAATAAGGATGAAGTGATTTGTTGCATGGGAAGATGATGTTGTAGTGGTGAGAAAACATTTTAGGAGTTGTGTTGAGGCTTATGCAAACTTTGGTAAAACATGGAGAAGGTGTAAACTTGTAAAAGGGATTTAAAGAATGACATAAGGAATTGTTTTGTAAGAAAAGATGCTTGGGAGATGGTGTTAAAAGAAGTGAGGAAATATCTTGGTATAATGGTTACAATGGGCATGAAACACCACTTGGGGACCAAAGGATAAAACATGATAGGTGTTAGGGATTTTGGTAAGAATTGAGTAAGTGATTGAAGCTATGAAAATGAGTGTTTTGGCACGTCCGAACTTCCGTCCGGTCATAGACGTTCGGACATGCCCTATTGTGTCTGAATTTTCTGAGTCTCGGCCGGTGTCCGGACTTCTGTCCGACCATGGATGTTCGGACACACCCGTCTCTTTTCTCAGGTTTATCCTCGACTTGCGTCCGAATTTCGGGAAACTCGGACACAAGTTCGGACGCTTGAAATTTTCTTCTGATTTTCTCTCGACCAATGTCCGAACTTTGGAAACTCGGACACAAGATCGGACATGCGTCTGGCTTCACCCTTTGAGCCTCGACTTGTGTCCGAACTTCGGAAACTCGGACACAAGTTCGGACATGCCACTGTTTTGGCCAAAAATCTTGTTTAAGGTTAGGAAAGGTTGTCTAAAAATGGGGATAGTTAGTAATGATGATATGAGGTTATTTAAGATATGTTAGGTGAGTTATAATGGCAATTAAAAGGGTGAAAAGTTATAACAAAGTGTGAACACAAGATAACTAGTTAAGTGAAGTAAAAGTTAACAATGAGTTAGTACATTAATTAACCGACGTTACTAAATGTGTATAGGATTCTTCAAAGGTGGAAACAGTCGAAGCAAGGACTAAGGTATGGTTTTCTTGCAGTCTGTTGCCTACCGGTTTACACCGGCTTGTGTGTTGTATGTTTTTCTGTGTGTTTATGACGTTATAAGACTTAATCATGAAATGAGTTTACAGTTGTTCATATTATTGGGATGTTATGATGTGACTCATTTCCCTTGTGTGTGTCTAACATGACTTACCACTTGTTGTGAATTGTTTATAAAGTTCCACCGTTGAACTTCTAACAAGTACTAACTGGGAAGTGAGGAATCCGGTTGTCCGGTCATGCATGTAAGTTTAAGAGTAGATATCTGAATCAGATTCGACTCTTATGTTGTTAAGATTGTTCTCCTTCATTTGGCGTTTGATCTCCCGCTAGCTTCCTCCAAAGCTTGCCTATTCTGACTTATGATCGGTTTAGTGGGAACATGTGTTTGTGTGGTGTGTTCGGGTCACAATATCCAAACCATCTGTGACTTAAGTTACTCGTTCGAATAACAGAACGGTAATGAGTGTGTGTAACAAGCTTAACATGAGAGTGAACCATTCTCTAGGCTTCTTATGTTGTTTAACCTTCTTGGTTTGTTATTGTGGAAAGAGTATCCACTATGTATGTGATGTTGTGCTATGCAATAATGTTGCTATGCCATATGTTATGTTATGTTCAAAATGAATGTCATGTCATCATGACAATTAGTTACGCGTATCCCGGTAGTCGATGAGCTGCGCGTTAACCATACCAGCCAAGGGTTGCTGACCCCCTCGGGGGCTCCATATTTTTACTGCAGGATGAGGATCGAGGAAGCAGAGTGGCTGTAGATTCTAGGCTGCAGATGTACTTTTGGTTATTTTGGATGTTGAGCCCGGGATGGGGCCTGTGCTCCGTGGCATTATGTTTTGGTACTGTTCATGTTACAGATGACAGTGGAGTGATATATACAGTATACAGTGACAGTTTGTATTAAATACTCGGTATGTTGGTTATGTACATATGGTTGATGTAAGTACCTAATGCTCGGGAGTCTGATCATCAGACCGGTACACTTGTATTTATTCTGCCTTGTTAACCACGTGGGTGGTTGACGGCGTTGTAGCACTGAATCGTTTTGTTATTGTTTAGTTATTTTTCCGCCGCGATTTCATTTAATGTTAAGTGCGTAGTAGGGGTGTTACATGGCCAATTTAAAATCAAGAAACAAGAAAAACAAGAACATAAAGAGAAGGAAGAACAAGAAGGGAAGAAGGAGAGAAAAGAAGTGAAACCAAGAAACTTCAGGGTAATGAAATTACCCTTGAACAGAATTTTAATGTTTTGTGTATGAATAAGTACATTGCTTTAGCAATGGTTAGACTATTGTGATGGTGAGTAAGGATTTGAGTACTTTAGTGTTATTTGAGTAATGATCAAAGGCCTTGAGGCCTAGCTAGTTAAATTGTTAATGTGCTGGAAAATAGTGCTGTTTATTGTCTTCAATAAACAGGGATGTAAAAATGAGCTGAATGAGCAAAATAATGTGGTGAGAATTCTTAGAAATGTAGGGAAACTCAGTCAAAATTTGGGTAGAAACTAGAGGACTTGATAGTGTAATTGTTAGGAAAGAACCTAGGTTGATCTCGGTGTGTTTAAGGATTGAATTGGAGTAGTTATCACATAGGTTTGTATTAGGAGGAAGTTGTGTAGTTGAGTAGAACTAGAAATGGAGTAATGTAAGTTGCTTAACTAGGTAGTGCTAGATAAAGAACCATTGAGTTAGAGAAAGGAAGAAAACAAAAATCTGTAGCAGCAACTTAAGGAAGAAAACTAAGAGTGAAAAGTGTGTAAAATTATCTGAGGTTGAGTGATGAGTTTGATGGTTGAATTAGGGTAGTTTAGAGTGTCTAATTAGTGTTGAAATATGCTAGATTATATGTAGGAAGATTAGGGAAGAAGTTGGTAAAAGATTGAAGTTGAAATATAGTCAAAACTGTCAAAATTGAATATTACTACACTTGGTTCGGGTTTACAATCTTGTATAGAGACCCGGACCAAGCATAAAACACGGCAGAATGTATACGAGAAGGAGTGGTCCGGGTTTACAATCCGGTACACTAACCCAAACCACCCCAAAATGAAGGCAGTGAGTCATCCCGTGCATTAGTCCGGGTTTGTTTATCTTTACACAAACCCGGACCACTCTAAAATTACAAGAGTTTTCCAAAGGCTTGGTCCGGGTTTCTAACCCCGGACACAAACCCAGACCACTCTAAAATCTTCACAAAAATTGTTTTAAAGCCATTTTAAGGTTGGGACTTGGTTGGTAATGATATTATAAGGTAATTAAGACTTGATTAATGATGTTTAATGGTCATTAAGGGCATAAACAAGCTTAGGAAGTAATTTTAAGTAAGTGACTTAAGTAAATGAGTTTGAATTGCAAGAGTTAGTAACTGTAGTCGGGGAAACTTAAAGATAAGATGAGTTAGTGATAAGCCGCAGACTTATCATATTTTTATGTGCTAGATTTAGGATTATATTTGTGTAAATAAGGTTATATATATGTTATTTATGTTATATTATGTATAAAGTCCATTATTTGTTCCGATTTATGTTTTTACATGTTTTTCATACAAGGAAATGAATTCTGACCAAGATGCCGGACATAAGGCCTGATGTCCTCTGCACGGCACAAGTACGGAGCAGAAACATGTTATTGCCGGATCTGATGCCGGGTGGGAACTACCCGGCATAAGGAAAAGTTATCACGGTTGACCAAACGACAGCAGTTATGACCGTTACCACTCCAGCCCCTGCCGGGTATGGTGTCGGACATCCTGTCCGGCACAGGCGTCGGTTCACATAGGTTTGACGGTTTCGGCCGTTAACGGTTGGCACGTGTTTTATTAGGTGCCGGATGACTTCTACCCGGCACGCCACCCGGCATACATGGATTTTGTTGCCTATAAATAGGACGAGAAGGGCTACACTTTCGGGGACTTCAACACCATAATATACTTCATTCATACTCACTCCGCCCACATTCCAAGTGTTGGTGTCCAAGGCATTTCTACGGATCCATCCACGAAGAGAAGAAGAGAAGATCTTGTCAGGGTTGAGGCTATAACCAATTCCTTCTCCCTTATGTATTTCTTCTTATTTGAGTGGATGGTGAAGTAGAGATCCTTGTTAGTTCTGGTTAGGGATGAATTCCTTCTTGTAAAACTATGATTATCTCATATAATTTCAAGCGTTCATTAAGATATTGGTTCTATTGCAAGGGAATTAGTTGATCCCTCATTCCCTTTGTGCAAATCCTACTTGAGGAAGAAAAGCCCAAGAGTAGGATAGGTTAGACTAACCTAGTGGTCTTTGATGTTTTCATCTATGATTTAGGGTTAGCATAAGAGATTTCGAATTAACCCATCTTCCCCCATTTCCTTGTTCATTTCGTGGCATGATATATGCTCGATTTGTTAATAGGGATGAGTTTCTTGTTGTTAGACCCGAAGCAAGAGAGTGGCATTTACACTTTGAACGTGCCGGGTGTAATGCCGGTCTCCTATGTCCGGCACATTCAACGTCTTTGAATGTGCCGTGCATCTGGTGTCCGACAGGATGTCCGGCACCTTCAAATTGTTTGGTTAAGTTCGAGTTTTGAAGTTCATTGCGTGATCATACTGTTACTTGGTGATTTAATCCCGAATCTAGGACAAATTATTAGTAAGTTAGTTTATTTTCTTAGTTTAGAATCAACCTTTACTTTTCCCCCCTTGTCTTAGAATAGGTATTACCGGATTAGGACTAATTTTCTATAATTCCCTTGGGTACGATACTCTCGGTCGTAATATATTTACACTATACTCCGACCGGGTTTTATTTGCTACCCGTAGTAGAGTTGTAGGATTAGTTTATTATTTTATTCTTTTTTATATAGTTTTCTCTACAATTTTCTGTTTAGCAAATTGGCGCCGTTGCCGGGGACTTGGAATTAGTCCAAGTCCTAAATTCGGTAAAACGCCTTATTCTTTATTCTTTGATTTATTGATTTAAAATTGTACATATTTTTTGCTCGGTTGAATATGCCGGGTTCCAGGCCGGATATCTAGTGCCCGACACATTCAACATTTTTATTCTTTAATTCTTTTATTGTTTTTTTTGTTGTTAACTAGGTTGAGTATGCCGTGCACGATGCCGGGTAGAACACGTCCGGCATCATGGAGGAAGTCCTAAGCCGGACCGGATTCACCCGGCTTACAATCCGGCATATTCAATCTCAACTTTTTATTTTACATTTTCTCTTCAATTTTAGAGTTGTTGGTAAATATTCCTTCCTATTGCACTATTATTTTATCTTTACCTTCCCTTTTCCGTTTTATTTATTTCTCTTTTTTTTCAAGTTTGAACACGCCGGGTAAAATCAACCCGGCAATCTTGGAGGAAGTCCAATGTCGGGCGCCGCACACCCGACACCACGTCCGACATGCCCAATTTTGTTATTTCTTTCCATTTTTGCAAATTTAATTATGTAAATATCTTTTTATTTATTATTACAAGTATCTCGTTTTATCCATCCCTTCTCTCATTTTGATTTTTTTTTTGTTATTTTCTTTTCGAGTTGAACAAACCGAGCAGGATGCCGGGTAAAACCAATCCGGCATTAATGGAAGAAGTCCATTGCCGGATATGCCACGCCCGACACTCTGTCCGGCATGTTCAATATGATTTATTTTTCTTTTCTTTTAGTTTTGTAACACTTCTATTTTATTTTTCTTTATACTATTCTTCGTTCAATTAATATTTTGTGTGCTACTCCTCCAAAGTAAATTAGGTGAATGCACTTCAAGCACACTCCCTACACAAATAATCAAATACCGCAGGCGAATGGCAATAAACTCTCTTCCTCGGTAGGCGAATGTGGAAAATTGCACGAACACACGCCCAATGCTCCGAATTGCCAGATTTTATACCACCTGAGGAAGTGGAACTTGCAGAGACATCGACCCTTCGCATGGAGCATAAGTCGATGCAGTTGCAAATGCAGCAACTTTTTGCTCAACTATGACCACTTGGTCAACTCCCGTCTCCAACACTAAATTGATCAACGGGAGTATGCGAGATCGATCTTCGTTTCTATCGAGATCTCTGATCACTCGGCCAAGTAGCCGAAGGCTAAGTGTAGGGCAGCCCCACGCATCTGGTCTTCTTTCACCGCAGGGGAGTCACTTCCTTTTCCTTCTTTCTTTCTTTTTCTTTTGAACACTGGGGACAGTGTTCTTACCAAGTGTAGGGCAGGGTCCCCCCTTAAAAAAATATATTTTATTTTAAATATATATATATTTTATATAGAAAATAAATCACTAGTATATTTGATATAATAAGTTTAAAGTTTATCAATGTTTTACTAAACTTTTTGCATGTTTTTGATTGAGATGAGATTAGGAATGAATAAATGCTTGTTCTCTCAAGAGGTAAGCTTTCTAATGACTTGTAGATTCCTATTTTTAACTTTTTGATTCTCTTTATTAACATGAGTATATGATCTTTCTCCTAATTCTTTCCTTTATGTACGTCTGGGTATTATTTTCTTTTCTTTTTCAAACTGTGAAAAATCTTTTGGGTAAAAATCTTAAAAAGGGTTTTTGTGAAAAAAGAAAGAAAAAGAAAAAAACAGAAAATCTTCTTCCAAAGGAAAAGCATTATATTCTGTGAGGTTGCAATGAACCGCCTCAGAATAAAAGCAAGAAACGAGAGTTTTTCCTTTTATTTTTCTCCTAAATTCCCCGTTCTTCAATGTAGAAAAAATCACGGTTGATTCAGAAACCCTTGCAAAATAGGGCTGAATAATAAAAACCAATGATGAGAGTCTTGGCCACATTCAGAAACTCTTGAAAAATAGAGCTGAATGATGGAAACCGGAAAAAGGAGAGTTTACAAAAATCCCTAACGCAAAATAGCCCAAAGGTTTTTGATCGGTTTTTGAAAATTCCTTATACCCATTAGTATGTTTTGATGGATAAGGTAGATTAAGTGATACTTGTGAAATAGAGTCAGAGAGTTGAGAATATTTATCTTATTGTCATTCTAGAGTTTATCTGTTTTGTGCATAAGTAATTACTCCTTTCTAATCTTGTTTTGCTCGAGGACTAGCAAAAGGTAAGTGTAGGGCCTTGATAAGCCGCAGACTTATCATATTTTTATGTGCTAGATTTAGGATTATATTTGTGTAAATAAGGTTATATATATGTTATTTATGTTATATTATGTATAAAGTCCATTATTTGTTCCGATTTATGTTTTTACATGTTTTTCATACAAGGAAATGAATTCTGACCAAGATGCCGGACATAAGGCCGGATGTCCTCTGCACGGCACAAGTACGGAGCAGAAACATGTTATTGCCGGATCCGATGCCGGGTGGGAACTACCCGGCATAAGGAAAAGTTATCACGGTTGACCAAACGACAGCAGTTATGACCGTTACCACTCCAGCCCCTGCCGGGTATGGTGCCGGACATCTCCTGTCCGGCACAGGCGTCGGTTCGCATAGGTTTGACGGTTTCGGCCGTTAACGGTTGGCACGTGTTTTATTAGGTGCCGGATGACTTCTACCCGGCACGCCACCCGGCATACATGGATTTTGTTGCCTATAAATAGGACGAGAAGGGCTACACTTTCGGGGACTTCAACACCATAATATACTTCATTCATTACTCCATTTCCGCCCACATTCCAAGTGTTGGTGTCCAAGGCATTTCTACGGATCCATCCACGAGAAGAAGAGAAGATCTTGTCAAGGTTGAGGCTATAACCAATCTCCTTCTCCCTTATGTATTTCTTCTTTATTTGAGTGGATGGTGAAGTAGAGATCCTTGTTAGTTCTTGGTTAGGGATGAATTCCTTCTTGTAAACACTATGATTATCTCAATATAATTTCAAGCGTTCATTAAGATATTGGTTCTTATTGCAAGGGAATTAGTTGATCCTTCATTCCCTTTGTGCAAATCCTACTTAAGGAAGAAAAGCCCAAGAGTAGGATAGGTTAGACTAATCTTAGTGGTCTTTGATGTTTTCATCTATGATTTAGGGTTAGCATAAGAGATTTCGAATTAACCCATCTTCCCCCATTTCTTTGTTCATTTCGTGGCATGATATATGCTCGATTTGTTAATAGGGATGAGTTTCTTGTTGTCAGACCCGAAGCAAGAGAGTGGCATTTACACTTTGAATGTGCCGGGTGTAATGCCGGTCTCCTATGTCCGGCACATTCAACGTCTTTGAATGTTCCGTGCATCTGGTGTCCGGCACCTTCAAGTTGTTTGTTTAATTTCGAGTTTTGAAGTTCATTGCGTGATCATACTGTTACTTGGTGATTTAATCCCGAATCTAGGACAAATTATTATTAAGTTAGTTTATTTTCTTAGTTTAGAATCAACCTTTACTTTTCCCCCCTTGTCTTAGAATAGGTATTACCGGATTAGGACTAATTTTCTATAAGTCCCTTGGGTACGATACTCTCGGTCGTAATATATTTACACTATACTCCGACCGGGTTTTATTTGCTACCCGTAGTAGAGTTGTAGGATTTGTTTATTATTTTATTCTTTTTTATATAGTTTTCCCTACAATTTTTCAGTTAGCAGTTAGGTTAATTGTAGATAATTGACCGCCCGATCCAGTGTATGTTATAGGACCCAAATAGTCAAACTCCAAAGAAAAGTTGGAAGTCTGAGAATGACATTGAACGGTATGATTTTCTCATGCCCTGTATGCTACCGTGGTTACCCTGATTTGTGTGTTTATGTGTTATGTGTGATCACCTAAATAAGATAAAATGCACGAATTGAGTTTATTGCACTTTCTTGTGCTTGCAATGTATTGTTCCTTGCTGGATTATATTTGAACTTGTTGTTTGTATAATTCATGAAATGTATGGTTGTGGATGAAGTGTTGTTTGCCTTGGTGTGAAATGTACTAACCGAGTAGTATGGAAAGAATGATTTCCCACTAACTCTTAACTAAGTATCATTTCTAACCTTGAGTAAATTGGTATATTGGAGTAATGTGAGAAGTCCGATATAGCTTCGGCCACGTGTGAGAATGAGGAAATATGAGAGGTTGTTTCCGAGTTCTAGCCTATTCTTCCTTGCGGTCCAAACCCCTTAAATGGGTAGCAACCCTAGGAAGTAAGCCACCCTAAAGCCCGATGGTGGGATATCGTAGTCCCTGCCCGGAGGTCATACCGACTTGACTTGAGTATTAAAGTAAGAAAAGTAATTGACCAAGTAAGATCCTGACTGGTGTAAGTCAAACGATCATGAGTAAAAGAGTAAAGTACATCCGATTAACCCGGATGAGTAAGTAACAAACAAAGTATTGTGGATGAATTTGAGAAGTGTATCTCAGTGCCTTGGTAAGTATTAATGGTTGATTTGTGATTGTCTTCCATCGTATGTATCGTATTGTATGTATGTATGCACTATGATGTGAATGTATTATTGTTCATTATAGCATGTATGCATGTATAGAATAAATGAACTCCATGTATGCGACCAAGTAGTCGGCGTACCCCCGTTAGCACGTGGGGTATGTGAATTTCATACCAGCTTTTGCTGAGCCCCTTGGGGCACTGTTTTTATATCTTCCAGGTACTCGTGAAGAATGATGGTCGTGTTAAGACTGAGATGGACACTTTTTGTGTAGTTAGTAGGATGAGAATAGTGTACCGAGTTGTACGTGGCTTATAGCCTTTTTGAGTAGCCGGTGTATCATGTGGTACACCCTTTTGGATATTTTGGAATTGTGAACTTGGTAGGAATGAGTAGATGTATAAACTCATAGCTTTTGATTAGACTTGTAAGAATGGGATGTATTTGACATGGATTTGTATACTCGGTAATCTAAGGATGTAAGTAAATGTTGGGAATGTAATGGAAGTATTTGTTATTGTTCGGTATATTCTATTCATCAGACCATGACAATAAGTAGCATAAGCCTTGTTAGTGATTGGGTGGCTAACGGTGTTGTATCACCCGCCGTGAGTATGGAGGATTTCCGCTACGAGTAGAGTAGTAATGGAGACTATTATAGGATAATGATAGGATTAGCGGCGGGGGTGTTACTGGTGTCTTATAATGTTGTGAACTTATATCTTGTACTAGTTTCATGTGTTAGTTTGTGACCAACGATTACTATAACACCCCTACTCTTAATCTCATAATAATTTGAAGCTCGTAACTAAATTAAAGACGGCTCGCAGCGGAAAACAAATCTAACCCTTTAGGTCACTTAAGTCAATTAGTTATCTTGACATGAGATTAATTTTATGGTGTTCCGGTTTATAGTTTATATTCAAAGTTGTAAATAACATAAGCAAGCACCAAATTATTCAATCAACACAATAACTACATTTCACAAGCAATCATTTGCATAAACGAAGGATATCAAATAAGTGCGATAAAATGCACAGTTGCCTATAGCAAACAGTATTCGTATTCCACCTTTAAGGCCCCATCATTCATCATCGTGTTTACTCTCATCATCTGTTGGGTGTCTTGTTAGGGCAACCCGAAATTAAATTTCAATGGATAATCGTCCCATGTACACACAAAGGGGCTCATTTTCCAAGGATCCGAAGATCCAGGGACTTCCACTTGTTATATCCAAAATTTTAACCCCCCGGTATAGCGTTTGTAAGACTTTAGTGTTGCGAAAGACACTTTGATCGAGTAATGAGGAATCCCAGTTCGATCGGTGCATTCTGAGGCATCAAGGACAACATAGTCATCGTCAGAGGTATTCTCATAATTTTTGAGGCTCCTAAGACCTCCTATAGGCTTTCTCTCTCCTCTAAAAGTGGCTCAAATCAACTTGGAACACTTTGGAATTTACACCCATGATAGTGGATGACATTCTGAGAATAATGGCTTTAGAATTTTGATATTTCAAATTTCCAGTAATTTTCTTGTAATTTCTGATTGAATCTGATGAGAAATTGAATTTAAAAATATTCTAATATCCAAAAAATTCTCTCCACCTTGGAAAAATCAGAAATGGCTAAAATTTCATAGTCAAATTCTCTTTGGAGGCCCTTGAGCTAAAACGTCGTAAATCTCAGTTTTTACCGGATTTTTTTATCTTTAAGGAAGTCTATATAAGGAACCTTATCCCTTGAGAATCTCACAAGCTCTAGAACCCTAACAAGTCAGAAAGCATAGCCTCCCTTCATCCTCTCACGGTTTTACACTCCCGAGCCCCGAAATCACACAAAAATCCTTCTGAAATCACCACTTAAACTCATTTTCCAACTTCCAAAGCATCAACCATCATCAAAATCCCACCAAAACACTATCAAAACGTGAAGAACATCAAGAACAACCAGAGGTCAGAAGACTGGTTCGAAGTGCTTTTGAGCCTGCCATCAACGAGACTCCCGACGAATCCCGACATGAAGAATCATCATAATCCGGAAGGTAAAAAAGGTTTGTAAGTGGATATTTCAATTCTGCATGATTTGATCAACCTTCTGTCAAATTTTAATGGAAAACTAACCTTTTACAGTCTCTGAAGTGACATTTGTTTTAGTTTCTTCCTTTTAACTTGTTTGCTAAGTTTCTTGTTTAATTCAACTTCAAACTTCAAACTTTTGATTACTAACATCTTGTACATCTTTCAGGCTACACTTCCCTAAATTTTGACCTGAAAACACTGTCGGGAACTACCAAAAACCCACTGTCCGTGGGTTGTCCGTGACCTCGGACCCATGGTATGTGGCCCCTTAAACGGGTCCCAGGGTGAAATCAGTTTGTGTGGTCCCTTGCTTTTTGAATGATTCAAACGCTCATTGTTGGTTGACACCACGAAAGCATGTAAGCACGGATGCCGAGTTAGCTGTCACGCAGCAAAGGTGCAAGGTCTTGGAGTCCATTATCGAGGAATTGAGAAGTAAGGCTAATCTCTAGGAGACAAATCAGCAAACTCCAGAAAAGCTTGTGGATGAAAATGTTAACCACAGTTACATGAAAATTGACTTCGTTAGGGCCCATAATTCTCAAACACACGTGGGGGAAAGATATTTTGGATAACCAACTAGCTGTAGAGGTTAAAAGGGTTTTTAAAAGGATCGAGCACATAGAGAAAACAAACAAACTAGCTGGGTTTGATTACTTTTCCATGGCGTCATATCCCGAAGTTAACCTCCCCCCCAAGCTGAAGCTGCCCACACTTGCCTTGTACAAAGGTTCCTCGGATCCACAAATTCATTTGGCTATGTTCGACCAGGAAATGTCCATCATCGGGCTCAACGACATACAGAAAGCCAAATTTTTTGCTCCCTATCTAGATGAAATTCTTCAAAGTTGGTATCTCAATCAAAAAATGAATGCTAAGACCTACGAGGAGGTTTGTGAAGCCTTTCTGCATAAATTTGAGTATGCTAGGAATCTTAAAGTCACCAGATCAGATCTAGCAGGCACTCGACAGAAAGATAGTGAGTCCATGTCCTACTTTATCAAGTGTTGGAGGAGGAAGGCTGCTGCCATGCCTACCAAAATGGACGAGGAAGAGCAAATCCACATGGTAATTGAGAACATGCGAAAGCAACACAACAATGAGCTAAAGTATATGTACTTTCCAAGTTTCGACATGTTGATGGGATAAGTTAGCATTCTAGAGGAAAAAATTCATAAGGAAGGGTTAGAGCTCGAGTGCTCAAGTAACTCCGGCGGTGGTTCCAAATTCTCTAAGCCAGGACCAGAAAAGACCTATCTTCAGATAGTAGCTTGCGCTTGAAGTAGTGTCCCATAAATGAATGCGGTTCAACAACCTAGAGCTCTGCATCAAAACTTCAAGACGGTACCTTTACCACGCCGAGGCTCATCGCAAAGGGAATTCACCAACATTGGCTGAACACCAAGCTAGACATTTGAAGAGCTTCAGATGACAAACTTGCTACAGCCCTTGGCCCCTCGGCCAGGAACTACTCATTTGGGGAGACATCTCAATCAGTTCTACCACTACCATCAGTTGCGTGGCCATTGTGCCGATAATTTTCGAGCATTGAGGCACAAGATTCAGGACCTCCTCGATAAAGGATTCCAATTTTCTAAGTATGCGAATCATTTTATTTAAGTGATTCATCATGGAATGTATTTTCTCGCATTTTCAAATTTTCCTGTAGCTTATTTTCTTAGTTAGTTTTCAGTCTCCCTGGATTGAAATTTTCTATGTCTTCTTCCATATTCATGAATAAAAGCGCAGCTCTATTTTCTTTATTTTTGTGCATTCGTTCAAAAACAAAGACAAAAAAAATGACCATTCATGCTTTTTAAGAAAAAGGATCACACAATAATCATTTTCTGACAATAGAACAAAATGACTTATCTTTTGTTTCTAAAAGGGTGAACATGTCCGTCCCAACACCACAGTCTATCCCATAACATCCGAATAACATTCCAAAATCCACATCTGTTTAAGTGTTGTCATAAATCCCAGATAAATATTGGGGGAAATCCGAGCTCAGTATCGTCATCTTTAATCTTTTGTTTAAGCATGTGAACTAGTCTCTGAGTGAAATTGGTGAGAGTGTCTTGAGTGGGAAAACCATGAGTGAACGAGTGTGTCATTTTTACACGACTACGGTAAGACCACATTCAAAGGTAAGGTAAACGGCATAACTCTGACCGAAAGAGATAATTTGAAATTTTACTCTTAGACCTATGAAAGTAACAAAGAACGGATACCCAACTATCAGGAATGACGAAGCACCTAGGTACAACACCAGATAACCAAAAGCTTGTAAACCCTGTCATTAAACCCTAGGCACCCCCGTTGAGCCTTTCATGTATCCTTTTTCGATATTACGAAGCTCCAAAAACAAGCCAGCCTGTGATGAATAACTAACCCGGTGACCAAAGGAAGCAAGGAGCCCAACTCTCAGATAACGTTCTCATCAGTCCAGAGAAATAGTGTCGCTATCAGCATGATAAAGTGATCCGCAAATGGTCCCAGTGTGACACAGAATCCAAAGAGCTCACATCAAAACAACTCTCGAAACTCAAAAAACCGGGAGACAAGAACCCCGAAGGTGAAGTCAAGAAAGGATAAAACAAAAAGGCAAACCGAAAGTGCCTCGAAGAAATCAAAATGACAAAAAGAAAAGAAATGGTGTAAAGGACAACTTCAAAAGTCCAAGTCCAGAAGCTCGATGACAACATCAACACAAAGCAGCTAGACGACTTAAAGACAAGGAAGACGAATCCGAGAGAAGACGTAAGGTGCAGCTTTGGTCACCCCTCTTAGCTCCACATACCTCAAATATCTCTCCATGGTCCTGTGTCTTTCATCACACCCCATGGCCACGTTATAAGCTTCAAAGACTTCCGACTTGGTAGTTGTGTATCTAATCACGTGAAAGTAATAGATCAAATGCGTAAATCCTTCAATATCAAATTCAATGGTATAGAAGTTATGACCATAAGTGGAAAAGAGTGCAACACCAAACACATCCGTGTAGGTTAGGAATCACCACATCAAAACATAAGCCTTCGCCCTGAGAGGACGAGACTCAGACTCGCACGTTTAATCAAAGAACATACTAAGGCAACTCGACGTTCCGATCGATTACTATAACACCCCTACTCGTGTCTCATAATATACAAATGTAAGCTTAAAACTTTGAAGCTCGTACTAAATTAAAGACGGCTCGCAGAGGAAAACAAATCTAACCCTTTAGGTCACTTAAGTCATTAGTCATCTTGACATGAGATTAATTCATGGTGTTCCGGTTTATAGTTTTATATTCAAAGTTGTAAATAACATAAGCAAGCACCAAATTATTCAATCAACACATTAACTACATTTCACAAGCAATCATTTGCATAAACGAAGGATATCAAATAAGTGCGATAAAACGCACAGTCGCCTATAGCAAACGGTATTCGTATTCCACCTTTAAGGCCCCATCATTCATCATCGTGTTTACTCTCATCATCTGTTGGGTGTCTTGTTAGGGCAACCCGAAATTAATTTCAATGGACAATCGTCCCATGTACACACAAAGGGGCTCATTTTCCAAGGATCCGAAGATCCAGGGACTTCCACTTGTTATACCCAAAATTTTAACCCCCCGGTATAGCGTTTGTAAGACTTTAGTGTTGCGAGAGACACTTGATCGAGTAATGAGGAATCCTAGTTCGATCGGTGCATTCTGAGGCATCAAGGACAACATAGTCATCGTCAGAGGTATTTTCATAATTTTTGAGGCTCCTAAGACCTCCTATAGGCTTTCTCTCTCCTCTAAAAGTGGCTCAAATCAACTTGGAACACTTTGGAATTTACACCCATGCTAGTGGATGACATTCTGAGAATAATGGCTTTAGAATTTTGATATTTCAAATTTCTAGTAATTTTCTTGTAATTTCTGATTGAATCTGATGAGAAATTGAATTTAAAAATATCTAATATCCAAAAAACCTTCCACCCTTGGAAAAATCAGAAACATGGCTAAAATTCATAGTCAAATTCTCTTTGGAGGCCCTTGAGCTAAAACGTCAGTAAATCTCAGTTTTTACCGGATTTTTTTATCTTTAAGGAAGTCTATATAAGGAACCTTATCCCTTTAGAATCACACAAGCTCTAGAACCCTAACAAGTCAGAAAGCATAGCCTCCCTTCATCCTCTCACGGTTTTACACTCCCGAGCCCCGAAATCACACAAAAATCCTTCTGAAATCACCACTTAAACTCATTTTCCAACTTCCAAAGCATCAACCATCATCAAAATCCCACCAAAACACTATCAAAACGTGAAGAACATCAAGAACAACCAGAGGTCAGAAGACTGGTTCGAAGTGCTTTTGAACCTGCCATCAACGAGACTCCCGACGAATCCCGACATGAAGAATCATCATAATCCGAAAGGTAAAAAAGGTTTGTAAGTGGATATTTCAATTCTGCATGATTTGATCAACCTTCTGTCAAATTTTAATGGAAAACTAACCTTTTACAGTCTCTGAATTGACATTTGTTTTAGTTTCTTCCTTTTACTTGTTTGCTAAGTTTCGTGTTTAATTCAACTTCAAACTTCAAACTTTTGATTACTAACATCTTGTACATCTTTCAGGCTACACGTCCCTAAATTTTGACCTGAAAACACTGTCGGGAACTACCAAAAACCACTGTCCGTGGGTTGTCCGTGACCTCGGACCCATGGTCTGTGGCCCCTTAAACGGGTCCCAGGGTGAAATCAGTTTGTGTGGTCCCTTGCTTTTTGATGATTCAAACGCTCATTGTTGGTTGACACCACGAAAGCAGGTAAGCATGGATGCCGAGTTAGCTGTCACGCAGCAAAGGTGCAAGGTCTTGGAGTCCATTATCGAGGAATTGAGAAGTAAGGCTAATCTCTAGGAGACAAATCAGCAAACTCCAGAAAAGCTTGTGGATGAAAATGTTAACCACAGTTACATCAAAATTGACTTCGTTAGGGCCCATAATTCTCAAACACACGTGAGGGAAAGATGTTTTGGATAACCAACTTGCTGTAGAGGTTAAAAGGGTTTTGAAAAGGATCGAGCACATAGAAAAACAAACTAGCTGGGTTTGATTACTTTTCCATGGCGTCATATCCCGAAGTGAACCTCCCCCCCAAGCTGAAGCTGCCCACACTTGCCTTGTACAAGGTTCCTCAGATCTACAAATTCATTTGGCTATGTTCGACCAGGAAATGTCCATCATCGGCTCAACGACATACAGAAAGCCAAATTTTTTTGCTCCCTATCTAGATGAAATTCTTCAAAGTTGGTATCTCAATCAAAAAATGAATGCTAAGACCTACGAGGAGGTTGTGAAGCCTTTCTGCATAAATTTGAGTATGCTAGGAATCTTAAAGTCACCAGATCAGATCTAGCAGGCACTCGACAGAAAGATAGTGAGTCCATGTCCGACTTTATCAAGTGTTGGGAGGAGAAGGCTGCTGCCATGCCTACCAAAATGGACGAGCAAGAGCAAATCCACATGGTAATTGAGAACATGCGAAAGCAACACACACAATGAGCTAAAGTATATGTACTTTCCAAGTTTCGACATGTTGATGGGATAAGTTAGCATTCTAGAGGAAAAATTCATAAGGAAGGGTTAGAGCTCGAGTGCTCAAGTAACTCCGGTGGTGGTTCCAAATTCTCTAAGCCAGGACCAGAAAAGACCTATCTTCAGATAGTAGCTTGCGCTTGAAGTAGTTTCCCATAAATGAATGCGGTTCAAACAACCTAGAGCTCTGCATCAAAACTTCAAGACGGTACCTTTACCACGCCGAGGCTCATCGCAAAGGGAATTCACCAACATTGGCTGAACCCAACAAGCCAGACATTTGAAGAGCTTCAGATGACAAACTTGCTACAGCCCTTGGCCCCTCGGCCAGGAACTACTCATTTGGGGAGACATCTCAATCAGTTCTACCACTACCATCAGTTGCGTGGCCATTATGCCGATAATTTTCGAGCATTGAGGCACAAGATTCAGGACCTCCTCGATAAAGGATCCAATTTTCTAAGTATGCGAATCATTTTATTTAAGTGATTCATCATGGAATGTATTTTCTCGCATTTTCAAATTTTCCTAGTAGTATTTTCTTAGTTAGTTTTTCAGTCTCCCTGGATTGAAATTTTCTATGTCTTCTTCCATATTCATGAATAAAAGCGCAGCTCTATTTTCTTTATTTTTGTGCATTCGTTCAACAAAACAAAGACAAAAAAATGACCATTCATGCTTTTTAAAAAAAGGATCACACAATAATCATTTTCTGACAATAGAACAAAATGACTTATCTTTTGTTTCTAAAAGGGTGAACATGTCCGTCCCAACACCACAGTCTATCCCATAACATCCGAATAACATTCAAAATCCACATCTGTTTAAGTGTTGTCATAAATCCCAGATAAATATTGGGGGAAATCCGAGCTCAGATCGTCATCTTTAATCTTTTGTTTAAGCATGTGAATTCTCTGAGTGAAATTGGTGAGAGTGTCTTGAGTGGGAAAACCATGAGTGAACGAGTGTGTCATTTTTACACGACTACGGTAAGACCACATTCAAAGGTAAGGTAAACGGCATAACTCTGACCGAAAGAGATAATTTGAAATTTTACTCTTAGACCTATGAAAGTAACAAAGAACGGATACCCAACTATCAGGAATGACGAAGCACCTAGGTACAACACCAGATAACCAAAAGCTTGTAAACCCTGTCATTAAACCCTAGGCACCCCCGTTGAGCCTTTCATGTATCCTTTTTCGATATTACAAAGCTCCAAAACAAGCCAGCCTGTGATGAATAACTAACCCGGTGACCAAAGGAAGCAAGGAGCCCAACTCTCAGATAACGTTCTCATCAGTCCAAGAAATAGTGTCGCTATCAGCATGACAAAGTGATCCGCAAATGGTCCCAGTGTGACACAGAATCCAAAGAGCTCACATCAAAACAACTCTCGAAACTCAAAAAACCGGGAGACAAGAACCCCGAAGGTGAAGTCAAGAAAGGATAAAACAAAAAGGCAAACCGAAAGTGCCTCGAAGAAATCAAATGACAAAAAGAAAAGAAATGGTGTAAAGGACAACTTCAAAAGTCCAAGTCCAGAAGCTCGATGACAACATCAACACAAAGCAGCTAGACGACTTAAAGACAAGGAAGACGAATCCGAGAGAAGACGTAAGGTGCAGCTTTGGTCACCCCTCTTAGCTCCACATACCTCAAATATCTCTCCATGGTCCTGTTGTCTTTCATCACACCCCATGGCCACGTTATAAGCTTCAAAGACTTCCGACTTGGTAGTTGTGTATCTAATCACGTGAAAGTAAGATCAAATGCGTAAATCCTTCAAATATCAAATTCAATGGTATAGAAGTTATGACCATAAGTGGGAAAAGAGTGCAAACACCAAACACATCCAGTGTAGGTTAGGAATCACCACATCAAAACATAAGCCTTCGCCCTGAGAGGACGAGACTCACTCGCACGTTTAATCAAAGAACATACTAGCGGCAATCGACCGTTCCGATCGATTACTATAACACCCCTACTCTTAATCTCATAATAATTTGAAGCTCGTAACTAAATTAAAGACGGCTCGCAGAGGAAAACAAATCTAACCCTTTAGGTCACTTAAGTCAATTAGTCATCTTGACATGAGATTAATTTCATGGTGTTCCGGTTTATAGTTTATATTCAAAGTTGTAAATAACATAAGCAAGCACCAAATTATTCAATCAACACATTAACTACATTTCACAAGCAATCATTTGCATAAACGAAGGATATCAAATAAGTGCGATAAAACGCACAGTCGCCTATAGCAAACGGTATTCGTATTCCACCTTTAAGGCCCCATCATTCATCATCGTGTTTACTCTCATCATCTGTTGGGTGTCTTGTTAGGGCAACCCGAAATTAAATTTCAATGGACAATCGTCCCATGTACACACAAAGGGCTCATTTTCCAAGGATCCGAAGATCCAGGGACTTCCACTTGTTATACCCAAAATTTTAACCCCCCGGTATAGCGTTTGTAAGACTTTAGTGTTGCGAGAGACACTTTGATCGAGTAATGAGGAATCCTAGTTCGATCGGTGCATTCTGAGGCATCAAGGACAACATAGTCATCGTCAGAGGTATTTTCATAATTTTTGAGGCTCCTAAGACCTCCTATAGGCTTTCTCTCTCCTCTAAAAGTGGCTCAAATCAACTTGGAACACTTTGGAATTTACACCCATGCTAGTGGATGACATTCTGAGAATAATGGCTTTAGAATTTTGATATTTCAAATTTCTAGTAATTTTCTTGTAATTTCTGATTGAATCTGATGAGAAATTGAATTTAAAAATATTCTAATATCCAAAAAATTCTCTTCCACCTTGGAAAAATCAGAAACATGGCTAAAATTTCATAGTCAAATTCTCTTTGGAGGCCCTTGAGCTAAAACGTCAGTAAATCTCAGTTTTTATTTCCGGATTTTTTTATCTTTAAGGAAGTCTATATAAGGAACCTTATCCCTTTAGAATCACACAAGCTCTAGAACCCTAACAAGTCAGAAAGCATAGCCTCCTTCATCATCCTCTCACGGTTTTACACTCCCGAGCCCCGAAATCACACAAAAATCCTTCTGAAATCACCACTTAAACTCATTTTCCAACTTCCAAAGCATCAACCATCATCAAAATCCCACCAAAACACTATCAAAACGTGAAGAACATCAAAACAACCAGAGGTCAGAAGACTGGTTCGAAGTGCTTTTGAACCTGCCATCAACGAGACTCCCGACGAATCCCGACATGAAGAATCATCATAATCCGAAAGGTAAAAAAGGTTTGTAAGTGGATATTTCAATTCTGCATGATTTGATCAACCTTCTGTCAAATTTTAATGGAAAACTAACCTTTTACAGTCTCTGAATGACATTTGTTTTAGTTTCTTCTTCCTTTTACTTGTTTGCTAAGTTTCGTGTTTAATTCAACTTCAAACTTCAAACTTTTGATTACTAACATCTTGTACATCTTTCAGGCTACACGTCCCTAAATTTTGACCTGAAAACACTGTCGGGAACTACCAAAAACCCACTGTCCGTGGGTTGTCCGTGACCTCGGACCCATGGTCTGTGGCCCCTTAAACGGGTCCCAGGGTGAAATCAGTTTGTGTGGTCCCTTGCTTTTTGAATGATTCAAACGCTCATTGTTGGTTGACACCACGAAAGCAGTAAGCATGGATGCCGAGTTAGCTGTCACGCAGCAAAGGTGCAAGGTCTTGGAGTCCATTATCGAGGAATTGAGAAGTAAGGCTAATCTCTAGGAGACAAATCAGCAAACTCCAGAAAAGCTTGTGGATGAAAATGTTAACCACAGTTACATCAAAATTGACTTCGTTAGGGCCCATAATTCTCAAACCACGTGAGGGAAAGATGTTTTGGATAACCAACTTGCTGTAGAGGTTAAAAGGGTTTTGAAAAGGATCGAGCACATAGAGAAAAAACACTAGCTGGGTTTGATTACTTTTCCATGGCGTCATATCCCGAAGTGAACCTCCCCCCCAAGCTGAAGCTGCCCACACTTGCCTTGTACAAAGGTTCCTCAGATCTACAAATTCATTTGGCTATGTTCGACCAGGAAATGTCCATCATCGGGCTCAACGACATACAGAAAGCCAAATTTTTTGCTCCCTATCTAGATGAAATTCTTCAAAGTTGGTATCTCAATCAAAAAATGAATGCTAAGACCTACGAGGAGGTTTGTGAAGCCTTTCTGCATAAATTTGAGTATGCTAGGAATCTTAAAGTCACCAGATCAGATCTAGCAGGCACTCGACAGAAAGATAGTGAGTCCATGTCCGACTTTATCAAGTGTTGGAGGAGGAAGGCTGCTGCCATGCCTACCAAAATGGACGAGCAAGAGCAAATCCACATGGTAATTGAGAACATGCGAAAGCAACACAACAATGAGCTAAAGTATATGTACTTTCCAAGTTTCGACATGTTGATGGGATAAGTTAGCATTCTAGAGGAAAAAATTCATAAGGAAGGGTTAGAGCTCGAGTGCTCAAGTAACTCCGGTGGTGGTTCCAAATTCTCTAAGCCAGGACCAGAAAAGACCTATCTTCAGATAGTAGCTTGCGCTTGAAGTAGTTTCCCATAAATGAATGCGGTTCAACAACCTAGAGCTCTGCATCAAAACTTCAAGACGGTACCTTTACCACGCCGAGGCTCATCGCAAAGGGAATTCACCAACATTGGCTGAACACCAAGCCAGACATTTGAAGAGCTTCAGATGACAAACTTGCTACAGCCCTTGGCCCCTCGGCCAGGAACTACTCATTTGGGGAGACATCTCAATCAGTTCTACCACTACCATCAGTTGCGTGGCCATTATGCCGATAATTTTCGAGCATTGAGGCACAAGATTCAGGACCTCCTCGATAAAGGATTCCAATTTTCTAAGTATGCGAATCATTTTATTTAAGTGATTCATCATGGAATGTATTTTCTCGCATTTTCAAATTTTCCTAGTAGCTTATTTTCTTAGTTAGTTTTCAGTCTCCCTGGATTGAAATTTTCTATGTCTTCTTCCATATTCATGAATAAAAGCGCAGCTCTATTTTCTTTATTTTTGTGCATTCGTTCAACAAAACAAAGACAAAAAAAATGACCATTCATGCTTTTTAAGAAAAAGGATCACACAATAATCATTTTCTGACAATAGAACAAAATGACTTATCTTTTGTTTCTAAAAGGGTGAACATGTCCGTCCCAACACCACAGTCTATCCCATAACATCCGAATAACATTCCAAAATCCACATCTGTTTAAGTGTTGTCATAAATCCCAGATAAATATTGGGGGAAATCCGAGCTCAGGATCGTCATCTTTAATCTTTTGTTTAAGCATGTGAACTAGTCTCTGAGTGAAATTGGTGAGAGTGTCTTGAGTGGGAAAACCATGAGTGAACGAGTGTGTCATTTTTACACGACTACGGTAAGACCACATTCAAAGGTAAGGTAAACGGCATAACTCTGACCGAAAGAGATAATTGTAATTTTACTCTTAGACCTACGAAAGTAACAAAGAACGGATACCCAACTATCAGGAATGACGAAGCACCTAGGTACAACACCAGATAACCAAAAGCTTGTAAACCCTGTCATTAAACCCTAGACACCCCCGTTGAGCCTTTCATGTATCCTTTTTCGATATTACAAAGCTCCACAAGCAAGCCAGCCTGTGATGAATAACTAACCCGGTGACCAAAGGAAGCAAGGAGCCCAACTCTCAGATAACGTTCTCATCAGTCCAAAGAAATAGTGTCGCTATCAGCATGACAAAGTGATCCGCAAATGGTCCCAGTGTGACACAGAATCCAAAGAGCTCACATCAAAACAGCTCTCGAAACTCAAAAAACCGGGAGACAAGAACCCCGAAGGTGAAGTCAAGAAAGGATAAAACAAAAAGGCAAACCGAAAGTGCCTCGAAGAAATCAAAATGACAAAAAGAAAAGAAATGGTGTAAAGGACAACTTCAAAAGTCCAAGTCCAGAAGCTCGATGACAACATCAACACAAAGCAGCTAGACGACTTAAAGACAAGGAAGACGAATCCGAGAGAAGACGTAAGGTGCAGCTTTGGTCACCCCTCTTAGCTCCACATACCTCAAATATCTCTCCATGGTCCTGTTGTCTTTCATCACACCCCATGGCCACGTTATAAGCTTCAAAGACTTCCGACTTGGTAGTTGTGTATCTAATCACGTGAAAGTAATAGATCAAATGCGTAAATCCTTCAAATATCAAATTCAATGGTCTAGAAGTTATGACCATAAGTGGGAAAAGAGTGCAAACACCAAACACATCCAGTGTAGGTTAGGAATCACCACATCAAAACATAAGCCTTCGCCCTGAGAGGACGAGACTCACTCGCACGTTTAATCAAAGAACATACTAGCGGCAATCGACCGTTCCGATCGATTACTATAACACCCCTACTCTTAATCTCATAATAATTTGAAGCTCGTAACTAAATTAAAGACGGCTCGCAGAGGAAAACAAATCTAACCCTTTAGGTCACTTAAGTCAATTAGTCATCTTGACATGAGATTAATTTCATGGTGTTCCGGTTTATAGTTTATATTCAAAGTTGTAAATAACATAAGCAAGCACCAAATTATTCAATCAACACATTAACTACATTTCACAAGCAATCATTTGCATAAACGAAGGATATCAAATAAGTGCGATAAAACGCACAGTCGCCTATAGCAAACGGTATTCGTATTCCACCTTTAAGGCCCCATCATTCATCATCGTGTTTACTCTCATCATCTGTTGGGTGTCTTGTTAGGGCAACCCGAAATTAAATTTCAATGGACAATCGTCCCATGTACACACAAAGGGGCTCATTTTCCAAGGATCCGAAGATCCAGGGACTTCCACTTGATATACCCAAATTTTACCCCCCGGTATAGCGTTTGTAAGACTTTAGTGTTGCGAGAGACACTTTGATCGAGTAATGAGGAATCCTAGTTCGATCGGTGCATTCTGAGGCATCAAGGACAACATAGTCATCGTCAGAGGTATTTTCATAATTTTTGAGGCTCCTAAGACCTCCTATAGGCTTTCTCTCTCCTCTAAAAGTGGCTCAAATCAACTTGGAACACTTTGGAATTTACACCCATGCTAGTGGATGACATTCTGAGAATAATGGCTTTAGAATTTTGATATTTCAAATTTCTAGTAATTTTCTTGTAATTTCTGATTGAATCTGATGAGAAATTGAATTTAAAAATATTCTAATATCCAAAAAATTCTCTTCCACCTTGGAAAAATCAGAAACATGGCTAAAATTTCATAGTCAAATTCTCTTTGGAGGCCCTTGAGCTAAAACGTCAGTAAATCTCAGTTTTTACCGGATTTTTTTATCTTTAAGGAAGTCTATATAAGGAACCTTATCCCTTTAGAATCACACAAGCTCTAGAACCCTAACAAGTCAGAAAGCATAGCCTCCCTTCATCCTCTCACGGTTTTACACTCCCGAGCCCCGAAATCACACAAAATCCTTCTGAAATCACCACTTAAACTCATTTTCCAACTTCCAAAGCATCAACCATCATCAAAATCCCACCAAACACTATCAAAACGTGAAAAACATCAAGAACAACCAGAGGTCAGAAGACTGGTTCGAAGTGCTTTTGAACCTGCCATCAACGAGACTCCCGACGAATCCCGACATGAAGAATCATCATAATCCGAAAGGTAAAAAAGGTTTGTAAGTGGATATTTCAATTCTGCATGATTTGATCAACCTTCTGTCAAATTTTAATGGAAAACTAACCTTTTACAGTCTCTGAATTGACATTTGTTTTAGTTTCTTCCTTTTCTTGTTTGCTAAGTTTCGTGTTTAATTCAACTTCAAACTTCAAACTTTTGATTACTAACATCTTGTACATCTTTCAGGCTACACGTCCCTAAATTTTGACCTGAAAACACTGTCGGGAACTACCAAAAACCCACTGTCCGTGGGTTGTCCGTGACCTCGGACCCATGGTCTGTGGCCCCTTAAACGGGTCCCAGGGTGAAATCAGTTTGTGTGGTCCCTTGCTTTTTGAATGATTCAAACGCTCATTGTTGGTTGACACCACGAAAGCAGGTAAGCATGGATGCCGAGTTAGCTGTCACGCAGCAAAGGTGCAAGGTCTTGGAGTCCATTATCGAGGAATTGAGAAGTAAGGCTAATCTCTAGGAGACAAATCAGCAAACTCCAGAAAAGCTTGTGGATGAAAATGTTAACCACAGTTACATCAAAATTGACTTCGTTAGGGCCCATAATTCTCAAACACACGTGAGGGAAAGATGTTTTGGATAACCAACTTGCTGTAGAGGTTAAAAGGGTTTTGAAAAGGATCGAGCACATAGAGAAAACAAACTAGCTGGGTTTGATTACTTTTCCATGGCGTCATATCCCGAAGTGAACCTCCCCCCCAAGCTGAAGCTGCCCACACTTGCCTTGTACAAAGGTTCCTCAGATCTACAAATTCATTTGGCTATGTTCGACCAGGAAATGTCCATCATCGGGCTCAACGACATACAGAAAGCCAAATTTTTTGCTCCCTATCTAGATGAAATTCTTCAAAGTTGGTATCTCAATCAAAAAATGAATGCTAAGACCTACGAGGAGGTTTGTGAAGCCTTTCTGCATAAATTTGAGTATGCTAGGAATCTTAAAGTCACCAGATCAGATCTAGCAGGCACTCGACAGAAAGATAGTGAGTCCATGTCCGACTTTATCAAGTGTTGGAGGAGGACAGCTGCCATGCCTACCAAAATGGACGAGCAAGAGCAAATCCACATGGTAATTGAGAACATGCGAAAGCAACACAACAATGAGCTAAAGTATATGTACTTTCCAAGTTTCGACATGTTGATGGGATAAGTTAGCATTCTAGAGGAAAAAATTCATAAGGAAGGGTTAGAGCTCGAGTGCTCAAGTAACTCCGGTGGTGGTTCCAAATTCTCTAAGCCAGGACAGAAAAGACCTATCTTCAGATAGTAGCTTGCGCTTGAAGTAGTTTCCCATAAATGAATGCGGTTCAACAACCTAGAGCTCTGCATCAAAACTTCAAGACGGTACCTTTACCACGCCGAGGCTCATCGCAAAGGGAATTCACCAACATTGGCTGAACACCAAGCCAGACATTTGAAGAGCTTCAGATGACAAACTTGCTACAGCCCTTGGCCCCTCGGCCAGGAACTACTCATTTGGGGAGACATCTCAATCAGTTCTACCACTACCATCAGTTGCGTGGCCATTATGCCGATAATTTTCGAGCATTGAGGCACAAGATTCAGGACCTCCTCGATAAAGGATTCCAATTTTCTAAGTATGCGAATCATTTTATTTAAGTGATTCATCATGGAATGTATTTTCTCGCATTTTCAAATTTTCCTAGTAGCTTATTTTCTTAGTTAGTTTTCAGTCTCCCTGGATTGAAATTTTCTATGTCTTCTTCCATATTCATGAATAAAAGCGCAGCTCTATTTTCTTTATTTTTGTGCATTCGTTCAACAAAACAAAGACAAAAAAAATGACCATTCATGCTTTTTAAGAAAAAGGATCACACAATAATCATTTTCTGACAATAGAACAAAATGACTTATCTTTTGTTTCTAAAAGGGTGAACATGTCCGTCCCAACACCACAGTCTATCCCATAACATCCGAATAACATTCCAAAATCCACATCTGTTTAAGTGTTGTCATAAATCCCAGATAAATATTGGGGGAAATCCGAGCTCAGGATCGTCATCTTTAATCTTTTGTTTAAGCATGTGAACTAGTCTCTGAGTGAAATTGGTGAGAGTGTCTTGAGTGGGAAAACCATGAGTGAACGAGTGTGTCATTTTTACACGACTACGGTAAGACCACATTCAAAGGTAAGGTAAACGGCATAACTCTGACCGAAAGAGATAATTTGTAATTTTACTCTTAGACCTACGAAAGTAACAAAGAACGGATACCCAACTATCAGGAATGACGAAGCACCTAGGTACAACACCAGATAACCAAAAGCTTGTAAACCCTGTCATTAAACCCTAGACACCCCCGTTGAGCCTTTCATGTATCCTTTTTCGATATTACAAAGCTCCACAAGCAAGCCAGCCTGTGATGAATAACTAACCCGGTGACCAAAGGAAGCAAGGAGCCCAACTCTCAGATAACGTTCTCATCAGTCCAAAGAAATAGTGTCGCTATCAGCATGACAAAGTGATCCGCAAATGGTCCCAGTGTGACACAGAATCCAAAGAGCTCACATCAAAACAGCTCTCGAAACTCAAAAAACCGGGAGACAAGAACCCCGAAGGTGAAGTCAAGAAAGGATAAAACAAAAAGGCAAACCGAAAGTGCCTCGAAGAAATCAAAATGACAAAAAGAAAAGAAATGGTGTAAAGGACAACTTCAAAAGTCCAAGTCCAGAAGCTCGATGACAACATCAACACAAAGCAGCTAGACGACTTAAAGACAAGGAAGACGAATCCGAGAGAAGACGTAAGGTGCAGCTTTGGTCACCCCTCTTAGCTCCACATACCTCAAATATCTCTCCATGGTCCTGTTGTCTTTCATCACACCCCATGGCCACGTTATAAGCTTCAAAGACTTCCGACTTGGTAGTTGTGTATCTAATCACGTGAAAGTAATAGATCAAATGCGTAAATCCTTCAAATATCAAATTCAATGGTCTAGAAGTTATGACCATAAGTGGGAAAGAGTGCAAACACCAAACACATCCAGTGTAGGTTAGAATCACCACATCAAAACATAAGCCTTCGCCCTGAGAGGACGAGACTCACTCGCACGTTTAATCAAAGAACATACTAGCGGCAATCGACCGTTCCGATCGATTACTATAACACCCCTACTCTTAATCTCATAATAATTTGAAGCTCGTAACTAAATTAAAGACGGCTCGCAGAGGAAAACAAATCTAACCCTTTAGGTCACTTAAGTCAATTAGTCATCTTGACATGAGATTAATTTCATGGTGTTCCGGTTTATAGTTTATATTCAAAGTTGTAAATAACATAAGCAAGCACCAAATTATTCAATCAACACATTAACTACATTTCACAAGCAATCATTTGCATAAACGAAGGATATCAAATAAGTGCGCGAAAACGCACAGTCGCCTATAGCAAACGGTATTCGTATTCCACCTTTAAGCCCCATCATTCATCATCGTGTTTACTCTCATCATCTGTTGGGTGTCTTGTTAGGGCAACCCGAAATTAAATTTCAATGGACAATCGTCCCATGTACACACAAAGGAGCTCATTTTCCAAGGATCCGAAGATCCAGGGACTTCCACTTGTTATACCCAAAATTTTAACCCCCCGGTATAGCGTTTGTAAGACTTTAGTGTTGCGAGAGACACTTTGATCGAGTAATGAGGAATCCTAGTTCGATCGGTGCATTCTGAGGCATCAAGGACAACATAGTCATCGTCAGAGGTATTTTCATAATTTTTGAGGCTCCTAAGACCTCCTATAGGCTTTCTCTCTCCTCTAAAAGTGGCTCAAATCAACTTGGAACACTTTGGAATTTACACCCATGCTAGTGGATGACATTCTGAGAATAATGGCTTTAGAATTTTGATATTTCAAATTTCTAGTAATTTTCTTGTAATTTCTGATTGAATCTGATGAGAATTGAATTTAAAAATATTCTAATATCCAAAAATTCCCTTCCACCTTGGAAAAATCAGAAACATGGCTAAAATTTCATAGTCAAATTCTCTTTGGAGGCCCTTGAGCTAAAACGTCAGTAAATCTCAGTTTTTACCGGATTTTTTTATCTTTAAGGAAGTCTATATAAGGAACCTTATCCCTTTAGAATCACACAAGCTCTAGAACCCTAACAAGTCAGAAAGCATAGCCTCCCTTCATCCTCTCACGGTTTTACACTCCCGAGCCCCGAAATCACCAAAAATCCTTCTGAAATCACCACTTACTCATTTTCCAACTTCCAAAGCATCAACCATCATCAAAATCCCACCAAAACACTATCAAAACGTGAAGAACATCAAGAACAACCAGAGGTCAGAAGACTGGTTCGAAGTGCTTTTGAACCTGCCATCAACGAGACTCCCGACGAATCCCGACATGAAGAATCATCATAATCCGAAAGGTAAAAAAGGTTTGTAAGTGGATATTTCAATTCTGCATGATTTGATCAACCTTCTGTCAAATTTTAATGGAAAACTAACCTTTTACAGTCTCTGAATTGACATTTGTTTTAGTTTCTTCCTTTTAACTTGTTTGCTAAGTTTCGTGTTTAATTCAACTTCAAACTTCAAACTTTTGATTACTAACATCTTGTACATCTTTCAGGCTACACGTCCCTAAATTTTGACCTGAAAACACTGTCGGGAACTACCAAAAACCCACTGTCCGTGGGTTTCCGTGACCTCGGACCCATGGTCTGTGGCCCCTTAAACGGGTCCCAGGGTGAAATCAGTTTGTGTGGTCCCTTGCTTTTTGAATGATTCAAACGCTCATTGTTGGTTGACACCACGAAAGCAGGTAAGCATGGATGCCGAGTTAGCTGTCACGCAGCAAAGGTGCAAGGTCTTGGAGTCCATTATCGAGGAATTGAGAAGTAAGGCTAATCTCTAGGAGACAAATCAGCAAACTCCAGAAAAGCTTGTGGATGAAAATGTTAACCACAGTTACATCAAAATTGACTTCGTTAGGGCCCATAATTCTCAAACACACGTGAGGGAAAGATGTTTTGGATAACCAACTTGCTGTAGAGGTTAAAAGGGTTTTGAAAAGGATCGAGCACATAGAGAAAACAAACTAGCTGGGTTTGATTACTTTTCCATGGCGTCATATCCCGAAGTTAACCTCCCCCCCAAGCTGAAGCTGCCCACACTTGCCTTGTACAAAGGTTCCTCAGATCTACAAATTCATTTGGCTATGTTCGACCAGGAAATGTCCATCATCGGGCTCAACGACATACAAAAGCCAAATTTTTTGCTCCCTATCTAGATGAAATTCTTCAAAGTTGGTATCTCAATCAAAAATGAATGCTAAGACCTACGAGGAGGTTTGTGAAGCCTTTCTGCATAAATTTGAGTATGCTAGGAATCTTAAGTCACCAGATCAGATCTAGCAGGCACTCGACAGAAAGATAGTGAGTCCATGTCCGACTTTATCAAGTGTTGGAGGAGGAAGGCTGCTGCCATGCCTACCAAAATGGACGAGCAAGAGCAAATCCACATGGTAATTGAGAACATGCGAAAGCAACACAACAATGAGCTAAAGTATATGTACTTTCCAAGTTTCGACATGTTGATGGGATAAGTTAGCATTCTAGAGGAAAAAATTCATAAGGAAGGGTTAGAGCTCGAGTGCTCAAGTAACTCCGGTGGTGGTTCCAAATTCTCTAAGCCAGGACCAGAAAAGACCTATCTTCAGATAGTAGCTTGCGCTTGAAGTAGTTTCCCATAAATGAATGCGGTTCAACAACCTAGAGCTCTGCATCAAAACTTCAAGACGGTACCTTTACCACGCCGAGGCTCATCGCAAAGGGAATTCACCAACATTGGCTGAACACCAAGCCAGACATTTGAAGAGCTTCAGATGACAAACTTGCTACAGCCCTT